>JAPZDZ010000004.1:7354389-7383302 GCA_029783805.1 Acanthurus tennentii | reverse complement strand
CGTCCAACTTAAGCCAACTTAAAACATCTGCTCACATTGAATAATCTTTGAATACTACAGCACCCATCCAGCCTCAGGTAAACAAAGCTCTCACACAAACCCATTAATGTCCACAGAGGAGTTTTAGATTTTCCTTTACTGCACTTGAGGCATAAGCTGAACACAAATCCACACAAATTTATACCGCAACTTTTTCTCAACTTATCCTTGACATACATATCAAATGAATGCTCTTTACTTATTTTTTGTGAATTGTTATGTTAATTAAAAGAAAATCAACATTGTCTAAGGTAAAGGTATGTTGACACACATTAAAAAAAAAAAAAAAAAAAATTGGTTCGTTAAGTTAAGCCACATCTTAAAAAGTTTCCACAGAAAATTTTATCTCCACCTTTTTTTCCACGTTTTACTGGCTTTTCCTTCATGTTACACATAGAGTTGCTGACATATTTGGTGTCTTTTCAAACTTTGGGATCTCCACTTCAACTTGTGATAAAGTTCTGTAGGTTTGAACAGTGCTTGGCTGTGCAAAATGACTCTGTTACAACAGACCAACCAGAAGCAAATTTTGCAGCTATCTCAAGTAGATTATAGCAAATGGTTTTATAACCAGGTTATTACGTTATAACCAACTTTCTTTGCTTAGCTGGCAGCTTAAAATGAAAGTCAGTAGTGTCCTTGAACTGTGCCTTAAGAGAGAGAGAGTTTGTTGGGTATTTTAAAGGACACGGACTAACAGAGAGGGATTGTGCAGAAATGCCCCTCTGCTCAGCGCAGTCGCCACATAAGGAGTCTAGTGTGTTGAACACACCACACCTCTGGATGTGTCAACATCCCAATGGCCTTGTGGCTTTTTATACGTTCCCACTTTACTAGGGGGGTGGATATTTCCCAGCAGAAAGTCTATGAGCATTTTATGTAACGACTCAGTGGACTTTGTCCATCAACTTGTCAATAAAAGCAAAACTTGGTTGGCACACCTTCTCCAATGCATTTTTATACCAGATAGATAGTTTGTATGCTTGAAATATGAAGATAATTCAACAATAGAAAGGAGGAGTAAACATGAAAAAAACTGCTGATGTCAGTCTGATCCGAGTACGCATTTGTCTGAAGTTGGTATCATTACTGTGGAGGTGGTACAGGAAGCTGGGACAGTATTGTTAATTAACGACAACACTGTGCAAACAAACCTTAGGCTTGGTTCCTCCCTTCATTACACGGAAGATATGTCAGATTCTGTATAAGTATAGCATGGTGCGCGTCTTTGAATATTCTCCCTTCTGCACACAGGGATTTAAAATATTTCGTGGCACTTAGATCAGGTGCTGAAGTAAAGAGGAACTGGCAGCAGCGACTGCTCAGAAATAAGATGCTTCAGCCAGGAAATGTATTAAGTAAGAGTGAAGAATGTCTGCCTTCAAGCCTGCAGGACACCAGAGATACAAGAATGGTAATTATTATCTCATTATTGTCAACCTAACAATTCATGAATAATAGATTACATGTATCATTAAACTCTTGACAGTGTACTTTCTTGTAGATGTTTTGTTGAGAGCTATTAGATGAGATACAAACGGTTTCAGTATAATGACTTCAAGCCCTAATTGTTATGGATGAACACAAGCCTTGACTGACTGTGACCCAGCATGTCTTAATGTAGAGGTCAGATACTTTACTTAGGCAACAATGTCTTTCACTTTAACAATGTGTATTCATTGGCACATTGTTGTATCAAACAAAACATTAGGAACTGGTTAAATCTTTGACAATGGCTTGTATTTTATGAAATAATCCATATAATTTTTTAGTAAAATGTTAATCCGAAAAGTTACTACAGCTGTAAAATAAATGCACTAAAGGTTAAAAGGAACCTACAATGGAAATGGTTTCAGTTTCGATAGTAAGAGCCCCATAAGTGTCCGGGATACTGTAAAAAAAAAACCAAAACAAAAAAAACAAAAAAAAAACAGGTCTAGATAATAATGTGTGGCAGAATTAATGTCTGTCTTCTGTCCTACTCCATGAATCACTCAAGAGCCCTCAGATTTATCTTGTGATACGAATTTAAAGCTGTTCTTTAAAGCTGGCTCTGTATTGATCAACCACAACACTAAAATGCTACTTAATAGTATAATAACTGTAATAATCATGTTTAATTTTTCTCTGTTATTACTTCTTGAACTGAGTCCTTCACAGTAGACCATCACATCCTGATTAAGAGATTGCATGACTGGGTGGGCATATCAGGCATAGCATTAAGCTGGTTTTAATCTGTTCTCAGTGGCAAATGTTTTTTTTTTTTTGTCTCATTCATCTTTATTGTCATGTGGTGTCCCACAGGGCTCGGTTCCGGGGTATCTGTTATCGGTATCGGGGCATCTAACCCTAACCCTCTGTTATTCTCTTTATATTTGCGGCCCTCAAGACAGATTACAAAGGTGTTAAATCTGTTTATGATTCATTCATTCAGTTTTCATTCAACCCTAGTGAGGGTTTTTGGTCATTAAGCCTCCGACATTTTTTTAAAGCAATTTAAGAACAATAAGATGGAGGATGTTGTTCTCGCCCATTTTATAATGTTAAGTATTGGGACTCTTTCCTCCGCTGTTCACTTCAACCTGCATAAATAAGGGGAAAAATGTGATCTAGCCCTGTCATCTGACACACACGTCAAAGCAGCAGTTCAACTTAAAATTGAAAGCTGGGTGAAGTTTCTCAGTCCATAAAATATTTTCTGGGCCTCACAGCAAAACAGCATCGCAGCATTCTCCTAAGCCTCCCAAGTCTTCATCAACCTAGAGTTTTTACATTGTTTTGAAAAAATGTTATTCAGTCTTTTTACGCTGAAATCTTCACTGTAGCCAATAAGCTGAAAGTTTAGCAACAATTACGTTTTTAAATAATGGTAATCTAAAATAGAAATTCTATAAATACTCAGGAAGAAATTCTAGTAATTACAGCCAATATATGAAATTAAATTTATTCACAAAGTTCTGAGATAATTAAATTTAGCTTTATTTTTTTTTTCTTGAGGCAAAATTCAACTTTTAAGATGGTCACACATCACAATAACATCAACACCAGGAACAGATTAACCTTTAATCAAACACAACAAGTTTCAAATGACAGTTAAAAAAATAAAGGCCTTGAAATTACAAATTTTGAACAAAGGGTGACGCTGTGGTTTGCTAAAAATCTGCTGGTCGTCTTCAGGATTGATTCAGTTTCTCCCTCCTGAATCATTACTTTACCTAAGTGGCTGGAGAACTGACTTTCAAAATAAGGAAGGGTGACATCTGTTTTCAGCTGTGGTTCTGGGAAATACGTGTTTCTTCCTGTCTCCATTAGTCCTATTGCTGATCTAATCTTTGTTTTATGACTGCAGGCCGGTCCCAGGAATGCTCTCCACTGCTTCAGACTGGACTTTCTGTTAAACTACCTTTTAACTACTGACCAGCATTTCTTATTGTTCTGTGCTCACTCTCTCCTCTCTCAGACTCTTCACATGAAAATAAACAGGCACATCCAAAGACATCTGAGAGTGACTCTTCTCCACCGCGACTACTGACTTTTCATGTTACTTTTTGGCTCTTAATTTTGTGATATTACACATGTTTGACAAAATCAGAACTTGGTTACTTGCTTAAGGAAACCACAGCAGCTTGGCTCTGGCTGTACTTACTGTAAATATACATTTTATTGTCTGAGATATGTAGACGTAGCAAATATGTTTTTTTTCCTTTTTCTGACTTTTATTTCACTCATTCATTTTGTCTTTTTTTCTCTATATCTAGACGACTCCCTTGTTGCCTGCGAACTCTGCAACAGAGTCTTCCACAATGGTTTTGTCCTCATCAAACTCCTTGAGGCTGAAGTACATGTCTCTGGGGGTGCTGGTGTTGCAGACCACCTCGCTGGTGCTCACCATGCGCTACTCCCGCACCCTGAAGGAAGATGGCCCTCGCTACCTGGCCTCGTCTGCTGTGGTGTCAGCTGAGGCTCTCAAGATCCTCGCCTGCACTGTCCTTGTCTTCAGGGAGAACAGTGAGTAGCGGCGGGGGGATTAGAGTTAGAGTTGAGGTCTTCTCCTTTTTTTTTTTAATCTTCTCAACCTATTTGCAGGTGTAGACTCAGTATTATGGCTATAAGATCTGACATAAATGCTCCTTAGTGTTTTTATTACTATGACCATCGATGGATTCTGTCTGTCCCTTCTCTTTGTCACTTCCCTCCATGGGTGGTCTTTTGGTTGAATTTGATGGCAACACACTCTCCGTCCCTTTCAGATTTCAATGTGCGAGCAATGAACCAGCTACTGAAGGAGGAGTTTGTGAACAAGCCCTTGGAGACCCTGAAGTTGGCCATTCCTGCAGGGATCTACACACTGCAGAACAATCTGCTCTATGTCGCCTTATCTAACCTGGACGCAGCCACCTATCAGGTAACACATGAACGCTCTGGGTCAAGTTCACTGCACATGAGCGCAAATGTGTGCGTGTGCATACTAAAGTGATTTCTTTATCGTGTAGCACTCAATTTACCTAACTCAATATGTGTCACAGGGAAATGTTTTTAAGTCCTAGCTTCAAACAATTCATACAAATTGAAAATTCATACAGTATCTACTCATGCAGATGGAAAGTTGTCTGGCCTGTGTCTACATAGAAGTGTTGAGGGGGGATGCTGGGATGAAGTGACTTTGGGGTGAGAGAAAAAAATTGCGAAAAGGGGGCATTGGTCTGTGGTTAGCTTAATGCTACGTTAACAGTTGGTTCATCAAATCAAATCAAATCAAACTTTATTTATAAAGCGCTTTTCATACCTTGCATGTTATTCAAAGTGCTTTACACTGACAGATAAAAACATTCCCCCAAACCCAACCACCCACCCCCAAGCTTTGCTTAAAATGGACAATTAAAATCATTCCCTCACTGCCATAACCACCCAATCCCTCTGTCAACCACCCCACAGTTCACCCACACACACGCACTGTTTCACTCATACACAAACATGCACACATACACGCACTTGATTGTTTGACATTTGGTTGAGTACGAGAGGCTGAGCAAAGATGAACCGGCCAAGAAAACGAGAAAACGCCATCAGAGGAGCCGTCTGCATCAGGAGCAGAGAGCCAGCCACAGCTACAGGGCACTGACGTAGGACCCAGTGGAGAGATGTGGCAGAAACACCAAAACCTCCACCAGGAACCTACGAGATCCCTGTAGCCACAGCCAACCACCGCTCCTGGTGCAGAGGGCTCCCCCAGAGGAAACACCGGGGATCCTAATGATAAAAGAATAAAAATAAGTAAAAACTAAAATACGAATGAAAGCGAAGAACTAAAATCTAATCTAAAATAGTATAACTAAAATTTAAGATAGGAAAGAATAAAAAATCAAAAATGAATACAAAATGAAGGCCTAAAATAAATAAATAAATGTCATGAGTAAAATAAATATTATTTAAAAGCTAAGCTAAAAAGCTGTGTCTTGAGCACATGACTGACACATCACATGACTAACAAGAAGCTGACAGCAGGTCTGTCAAGTAATATAAGTTCCTGGAGGCTCCAAGATCCTGAATGGATTTAAAAAAGAACCTATTTACACCTTTATAAAGTCAGTCTTCACTGTAGTCGCTAAATACTGAGGCTAGCAAGATGAGATGGCAGACTGTCTGCAGTGATCCTCCTGTGTTTGCTAGGGATCATATTTCATATAACTTATGTTCTGCTGGCATATTTACATACCTACCTGACTTGCTCTCCGTTTCAGCTGTGTGTTTGTGTTGTGTTCTTCACAGGTCACATACCAGCTGAAGATTCTCACCACAGCGCTGTTTTCCGTCTCCATGCTCGGAAGGAGGTTGGGCTTTTATCAGTGGGTCTCACTGCTCCTCCTCATGGCTGGAGTCACGCTAGTGCAGGTACAATACTGTCCCTGAGCAATTCAAAATATATAACAAGTTCAACTGTTGTGTGAATGTAGTTTTTCATCAGATGTTTTATCGATAATTGTTACATATATGATGAGATTTTTAGTCCTCTGTCTGTCTGTTTGCATGTGATCATCAGTGTTTTTTAACCTTCCTCACAGTGGCCCACAGATTCAGGGAGTGACTCTGAGCAGAAAGTCCTGTCTGCAGGCACCCAGTTTGTGGGATTGATGGCTGTGCTGATGGCCTGTGTGTCCAGCGGCTTTGCAGGAGTTTACTTTGAGAAAATCCTCAAGGAGACTAAACAGAGTGTATGGGTCCGAAACATACAGCTGGGTGAGTGACCATGGACCCTGTTTGTTTGCTTGCAGACCATATGTGATGAGTGAATATGTGTGTGTGTGTGTGTGTGTGTGTATGTATATACTAAAGCGTTTCACTGGTCTTTGACTAGTGTCAGCACTTAACTAAACTGGTTCACGCATACATTTACACCACTAATGGTAGGTGGTTTACTAAGTGCAACCTGCTTAACAGGAAAACACACACACACACACACACACACACACACACATTCACATGCCCGTGGAACAACGATCAGGAGCATTTTGGGTTCAGTATCTTGCCCAAGGGAACTTGACATTAAGAGTTGACTATCCATCCAATAAGTAGATGCCCCAAGTAATCTGAGTGTGTCTTTATCTGTGTGTGTGTGTGTGTGTGTGTGTGTGTGTATTTTTCACTATGCGAGGAAGTAAATTTTTTTTACACAGTCACATTGTGGGGACTTGTCCTTCTAATCCACAACACCAGTCAAGACATCACTTTACCTTGTAGTATTTGTGTAACACTTACCATCTGTCAATTCCTCCTTGTCTCTTTCAGGTTTATTCAGCTTTGTGTTTGGCTTCGTAGGAATGATGGTGTATGACGGCCAGAGGGTGAGACAGTCGGGAGTGTTTCAGGGTTACAACACTATCACTTGCGCAGTTGTTGTCCTACAGGTCTGACCATCATTTCTTTTAAGTAATTACTTGTATCCCGTTTGTTTTATCGCTGGCAAAGGCTCGTTGAAGTGCATTGGTTGTGTGTGTGGTGTACATGTTGCCAAGTTGTGTGCAGTGTTCTTCCAACACACCTTCCTTGTCTGCAGGCTCTGGGCGGGTTGGTCGTAGCAGTGGTGATTAAATACGCAGACAACATCCTGAAAGGATTCGCCGCCTCAGTGTCCATCATCTTGTCTGCGCTATTTTCATACTTCCTGTTGGAGGACTTTAACCCCACTGGGTAAACACAAACACATTCATGCAAACTCGCACAAGGCTTAGTTTTGTTTTGTAAATAGTTACTTAAGAGGAAACATTTCCTGCTCTGTTCTTCACGCATGCTTGTGGCGTGGCTCTGTGAATAGCAGCGTTGGTCTGTTGACGTATCTCAATGACTAAATTACTTCTTGTGAAACTTTATACAAACTTTCACAGCACCTAGCTGATTTTGATGGTGCCAACTTTTCTCTAGTCCCACCCTGAGGTTCCTATCAGAATAATATGCAAAAACTTTGGAGATCCTTTGAATTTTCATGTAACACCATTTTTGTTTAGAAATTTTAATTGTCCAATTTGCTTGTTTTTTGACCAAAGCCCTGCAAAACTAATGGCATTCCCATCATCCTCAACTGTACTTTGTGTTTATCAGTAGCTGCAAATGTTAAATATTGTTCCACTATAAATCAAGGCATTTATACAATCATTACATTTCATCTTGAAAAAAATTAGCATGTAATTTTTTCGCCAATCAATGCAAGCACTACAGGTTAAGAGTCAACTTTTGTTGTTGTGAAGAGAATTTGTTGAAAACTACTTGCATTTGGGGAGAGGTTGGTGCTAATTTTGAAACCTGATTCTGTCAGAATGCAAAGTCACAGAGCTGCTAATATGACAGCCTTCTTTACATGGCAACAGCTGAATACAGAATTGCTTGTTTCTTTAAATTCCCTTTTAATGCCCCTCTGTTTTTCTCTCCTTTATTTCCTATTCTTGCCTTTCTCCCAGTGTGTTTTTCTTAGGGTCCCTGCTGGTCATTGCTGCCACATTTCTTTACAGCTATGAGCGGAAACCTGCAAGTAGTGGTGCCACCAAAGTATAAAGAGAGACTTCTGGTAACCACCTGAGAGAAGTGACGACCGGCACCAAATAAAGACCGATCAGAACTTTATGGACTGTGACAGTGATTTTGGCAGGAATTAATAATGTTGGAAAAGTGGAAGTGATTAAACCTACTACTGCCAAACGACTGCAGCTGGAGACTGTTGAGACTGAACGCACCCAATCAGTCCTCTGGAAAAAAAAGGCTGCTTTGCACTAAAGTTCAGGGACACTTACATGAATCAATGTACTTTTTACAGGGTTTTTCTTTAAAACATGAACAGGCATAAAGTGGAGCTCCATTGTAAACAGACAATGCTTCAGTAACACGAACAAACTGTATTACTGAATTCTATCATGAAAACCTACTGTAAGTGTAATTTAAAGGACCCAGGAGGATGTTATGATAAAATAATGGCCTCATGGATGTTTGCAAATGGTTGTTATATTGTTGAATATTTTATTCATATATTTATGTCTTATGCAATGTGGGTAAAGGGCTGTATTTACAAAACAAAAAGGTTATTCATGGTGCTGAAACTGCCGGCCTAAAAGAAAAAAAATCCTTGACAGGGCCTCCATCTAGTGGTGGAACGAGGGGCAAACTTGCTGCAAAGAGGAGGGGTTACCTCTGTTCAAAGATGCTGAATATCCTTTTTTATATGAGATGAGATAAGATGGGATGTGACTGCTGTGACCTTGCTGCTCACAGTCTGAATATTAAGATCAAACACACTTATTCAACTGTTATTTAAATGCAAAAAAACTGTTTTTTATGAAAGAACAAATGAATGAATTAAAGCATCTTTCAAGCTGAAACAAGCAGCTCTGCCTTGATCTTTTCTCTTACTTCAAAGTGAAATGAAGGGATAAATTAGAGCTGAAGGTGTGTATGTGTGCACTCTAACACACATAGTAATGCATACACACAGAGCTTGACACACCCATGAATATTTTGAACTGTTTGTGTGAGTGTGTGTACATGTTTGTGTGTGTGTTCCAGTTGCAGTGCACTGAGAAACACCAAACCAGTCTCTATAGCAACAGATGGCTGAATGGGCTGCAGTGTCGCGACAAATGTAGACACACTGAATTAATCTAACCTATCTTGACCTCTTTGAGTATTTAGAACGATAGTAAGAGCAGTTTTTATTCAACAACGTCCCTGGTAAATAAAAACAGAAATGAGGCAGATGGACAAAAACAACACATTTTTCCTATTTTCCAGTTTCCTCCCTCTGTTTTGTGTCCACACAGTTAGAGAAAATCTTTGCATAGTTGTGGATTTTAGAGCAGCCGCGTATATTTGGATGAAAATGGTCTGTGTGTGTGCTGTTAGGTGAACAGAGAGGGGAGAAAACGAGCAGGCAGATGGGAAGGTGAGGGATGAACCTGGAGAGAGGCACAGATGGAGGATGAGTCATGTGACTTGTGTGTGGAGTGGCAGGCAGGAAATTGGACTGAGCCCAGTATGAGCCACTGGACAGAACCGTAGCCATGACACAGGAAGGCCTTCGTCTGTGATTATCTACTGCAAAATAATTAGACATGTAAATGAAAAGAGGAAAAATTGTGAAATGACCTCATGCAAAAATGGCCCTAATTCAAATCATTTTCAAAATGTCATCTGGTTTAATTCCAAACCAAGAAAACTATCAGGAGAACATTTAGATTCCCTCACTTGCAGGAAGATTTATGTAACTTGATATGAAACTTGGCCTGATTATTGCCACATTGAATCTGCCTTACTTCTGAGTACAGTTGGGCCCCATTTCAACTACGATGTTGCCTCCGATGCTACAACCCGCTTGTTTTAAATACGTTGTATGGCACTATTCCAAGTCATTTTGATCCGGCATATTAAAAGCAAAGCTGACATTATTTATTGAACACTGTAAAAGGTCTAGCTCATCTCTTTGATAGCTTGTCACCCATTTGAATACAACATCAGCTGCACTTCAGAGGCAAGTAAGTTGAAAACATGCTGGTGTACTAGCCAAACTCAAGAGAAAAAAACAACAGATGCATTTTTTTCTTCCAGACTTTTATGCAATGTGGGTGCTCTTAATACAATCTGATTGATTCATGAGTTAATCTTAAACTAAAAAGATAATTCTTTGTCTCTTAAATCTTCTAAATACATCAATTAACTCTGGTACTGAGTGTAGTGAAAAAGGCCTTTGTTGGCACTTACAAGGTTTAATCAGCTCGCAGGACTTTTTTGGCTGACTTTTCAATCAAAATGTCTTCAGGTATCAAGTTATACAAAACAAATGCTATTCTTAAACTTTTCAAGGACAGTTTTTGTGTCTCTCTCACTCTCTCATGCAATAAGATCTACATAAGGATGCAGGATGCAGTTCTTGTTGGGGTCTAATACCTCTGCGGTGTTCTAAAAAACAGCGTCCCCTCTTTGATAAAAAGCAGGCAGAACTCTTTGAAGCAGTCCAAAACTTGTCAGGGGGCCAAACAAGCCTTGACGTAAGCTGGGCCCTTGACACTAGTTCATTGCAGACGTCCATTCTGCCATCGTACAGTGTCAGATTCAAGAAGTGATATCCACTCTTGCTTGTTGTTATGGCCCACTTAAATCTGTCAGGGATAATGAACCACTGGCATCTTGAGGGCAGAGAAACCATCAGTTCTCTCCTCTCCGATAGGCTTCACAACTTCATCACCTTCACCTCCTCTTTTCTGCAGGAGGGAGCAATTATACTTTTGTCTGTATGCCCACTTGACCCCCTTATTTTGGCGGTATGACCACTAGTGGTGCCCCTCTCCGCGGCCTCCACATTAGCACTTGGGCATCATTAGCATTCGGCCTCCCCAGTGCGTTGGGAGGAATGGGCTCCTGATAGTTGAGGATGTGTGGTTGCTCCTGGTAGGGACGACCCACCAAAGAGGCCCGAGAGCCAAGAGGCATGTCCGGATCTACGGAAATGTCCACCCGCATCCGCCATCGCACCGTCTGCAATACGATACGCTCCTGGAGGAGAGGAGCAACATAAAGTTTTCATGGTCAGTGCTGCATATATGTGTATGCAGAGAGCAGTGTATTTTATGTACACGCAGAGTGTTTTTTTAAAGCATAGATTGATTGTGCATTATGTCCACCACTGCTGACGGATTGTGGTTAATGTGCAGTCTAATAAATAGTGCATCACTTAGGCTCTGGGAAATACCATTTTATCTTCACTAACACAGATGAAATGTTGGCTAAGATACAGAATTTGAATGCCAGTTTTCTGTATCTATATTTTCCTCTTCTGCTCTCGACTTATAGAGTAAAAAGAATATAGCTCTTGCATAAACACAATACATGAATGCAGTAGTGACTTCTGATGGGCTCTTGCAGAGGCTTTATTCAGGAGAATGCAATGATGAGGTATTCTGTAACTTTACACCAGAAGGGAAAAGTGGAGGGAGAGATGATTACATCACACTGTGTGTTTGTGTGTGTGTGTGTGTGTGTGTGTGTGTGTGTGTGTGTGTAATGCTAAGCAAAAGATTTATAGCTGGTGCTCTTTAATCAAACTGGGAAAAACATATTTGTGACATGGTGGTGCAAACACACAGGAAAAGTAACACTGTAATCCATCGTGACATTAAGATATTATTTGTCTACCTTGGTGACGGAGTTCATTGCCACCAGCCAGGTGATGAAGCTCTGATCCCTGGTTATATGGGTCAACATGGGTGTGTTGCTGTTGCTGATGGGCACTGCCCAGGTCACGCTGGGGTAGAAGTTGTCATTCATGCTGACTGTTAATCGGGATGGTTTGGACGTCGGTCCGGTCAGGGTGACTGTTTCTGTGGTGTTGCCATACCAGGGGTAGCTCACGCCATCTGAATCGCTGATGGCCTTGACCCGACCCTCTCGCAGCTCTGGTAACTCCCAGCTGGACCTGCGGCAGTGGACAGAGAAGGACAGAGTGAGAGGATGAGAGGCTTTTTTTGGTTGTGCAGGTGCACTGTTATGGTGTGGATGTCCTGAGTGTGTGAGAGAGATGCGCAAAACTAAACACTGTACCTATTTTAACACACACACACACTAAGCTCATTCAGTGGCAGAAAATTCATGTCTAATGGAGTCTGCTGTAAACTTACATGCCAATATCACCGTAGGTGTTGTAGAACTCCATCTGGGTACAAGCTTGGATCCAGCCCACCACCCAGGTTTCATTACGGGGCACTGGCGGCATCACAACTCCTGCCGAGGCCCTGAAGTAAGGCGTCTTGTAACGGAGCACTATCGGTGAGTTCTCCTCAATGATGGTGGGACACTGGTCAATAGAGGCTGACACCTCATATACCACAATGTTCTCCCGTCTGATGCGGGGCTTGCATGCAATGCTCTGAATACAGCCCATAGTGCAGGCAACAAGCAAAATGAGCAAAACCAGAGAAGAGGGGAGCAAATGATACCTGGCCAGTATGCACATCAGTCCCCTCCGGTTCCACCCTTGCCTGAAGAGCAGATCTAATCTTTTAATTACTCATTGCCACTGATTGGTTGGGGAGGAAAACAAGAGAGAAAACGATGGGGAGTATCAGTCACCGCTGGCCAAACATAAAAACATCCAGCATCATATTTCCAGGATGATGTGGAGATGAAAGCGCAGTGGGGCCTTGGGGGTAAGTATCGCAGATCTCCGCAGCCTCCTCCCCCTGGTCTTCCTGCTGACTGCCGCACTGCCCTTGGCGCTCGTCCCCAGAAACTGCAATCCGGCCTCCCCTGGGCTGCTGCTGCTCCTCCGCCGAACGTCCGGCGGCTCCCCAATTCCTAGTCGAGTCAACACGTCCGGCTGCACGTCGGTGCCCCTCGATCCTGCTGCTCTGCTCCCGGCTCCGAGCTGTCATGTCAAGTGGCGACAGGGCAGCCAGGTGCGTCAGCGGCGAGGGGCTGGATGCCTTTTGTTTGCTTGGCTTTCCCGTATAAGCCCTACATTCGAGCGGCGCCCTCAAAAGACAAATTCGGGCTCTTCATCACCTTGACCTACATGAAAAGAAGCTTCATCGAATGAACCAAAGATGTCTCATAACGTCGAGACGACACGATTGTGACAGGCTATTTCAATGTTTTCCTCGCTATGTGCTTCCATTCTTGGGGATGCATGAATGGTGCATCATGAATGGAGGCAGCGAGGCAGCATAAACGTGAAGAAAGCAGTGACTATACCCAGCGGCTCGAGCACCTCATGGCTAGTCGACTCATCGTTGTGTTTCCTGGCGCTGTCGAGCATCGCGGACCGGACAGCATCCTCTCGCAGCCGCGGGTCGCCTTGTTCGGTTTGGAGATGCTGATGCTGGAGAGGCAGGGGAGGGGCGTCACCCGACCTCTGCATTGAAAAAAAAATAACAAGTGCACGTAGGCGTGGCTACACGCTGCCGTCACCCCTGCGTGAAACACCATTGGTTGCTGTAGTGAAAAGCGGAAGTAGTATCGTTTGCCTCATCGACTTCCTATCCACAGAAACTGACACGCATTCACCGGTCAGCTCGGCTTATTTTCTATCCTAACCCCGTCGGCGTATGTCTGTAGCTGCTGGTACCGGTTTATGATCAGCCGTCTGATCGGTTTCGTTCCTCAGAGGGTGTCGAGCTTGTTTTATCGGGTGTCTCTGACGATGAAGCCGCAGGTTGTGTTCGTGCTGGGCGGGCCTGGCGCCGGCAAAGGGACCCAATGCTCCAAAATCGTGGAGGTA
Organism: Acanthurus tennentii; assembly: GCA_029783805.1. Lineage (NCBI taxonomy): Eukaryota > Metazoa > Chordata > Actinopteri > Acanthuriformes > Acanthuridae > Acanthurus > Acanthurus tennentii. The sequence goes on along the minus strand of JAPZDZ010000004.1, from coordinate 7,369,513 downwards.
GGATAGATGGCTAGAAAAGGGGCAATGGAAACTAATGCTTTTGATGGTTAACATTTAGCATGTGCTGATATAATACTATTAAGTACATTTTCGTATGGTTATTTCTTTTTAGAAGCGTCTAAATAACAATGACTTCGGGTTGTCCTCCAAAATGAACCTGTATGTTAGCCAGCCAGCTAGCTAGCTAAGCAGGATATCCAGTTTATATGATGATGTATGAGCATTTGCTGGCTTACAGGAACTACAAAGTACTATTTTGAAATTTTTATTTCCTCAGGAACTCTTAAGTCACAACAGAAAAAGGTAATACAATTTAGCACAATTGTATTGTGCACTCAAAGGCTTAAATGAAATGGGTAAACGCAATGTCTGCTTGTTGGCTTCGCATAGAACAAACAGGGCCAACAGGAGACAGAATATTGACATTTGCTCCATGATGTAACATTATCATTGGCTCATGTTCATAGCTGAGGTTATGTAATGATCAGTGGAGGTCTAGAGTGCACTTGGCCACTCCTCCATCAACTTTGAACAGGAAAAGATGGTGCCTTTATTGACAAAGGATGTAGCGCTATGTGACATCTGTCTTGTAGAGCGCAGTGAAACATAAATATATTTATTTATCTATTAATCAGGTCATAATGGCACTTTATATTCCTTAGTCTGTTCAGAAGTGTTTGGCATACATATTCTTTGATTTTCCATAGAAAATCAGCTAATAATTTGTTACTAATAATAGCCATAACCTGTCTGTTTACTTGGTAAGGCCATCGCAGATCGCGGCAGATACTAGAGGAAGTAGTCACGCTATAAAGACTTATTCTCTTTAATCATTTCTGAACAGCATAATACAACATCCTGAAGAAGCAGCAAGTTAGATCTAACAAGTCAAAAAGTTTGTAGAGCCAGAAATCTACTGGTGGATGTTGCTTTGATGTTTGTCTCAGTCAGACTCATGGAAGCTTATGAAGCTGCAGCTCTACTGGAAGGCAATGTGGATTCTTTGATGTGTGTGTGTGTGTGTGTGTGTGTGTGTGTGTGTGTGTGTGTGTGTTTGACTGAGAGTTTCTGTAAGAGAGAGACTTCATAACTACTTCTGTTCGTGAAAGTTACTGGGTGTTGGCTGCCAGGCTTCAAGTCAGGCAGTTCAGCCTGAATGGCAGCTATGTATAGAAGCTCCTTTCATTCGTACATAAGGACTGACTTCTTCCTAGCCTGCGAGTGAGGAAGTAGCCTGTATGTAAATGCAGTCTGATCAAATGCAGAGTCTTAGAAATCAGTAAATAACAAAAAAATTACCATCAGCAATCATCAAAACTGACTCTTGATGACTGTTTTTTATAGTGCCCTTGTCTGAGATACCACTAAATTTATATTATAAAAATGTTTGTACTTGTTTGTATTTCAGGGCTATAACTACACCCATTTGTCTGCTGGGGACTTACTGAGGGAAGAACGTGCTAGAGAGGAGTCAGAGTATGGACAGCTCATAGCCAGCTACATCAAGGAAGGCAAAATTGTTCCTGTGCAGATCACCATCAGCCTGCTCCAGAAGGTATGCACTAAATACAGTAAGCCAGGTTTGTGTTTGCTTAGTAAAAAGGAAAAGTAGATCAGTTTGTGAAGGGTGAGACACTCTCAGTCAGCACCTGTTTGCAACTCATCTATCGTGGTTTACAGGAGAATATGCTTGTCTAAGGATTTAGTGTTTCTTCATTTGGATAAAAATGTCTCAGATTTGGACTGTTGGTCAGACATGTAAAAAAACATCACTTTAAGCTAAATAAAAATAAATAAATAGCGAGTATTCAAACGTGCTAACAGTTATTTTGTAGTGAAGGAATATGTCTGGCTTACGTCATTTCTAAGGTTTAAACGCGATGATATGTTTTTAAACAGCAAAAGCACAGCAGCACTGTGAAACTGTTGCATCATTGTGAAGATATTTTTTTGCAGACCTGTTCAGAGCTTTTTAAGGAGACTGTCTATTTTGGTTGTTCTGTCTGGAATCTAGTTCCCCAGAATCCAGGTTAATCTTTAAAATAAACAGCTTTTTAAGTGACATTATGACATTGTTGTTGTTTCTGCTTTGTAAGGCAATGGAAGAGACCATGCTGAAAGATGAGAAAAAGTTCAGTTTCCTCATAGACGGCTTCCCTCGCAACCAGGACAACCTTCAGGGGTGGAACGATGCCATGGAGGGCAAAGCAGATGTCAAATTCGTTCTTTTCTTTGACTGCGCTAATGAGGTACGTCATGGAAACTATAAAGCGTGCTGTTTTTAGATACACACAGAGAACTGAGCCGACATCCTCAGAGCCATTTTACACTAAGCACATGATCTCAGTCTTTTTTTTTTTTTTTTGGTCAACAGGTTTGCATCCAGAGATGTCTAGAAAGAGGGAAGAACAGTGGACGCACAGACGACAACAGAGAAAGCTTGGAGAAAAGGTACAGTCGTGTGGCAAAAACAAAACACTTGGACTTTGAAAGTATTGACCCCCAGATTTTAGAATGTAAGTTATCTAATGAGCAGAGTTCCTTTATATACTTACTGCTATCCCTTTACTATTACTTGACTTTATGTACTGGTGTCTGTAAGTACAACTGGAATATCTGATCAGTATAGATTTGTCTGACCCATTTAGCTGACTGTTGGATACCTGCATGTGTGATTTTGACCTAATTTTTGTCTCCTTTGAGTCCCCTGAGTCATTTGACCCCAATAACCAGCCATGTTATTCTTCAATGCAGAATCCAAACCTACCTGCAGTCTACACGACCAATCATTGAACAGTATGAGAAAAAGGGCAAGGTGCGCACTGTAGACGCCTCTCGTTCTGTGGATGAGGTGAGTAAATGGCTCCACAAAAGTTATTATGCTGTGCAAAATATTATTGAAACATGATGTGATAATTTTCTTACCTTTTTTGACATATACTGAACAGAATACAGTACAAAGGCAATGTTTTTCTTGTTTTTCCTTATCAACTTTATCACTTTTTTTAATACATACCACATGTTAAACAAATTGGGGCAAGAGCCATTAAAGACTGAGAAAGTTATAGAACAGAACAAACAGGGAAAAAACCGTTTGGAATATTCCACAGGTAAACACATTCATTGAATATAAAAAGAACAATTCTTGAAACTAATAGTCCACTCTCAAGACAATTTTTAACAAAATTTTTGTTTTTTAACAAAATTTGTCGCTGAGGTCAGTGTGCTCCAGCACACTTAAGACCTACTTTCTGAAGTCTCTCCTTATATTAACAGTTAACAACTTTATTTTACTGACCATTAATTCAATTAGAAATAGGGAATATGGAGTGGCTTTCCATCAGAAAAAGACAGCAAAAAGGCAGATTTTACGTGCCCATTCACTCATTACTGTGCTTTACTTATGTTTAATGTTACTGAACACTACTGTTATTTGAATTTGTTGAAGTGTTGGAAATGTAACAATAAATTGATCAATCAAAAAAATATTGATTATGAAAATAATCTTAGTTGCAGCCCTTTGTCAGACAATATTCCTTAAAAGGGAATGGAATAAAAGGCTGTCAGGTCTGGTGCTTCTGCCGGGTTGGAAAGCTGTTCATGGTGTCACCCAGAGTTGTTGATGTTAGCTGTGATATTTACAGATGACAGGCTGTTACTGTTTAAATTATACACATATGATAAAACCATGTAAATATTCAAAGCATCTCTTAAATTATAATCAGTTTCTCTTGTTCTCACTTTTTGAAAGTAGGCTTCAGTAATGCCACACCAGTTGCCAACTGCCATAAAACAGAAAAATTCATTAAGTGTAATTGTTCTTTTTGAGCGCATTTGTACAGTTATGCCTACGGTCTCTCTCCCCACAGCCCTGCTCTCGAATTTTTTATTTTAATTTATTTTGCCAAAAAAATGATCCAAAACAAAGTTAAAATGACTGATTGTATTTTTCTTTTATATTTTTTTTAGATATCATGATACCAATATTACTGTTAAGGCCACAATAATCATGAAGTAAAAAAACCTTATATCGTGACAGCTCTAGTGTCACCTCAGCTTAAAAACTCAAGCCAGTAAAACATTTTTAACAGTTAAAATTATACCTAAAATAAAATATTTGAAATACAGTCTTTGTGTTCTGACAAGTGAAAGTACACTCGCCTATTTTCCTTTTTCAGGTGTTTGCTGATGTGAAAGCCATCCTAAACAAGGAGGGTTGAGCGTCCCAGCTGCCAACAACATTCACTTACCTTTTTAGTAGTTTTCTTTTTATCAACTGCAAGTACTCATATATGAAGTTTATATGTCGATTCATGTGACTTTTTACTTTGGGTTTATTTTGTTTTTGTTTTCCATCTCTTTTGTAAATGCTGCACTGTTTGTTTGTGAGTGTGTGTGCAATATGTATTGGTATGACTGAGGTCGAGGTGCCTAGCAGCTAACTTGTGATCAGCTAGTTCATGTTCAGAAAACCTCACAGCTGCATCAACTTTCATTTTAGTTTGAGGCCTTTGCATAGGAACAGAATGGGAAATTAGCTTATAGGGACTCTTTCTTATCAATCAAAGGCACTTCTAGTACTGGACACTATACAAAAATAGTATATATCACTAATGTCTTCACAGTATCATGTCTTTGAAAGCAGCCATATTGCTTCAGACCAAATACTTGTTTGACCTGATGACGACTCACTCAACAAAACAGCCAATAGCCTCCAAAAAAACATATGTCTTATATTTAATAGACAGCACCATACAGGTGTAACCAGTTGCTTTTGTGCCATGTAGAGTAATCAGTTTAATGTTTGTGTGAAAGATGGCTCATTCTGTGATTGTTTGACTGTATCAGAACACCTTGACCTTCATTGCAGCCATGAGATCAGGAAGAAGACATTACGAAAAACAAGGAGATGAAAATTAACATTCTGTTAAATGTGTACTGTATCAACTTGAAGGAGGTGGAGGGATAAAAGTTAGAAGTAAAAACTAGCTCTTTTTCTCTCTGTTTTGTTCTGTTAATTTATAATCTTTCCACAATACTTTGTGTGGATGTGCTTTCTCTTTTGTGTGTCTGACTATAAAATATAGTGCTGTAATCCATTGATCACTTGAAAAGATTTCAGTCATGTCAATCAGAAACTATACATGGTTTATTTATGAGAAAAACACACGAATAAACATGCATTTGTAGCTTTTACCCTAACCGAACAGTAGGGGGCACTTGACATCACTGTATTAATAAAGCAGGGTTTTTTGAGAGTTGTTATTTTCAGTAATTAGTTACACTGAGGTTGAAAAATGACTCATTCATCAGTAAATTAATGCTGTAATAAGTATACTGACTATATGAAATGTATCAGCGCTAATATACAAAGACAGAAATACCCGAAATATTTTTGATTAATGGGGAAATTAAATTCATTTCTACAAATCTACATTTCTTTTATTCCTTCAGTTTTCTATGTACTTTTAAGTAATACACATTCACATACATTTATACATGTAAACATTGATGAACCTGTCATTTTTTTGTCCTTCAGAATGTTTCACAACACATCGGGTCTAATTAATTGAGTTTAGTTAACAACTTCTCCAATTCTCAACTTAATTTTTGTAAGTCATGATATTTTGAATTTAATGTATAGGAATAAAAATACTGTATGATTGCCTATAAGGCAAACACCTGAGAGGAGGTCCAGTAAACTTTATGCATACTTCCAAAAGTGTAGTATAAATGTTTAAAGGCTCAGATAAGTCTTTGCTCAAACCAAGTGACATAAAAAATAATGAACTACTGTAACGTGCTGCATAATGTACATTTTATTTTCTTGTCATATGTACACAATATACAGTATATTTCATATACATATATTTGCAGTTACAAAGACATTTGCTTATACTTATATTCCTGAGCATTTCTTAGCTTGAGGCCTGGTGTACTTGCATTTTAAGAGCTACACACAACACATAATCAGCTTTCAAAACAGCAGTACCTGACATGCATACACATGACTATAGGGCAACGTACCAAATGTGAAATGCATCACAAAAGCAGTTCATAACCACCAGGGCTTTCGTACTGTCAAACTTTTAACATATTAATAGTCTAAGAAGGTAGCCAATAGAAAAGTGTGAATGTAAGGCACTATGAATATACTGTTCTGTAAGAATGCGCTGTAATACATATGGTTAGATATAATACGAACATGGTTAGATATAATATGATGATCCTGATGGGGATAAGGATCATTGCAGCACCAAAATGTTGTACAACACAGCAAAGAAAAGTTAGAATATAAATATGAATATAGCAAGTGCTAAGCACGGGGTCTCACTGACAGTTTCCAGAACATTCTAAGTAGAAATGTTTGAATGAAAATATATGAATTACTGCATCATGAGTATGTGCAAAATACCAACAGGAGCCTGGAAAGGATTAAAACAAAAGAATATATGTACATAGAAATTTTTAAATGAGTGACAGTCTGTACAGTACATACTACAATACGTACCACCATAACAATGAAATGGCAAAATAACAAGCCCTTGTGTTATAGACAGTCAGTGAAGCTCACTGCACGTAAGACAGAAAACACAAACTTTACGTAAATATATTCGTACTCTGCCAGCAGATGGCAATCTGAAAATATATATTATCTTATTTACAAATACAACCTAATAAAAAATAACTGCATTAACTGTAACCACGTCAGCGGGCGAACTCAGCAGTATCTAAAGCAAAACTGTAACAGCGAGTCTCTGTCCGAAAGAGAAAGAGGACTGTCCTTCAATGCTGACATTGTGTTCAGTAATTTGTGAAACAGAGAAATAACAGCTCAAATTCACATTCAACATGTACATTCTGTCGTTAGACATTCACAACGAAAAGCATAAACTTCTACAATCTTTGAAATACCAAAGAGCTTACATAAAGTAATTTGCATCATATACAAATGCATAAAGAGCAAATATATATATAATATTTTTGTTTCTGTTTGTAAAAAAATTAAACTCTTTTGACAACATGGCAGCTGATGCAAGAGGGAAATAATAAATGACGCATGGCGGGACTGCGGGAGGCTCAGCAGGAGCTCAGCAGCCCTGTGATGAGGTTGCTGGGAGTCCTGCGATACTGAGCCTTGGTGTTGGTGACGGCGCCGTGCTTCTGTCGGAGGTGAAGCCTCAGCTGACTCTTGTGTCTGAAGTGGAGGTCGCATTTTTCACACTGAGAAAAAAAAAAAAACGGAGAACAACTCAGAATCACTTTTTAAACGGAGGGTTTTATCTCCCAACCTCCACAGCCATACTTCATAGCAGACCAGGATTACCACTCAGGACTTATAACTATTGATAGCCACACGGATCATGAGGGAGAACAGATTACACTTTGTTTAGCCAGCAGACTGAGTGGATAAGGAGGGGTAGGGTGTAAAGCGGGGGAGGGGGGGTTGAACTAGAAAGCTTACATGATAAGGCTTCTCTCCAGTATGGATGCGCATGTGGCTCTTGAGCGTCTGAAGGTGGCGAAAGTGCGTTCCACAGATCTCACATGGGTACGGCTTCTCTCCTGTGTGAATTAGCACATGGGCGCGAAGATGGGCCACCTGGAGGAAAAACGTCAGCGTGAATTAAAACGCATACACTTAAAGGTGATGTGTTGACAAGTGCAAAGTTCACCTGATGCTGTGGCTAACTTGCTTATCTCACCTGGACAAATCTGGAGCCACACGTCTCACACTTGTATGGCTTCTCTCCAGAGTGGATGCGGGTGTGGGTCTTGAGGTTGGCTGGTCTGTTAAACTGGGCACCACAGATGTTGCAGTGGTAGGGTTTTGCACCTAGAAGTCACGATCAGCAGGTGGTGCAATGAATGAAACAGTCACATCCATGAGGTCAACTTGATGGTTTTTATAATAGGGATGTTTAATGTTACCTGTGTGAACGGTCTTGTGGCTGGCCAGGTTGCCTTTGTAGCGGAAGGCAGCTTGGCAGCAGTCACACTTGTATGGCTTGTCACTGTGAGCCTGGACCATGTGGTCTTTAAGGGAATCTTCTTCTATGAACTTGGAGTCACACCCGTTGCAGAAGTAGGTGTTGTTTTCTGTAGAGAGAAGCACTAAAGATAAGTGAAAGTTCCAAACAGCTGAGAGGTTTTGTTTAAAGTACTCCTGTAAAAATCATGTTAGAATTTAAAAAAAGGCACTTGTGTGAGTGAGTCCACTTACCACAGCCGGAGGAGGAGTACTCAGAGTGCAGTTTGGTGGTGTCATCTCTGCTGTATGAGTTGGGAGATAGATGACCCATTTCCATGCATCGAGGGCTGTCGCAGCTACAGGTGCACAGAGAGACAACCACAGAGTTGATATACAGCTCACTTCTTCTCTTAAACAGTTATCAGAGTCACAGTGAGCATGTGTTGTACCTGATGCTTCCACAGGAACTGCTACTGCAGCTGTCGACACTCTGCGACATGAGCATTTCCTCTCTGTGCTCACTGGCTCCCTCTTCTGCCTGGACCTCACCGTGTCCACTTGCTGCACCACTCCTGGGTGTAGGAGACATGGCCGTAGCATCAGCGCTGCCTCCCTGAACCTCCTTGTCATTCTCATCAGGAGCTTGGTTCATGACAATCAACTTGTACTTCTTCCAGTTGCGGGCCTTGGCCTCTTTGGGACAGTCTGAAGGCTGTTTGAGGCTCAGCGTGGCATTTCTGCTGCTGTTGGACTCGGTGGGCGAGTTAGGCTGGCAGTCAGATCTGAGGGGGCTTTGAGGGCTACAAATCACACCTTTGTTGAAACCTGGAGACAGTCTGACACAACTGGTCTGTGGATGCTGAATACTGTCTTCTTCCATGGGAGTATCAGGCCTCTGAAGGCCCCTGTTGGCTCCTGCTGGTCGGATGATGGTGGTGGGGAAACTGGGGTGGCATGGCACAGAGTGGGAGAGGATGATAGTGGATTCATTATGAGCCGTGTTGGTGCTGGGTACCTGCGAGCATAGTTTCTGGGATGATGTCCCTCCTCTGGGAAGGTCACCGGCTTTATGGGAACCCTCAAGCTTCCCAGCGCGGACATGGAGGTCACCATAGACATGATAGGAGCCAGAGGTGTTGATCCCCCTGAAAACATTGGGGATGTAGCCCCTGCACTCCTGGAGAGTGGATGAGGTTGCTGTGTGGTTGTTCTGAATGTCTGGCTCTTTTTCATCAACAAGTCTAAAAGCAGGGACTTCCTCAGCCATATGTAATGAGTTGATCTGTACCTCTTCAATATTCACAGACAGATGCCTGCAGAAACATATCAAAAAAAAAGTTAATAACTAAAAATCAATCTCTGCCATTTAAACACACTAGAGTGCCCCTTGCCACATTTTCTATTCTCTCTACCAGTTTACCTGGACTTGATGAACCTGTGGCATGTGTCGACCACATGTTCCATCTGGAGGTAGATGGCTGTGTTCATGGTGGCCAGGACCAGACTGTCATTAAGGTTCAGATAGGATGTGTACATAAAGTCCAGCAGGATGGAGAAACTCTTGGGGTCCACTTTGGGGTCTAAGCTGATGGCACTAAGGTTTGTGTTCTCAGGGTCAATGAAAACAGAATAAAAGAAGCCACTGCAAGAGATCAAGTGAGAGGGGAGCACAGTGTTAAATATGTGCACAGATGAGAGACAATAACAACTGAAATTTTTACACATGATATTGTATGATATTAGATGATGTAGCTGAGTCAGAGCCAATGTATCCGAGCTGTAGAAATTCATATACATGGTCCAAAAATAATGTCCTTTCATTTGGCTCACTGAAAAATAAAAGAATGTCCACAGGTCTACAGTCGCTGCCCCTCATGATAGTGCCTACCTGCAGGCCACCAAGATGGCTTTGTGAGCATGGAATTGTTGTCCGTCCACCTGAATGGTGACATCAGTCAGGATGTTCCTGCTGCGCAGGCGGTTGAAGTTGAGCAGGACGTCACCTGCATGGCGTGTGAATTGAATGCAGCCATCTGCAGTCGTGGCCATGCTGTCAAAATCTGAAAAAAGGCAGAAATGAGAAAAAATAATGAAATTTGTTTATTTTCAGTGATTTTAAAAGTCATCCAATGTCAAATAAAAGGCATACAAAAGAGGTCCATACACTGTAGGAAGAGTAAAAAAAACAACAATGTACAAATGTTGCCACCAATGTAGAAATCACTCAATCATGTTTTCAAAAAACATAAAAAATAAAAAAAGGCTTTGGCTTGTAACAACGTAAGAGGTAAGTTGTATTTTGATGCTTAATTTCTTCAAATTTTCTCAATTCGGATACACCAAAAAAAATCTTAAAATTCAAAATTCAAGCAATAAAAGAAAAATCACACTACAAGCAAATAAATTGTAATTAATACACCATACACAGATCAACACTTGTAGACAGTAAATACTCCTATTGTATTTCATTACCTCCGGCTCATAATTATTAGATGAGCTAATACTAGACACCTGGCCTCAGGCTTTATAATCAAAACAAGCTTTGAAGCCAACAAGTGTCTTGACTGTGTTTCATCAAAAGGCGGCGTCATTGCAAAGAGAAAAGTTAAAGGTGGGTTCGTTGAACCGTCTTGGTCCATGCGTGACACTAAACTGGCCCTTATAGCGCTGTTACAACAAAGTCTGTGCTTTTTATAGAACATGTTTTTGATTTTTTTAATCCTATGTTGAGGTATTTGTCAGTGGGTCAACATCTCTATGACCCAGAACAACGTCTATCATAATTTTGAGGCGATAACAAATCATATAAACTTACAGTAAACAAACACGCAAACATAATCACGCTGTCTAAAGTTAAAATGTGAGTATAACTGTGTGATTGTTGCCGTGTGTGTGTCGGAGTCTCGCAGCGTGCAGCAGAGCGCACGGCCGCCTGCAGCCTGTACGTTGTAAACGTGTTTGACGTTGAGCACATTCCGTCCTGACTGCTTGGATTAGGTTGCCAGTACACAGAGAGGTTTCCTGTTCCCCGACATAAGTAGAACTCATCTCATTTAACCCATTAACATTTACTCCCCGTCTACTTAACTTATCTCTCAAGTTATTTCGACACTCCAAAAAAAAAACAAAAAACATTAGACTAAACTTAGACAGCATGATGTCCGTAAGATGTGATTTCAAGGAGTGGTTAGTTTTGGCTGCGCAACTTCGACTGTAAACCACCGAGCAGGCCAGTACAAGTCCGTTCAAGTTTAAATAAAGTGTGGAGTTTTCATGTCTGGAGACGGTCCGATGGTTTAATGGTTTTTATTAAGGTGTTTGCTCGATAAAAGACTAATGGTAAAAGTCATCGGCTTCGCGTTGGAGACATTCAGTGAAGTGAAAATATTGTCCGTCGACAAAAAATGTGCGCAGAGAGAAAAAAGATGTTGCTGAGCCAGACCCACCGATCCTGTTGCGCCACTTTGACATTTATATATTTACTATAAGCCTCTAATTTGACCAAATTGCGCTTCCAATTTATCAAGAAAACACCAAAAGTTAAAAAAGAAGCTTTAACTAAAACGGCTGTATTTGCTAAAATGTTAACGTCGCAAAAAGTGCATGTTGTTTTTAGTCTAACAGCTGCTATTAAAGCCTTCTTCAAACTCTAGTGATGAAATTAAATCTGCCTAACAGCCTAAAAGTCGCACTTCCGTCTCAAACACAGTCAAAGACAGTGCGGCTGTCAAAATCTACCCTCGTTATTTCAAATCTGTTAGTTCACTTTTAGCTAAAGGAATCACAAAATATTGAAAGAATCCAGCTCCGGAGCAACTGAGGCAGCCACACGAGTTTCTGCTACTTCACCACACTTCTGACCTAATGCTGAGAAAATAGGAAGGAAAAAAAGTCACCTTGTAAAAGTTTCCTCGAAACTCTGTGCATCACCAGTTCTGAGAATCCAGTTCTAAGAAACACAGACAGCAGCTCAATTCTCGGAATTTCAACACAGGACCGTACCATTATCTGCGAGGCGGGGGAGCTGCTCCCCGCCAGCAGCTTCCTTTCAACCACTTCCCTTAAATATTGTTCGAAATAAAACATAGCTGCTGTGTTGATAATATTTATTAACCATGTTTAAATGACTGGTGTGAAATATGTATTAGATATTATCGGTTATTGACATTGTTGCTTACTGATTCATTATCCCCGTACAGTGGCTGCGTCCAAGTGCAAGGTCAGCTGACCGAGTTATAAATACCGTGGGGAATATGAGAGCATGTTGCCGCTGTAAACCTCTCTGTGGGTGCCAAGAAGAGTTAAGAAAAGTCAGTCATCTTATCCTCTAACAATTCGACATATAAGATTCCCCCTCCTTGTTCAGGTCCGGTTTTTCGTTTCACGTTTTCTTTGTTTTGAATAGCTCAGTTTTAGCTGCCAGTTAAAGTTGCTATGTTGATTAAACCGCATGCTTTCTGCATCAACTGCTTAAATTGATTACATTTCGGACAATATATATTTGTGAATACTATAATTCTGAGCCTTTTTTTAACATCTTACATAAGTTTACAGGAAAAATCTGAGTTTCCTTCTGGGAAAGTTATTGCTCAATAATTTAGTGTGTCATAAACTTGACCTCAGATCTTAGAGTGTGTGCGGCCTTTCGTACATACACCAAATGCTATGAAGCCCTATTTTTAACGTCTCACATAAGCTGTACAAAGTGTGCGTAAAGTCCTCAACTCACCAAAAGGCTTACTTGCACTCGTCTGTGTTCCCACCACTTCCTGTCTCGCAATTGCAGCTGTATATTAATCTGAGTGACAAAAATCCTTAGTACCTACCAATAAATGAGTAAACAAAATCAGGAACTAACTGTCTTTTATTATTAAAACAACTTAAAACAAGTATTTCTTATGAAACCCTGAATCAAAACCAGGTCTACTGTATATTGTAAATAATATAAAAAAATAACATAAGAACACACTGTTATATGGTGTACTGTGTCAGTGAACCAGTGTGTCATGATGTGCTCATACATGTCTGACCACTTTCCAGATAACTCTCTCCTAAATCACTCCAAGCCAGCTGCCAAATGGCACAAAACCAGTGCTTTTTATGGCTTCCCTATTATTCACCTCTTCATTATGAAGGCTCTTGATTGCCTGTTATAAAGTGTTGCATCACTTTTATTCTGTAAATAATTCATATTTACAAGGCATCACCTCCACTGCGCGGTATATTAAAGTTTATCTTAAAATATTAGTAATGCTTTTTGTTTAATTATAATCGAAAAAATCAAATACCCTTTCTGCTGACTTTTGCTGTACTGTAATCATTCACATGCACGATGATCCCCTTTTCTACATCCACACATAGCTAAATTTTGAAACAAAAAGGTTTCTCATGTTTTTTAGTTGTTTTGATTGTATAAAACAAGCATCTGTTGGCATCGTGTTTCACTCTCACCTGTGAGCTGCAGCCCTGAGAAACTTACATCAAGGCAGGTTGGAACAGAGAAAAAAGGAGCTATAGTGATCTAGAACTAGAGCCAATAACTGAGACTTCACTTGTCATTTTCATCACAGAAAGAAATTATTTAGATTTGATCATAGATAGTGAACCTGATCCATTTTTGGCACTTCAACAATATCATACTGTGCTCATTATCAATAGTGGTGTTGTGCAACTGCTTATATTAGCACCACACCTTTGATTTAATAAACCTTAATAAACTAGCTTCCAACACATCTCAACCGGCATTATCAAACACAAAGAGGAGTAAAGTTTATATTTAATTGTCGATGTAAGTCACCTGCAAATATTGTATTGTTCTGCTTAACTCATCAGCCTTCCTCCCGCTCGCACTAAAAACAGTGCAAAGTAAACATTTAGGAGGAAAGCTGTCAAGTTTCTTTTCATTATGTGCTGCAGAAAATATCCACTCTCCGACTGAATCTTTCCCCATGAAATAAATGTGCACAGCAGCTCAACAGGTCTACATTACAGCTGTTCAGGTGGCTATGGCAACAAAGAGGTCTATTTCTAGTTAATGTTTTCGCTCTAGATGTTTTTCCCCTGCGGTTATCTTTAGTGGCCCAAGTTTCTGTGGGTTGTTCATCTTCACATCCTTTGAAAGAAGCAATAATTTGGCCTGAATGAGAAGAGATAAAACTTGTGTAAGTCACAGGACGACAGATATTAAATGTCATTTTTCGGGTTTGGTTGTTTATTCGCATGCAAGAGGATGCATAGATTTGATCAGTCAACCGTTTCCTTGCTTGTATCAGTGCAGCATCTTGGTGTCACATTGGAGCTTTACTGCTGTAAAATAACAGCTCAGTTATAGCAGATGTGGAACACATGAAGTGCTGCGTGTGATAACTGTTGTACATTTAAAAGTTTAATCAACACAATCGCAAGAACATGCTGCTTTGGGTTTCTGTTGCATAAGAACTATCCACCAGACCGTTTTGTTTTCCTTGCAAAAGGAAGGCCTGATTCTGCTGCACCACAAAAAATCATCACCACTATTTGCTGACAGAGAAAAAAATGCATCTGTTATTGCTATTGGTGACAGGGATGAACCCAGTTTTTTAAACTGGGTTAAAGGTTTCCTTTTAAAGCAATTAATCGGGTGAGCCAGCAGGCTTTTTTTTGGTTAATATTATTATTGCTCTTCTACAATGTTGTGAGGCTTTTCAGAGACAAATTCTAAAAACTGGTCACAGTCTAAGCAGATGAGGCTGAGATTTCCAGACTCTCAGTTCTTCATATGTTCCAGAAACACGAGGTCTTACATTTCCTATATTTTAATTATGTCTGTCCTTAGACTCTTCTTGCCAGTTAAAGTCTCACATACTCAAAGTCCAGTCCTTAGGTTATTTATAAGTTTTTTTTACTCTTTAAGTCCTCTGCAAAAGAACTCAGATGACATCAGGGTTAATTTGAAAAACTTTAGAAAGCTCCTTCAAAGCCACAGAAAATAATTCACTGAGTAAGACTAACCATGACAAGTAACCCAAGGCTACAACCGCTGTGCTATGTTTTGGTTGTGAATCATTGATTTAAAATAACAACAACAAAAAGAAAATCTCTAGATAGATAGATAGATAGATAGATAGATAGATAGATAGATAGATAGATAGATAGATAGATAGATAGATAGAT
>JAPZDZ010000004.1:7330148-7340615 GCA_029783805.1 Acanthurus tennentii | reverse complement strand
GACTGGCAAAGCAGTCCAGCAAACAGCCACCTCTTAGACAGCAACATGTCTTTTTACACTTTAATTTCTGAATAGATCAAACAAACTATATATTTGACTTATACAAGTATTTCATTACCACTGGACACAGTCATGCTAGCTGTTGTCAGTCTTTAGGCTTAGCCAAGTTAATTCTAACTTATATACCTCTGCTAAGTCTCCCCTGTCAATCTTATAGAAGAACCCTTGGCTACAGAAAACCTCCGGAAAAATGCAAAAGGCCCTCATCAGAGCTGCTGTTTGATTTGTCCATTCTGAGCTGCTGTAGAAACATGGCAGTGTAACATGGCAGACTCTGTGGAGGAGGACCTGCTCCGTCTGTAGATATGAAAGACTCATTCAAAGGTAATTCAAAGGTTCCTATATTCAGATGATTACTTATTAAAAAAAAACATACCTATGAATATTAAGGTCTGTTTCTACAATAGTCTTTTAGGCCATAGTCTGTTTTTATTTCTAAATTCCCCTAAATCCTTCAAACTGGACTGGACTGGAATGATTCAACTGGCTCATTCTGAGATAAAGAGTAAGCATTTTCCAGATGATTTTATACTACTGAAAACATACTTATGAATATCATATCCCATTTATACAAAAAGATCTCCCTAAATCCTAGATACTTGACCTCTAACAAGGTCATTAAATTTATTTAAAAAACATGTACAGTGGACCATTGTCTAAGTGTGTCTGTTTTACATTTTCAGCTTTTAATAAATTTGGTTTTGGCCCTGCTATTTGTTCTTGGCCTAAGATCCTCACCAAAGGCTTGTACTAAAATGAATTATATTTATTTTGAACTAGAAGAGGACACTCAGTAGAGAGTAGGTCTTTGCCAGGGACTCAGCAGTTAGTTGAGGTATACAACAGAGCAGTTAAAAAACAGGTTTTTCGAAAAAAAAAAAATCATGAATCACCACAACAAAAAGAGGTCTTATACAGTTATGTGGTATTTGTGCACAAAATTATCTTTAACCAGAAAGACACATTTGGACAAGTAGACACATAAACACATGAAGCCAAGTTGAAAAAATCAGACAGGAGAACGAACATACAAGTTACCTTTGATAAAGCATTTTTCTGTCCCAAATTTACATTTCTGTCTCTTAAATCCTAGATATGATAAATAGTCAGCAAAGCAAGTAGAAGTCTCTGTGGCATGTTAAGTTTAAAGTTGTTTTAAACAGCAGCATTAGAGAGGGCTAAACAAGATCTGAATTAATAGTCTTCTCTCTGTTTCCTCAGCTGGTGGAATGAACATCTTGCCTTGATATTACTGTTTCAAACAATATTTGTCATACACATTATTTCTTTAAAAATTGGATAAATGAAGTCCAACTTTTATCTGGAATGAATCAGCCCAAAATTTAGAAAATTATATTTGAAGAGACACAAAGCAGGCAGGGGGGGTTGGCGTGGTCCATTTTCCTGCACTGGTCTTCCAGCGTTCACAGAGTTGTTTACCGGGTATCAAATTTTAAAATGGTCTTGGGCCAGTTTGGGCTGAGAAGAGCAGTCAGCGCTCTGTGAACTGTTTTTCTCCTAGCAAGAAAGTCTAAAAGTTCTTTCTCTCCTATTTCAACAAAGTTTTACATCAAGTCTGTTGCATAGATTTCCAAAACCCCTTTCTCACCTTTTTTCTTATATTTTGTTTTATTTTAAATCATGTCTCTTACTCTGTATTTGTGCATGGGGTCAATGTTATGTTCTAAATATGGAGGCTATTGTGTTTTGTTGTATTTTAATCCATTGCCTAAAATGTAAAATCTTTCCTTAAATGATTTTTTTAAGGTTGTCTTTGTGAACTTGCTTTAAGGAGTCACAAACATTATATATTAAATGTCTCCCAGAGGGACATTGCAGCTGGAGGGAGTCAAATAAAAGCGCTAAAATCAGAGAGAGCTTTTTCTAGCGTGCAATTCTCGGAGTTAAATAACAGCGGCTGTGCACTCACAGCTTCCTGTTGTCATTCTCCTGTACTTTTCTGTTTGTCCTCTGAGTGACACTCACATGTTCCCCGTAAATCGAATCAGACAGGAACACTGCGTACACACTGAGCCAGGCTTGAATCTAGATACGATGAGCTTCACATGACTCCTTCAGAACTGACTCTAATAGATGGTTTTGTCTGCAGTGTTCTTTTCATTAGCACCAGCCTTGTTAGAGCATGTATGTGTTTGCGCGTGTGCGTGTATTTGTGTGTGTGTGTGTGTGTGTGTGTGTGTGTGTGTGTGTGTGTGTGTTAGGAGCTGAATATCAATTATTTTTTGTTGCATAACTCTATGGGAAGGATTGATTTAGGCGCTTATACCATCACATTATGCCGTTACGTAAGCTTTACTGTGTAATTTGTTCATTTTTCCTTGGAATGTTAGTGGATTGATCGTATCTGTGTTGAGGCAAACTCCCTCTAATCTCTCAATGACCTGAACATTGAGCTGTCAGTGTGTTCGCAGAAATTTCTTGATTCAAGTTGATGTAATTTGCCAGATTTACAAATGTCACCCTCAATGTGCTCGAGCATAAGAAGCTTGATTTAAAAAAAAAAATATGTCAGTTTCCTTGTAGCAAATAATCTCTTTGACATTTCCAACTATAACCAAAAAATAGTGGGAGCAGCACATTATGCAGCTTCTGCTACAGCTATATTATCATACATGTATTATATATTTAAAAATATTTTTACTGGGGCAATAACACCTAAGCAGCTCTTTGATGTTGAGGCTGGTTGAGGTGAAACTAATTCCAGATTTATCTGAACTCACAAGTTTGATGATGATCTTAACTTGATTTGACAAAATCAAAACATACTTTAAAAGAACAGATACTGTATCTCGCTCTCGCCTCACTCCAAAGATGAATTTTTAAGTTAATTAAAAAAGCAGACCACAAATCAATTTATTTTCCTTCACTTCCTGAAAAATCTTTGCGCAATTCATCCCCAGCAAGTCAACACTTAGTCGCTAAGATAAAGTTTATTCGAACCAATCAAAAATCATCTAATCAAGTCACAGGAGAGAACACAAGGAGAGAAACATAAAAAAACATATGTTAAGTTACTATAGTTACTATACTATTAGGTTTTGTTGTAAAAAATGTACTGCTAACAGTTGCCAAGGTTAAAATGATTTCTTTGTATTTTATTGTGTTTTTTAAAAGAAGGGATGCCATATTTTTATGATTTTTATGATCATTTTAATGCTCATAAACTGATATAAATCTACAACTAAACATGTAAAAGTCAAGTTTCATCATGTGTATCGCTTCATGTCTCTATAAACTCACAGATGTCTTACAATAATTACTGTAACTACGATATGAGCAAATTCTTTAAATGCTTACTACTTTAGTCTAATCAAAATGATTTTAAATGTGGGTTTAACAAAATTATCTGAAGGCAAAGCACGAGTGTAAAGAAGGATTAAAGTGATCTAAAAAGGAGGCTTTCAGTAAGGCTGTCACGTCTGTCTGGCACACACAAATAAATGAACTGGGTGAAATAAATGAATTGAAATGAATTTCAGATGACTGCATAAAAAAACAAAAAAATCTAATTATAGACCAATCCCTTCGTTCTGCTATCCGTGTCACTCCTTACTCCCTCAGTTTGCCTGGTAAGGGTGCAGACAGCCACTCTGCCTCCAATACGCACAGTTTCCAGGCACTTTTCAGTGAGAGTTTCAGAGTTTTTACTCACAGTCTCCCCAGTTTAGTCATCAGTCAATTCCTTGTTTTCAAAAGCTCCTGTTCTCTTCCAGCTCCCTCTGGCATCAACATGCTGAAAACTGCTGCTTCCTGCTGATGGAAATGTGGTTGTTGAAAGAGGCAAGAATAAAAAAGAGGATAATGTGCCACTAAACCAAAATAAAGAACTAAAAAACTCCTTTGAGCTGCACAGTCTGGGGTTATTTTTGTATAGTGCTTTAGCAGATTATGTAGTCATTCATTTGATTCAGTGTAAACATAAGATATGTTAACATGTAAATACTCTATGTGAGATTTTCATTTATAGTTAATTTAATATAAGCCTGTTGCTCAAATAAACTAACATAAAGCACAAACAGAAACAGTCATGGAGGTGAGATTGTTTGGATTGACGACATGGTGCTGCTTAGTGGAAGTGTCTCATTTGGCTGAAGAAAGACCTGTGTTAGTGCACCTGTTAGAGCAGACCAAATTACACAACTGTCAGCAAAGCACCACAATGACTAAACCGTGAAAAGGTTTGATCAGCCAAAGTTACTGGAAACACGGCGCGCAAAGACTTCAACTAAGAATTTTAAGTTACATTGGGGAAAATTGATAAGCTGAAGGAGCCTCACATCATGACTCACTTGTGCAAAGAGAAGAGAAAATACAAAATCCTGCCTGTGAGCATTTTAATTTATTATGTCTCTTTGTTTTGTCCCACGGCAGCAATATTCAGAAATACACAAATTATGTTGAGACATTTGGAACAAACAATAAAAATTCAACTTGTGTGCTATGAAGTAGCAGATAACAAAACAAATTCATAAAAACAGCTAAGTGTTAAAAAATAATAATGGGGTACAAAGGTTGACAGCTCTGTATGGTTAGAGTAGTGAAGTCAGTGTGTTTTGGAACAGAGAATTATTTCTGGCTGTCCATGTCTCATGATCAGAACCATGTGTCCGCCACGTGGAGGCTTCACTGTATTTGTCTGAGGCTCGAGGAGGAACATTTCAATGGTTTTATGAGGACAAAATGTGGAGCAGTGAGATGAGATCCAGCTCACACTAAAGCATTCAAGAAGAAACACTCCTACACGTGGATGCAAAGATGCTGATGCCTATGTTGATGTAAAGCAAAACAAGAAGAAAAAAAAACAAAACAGGAAGAATAGATAGAAAACAGGTTTGTTGAAGTCAAAGGGGTTATTTGTGACTCATTCATTTATAGCAGGGATTGTTTATTTGGCCTAGATCAGGCATGGAAAACTTCAAGCATTCAAGGCACTTTTTTATTGTCATTTGATTCAAAATAAAGAGCAAAAAAATTCCCTAATGGAAAAAATCTAAACTCCCTAAAGAGCAGTGTAAAATGCTCCTCATGCCCGTAAACAACTGTCATGCTTTTCACTGTGGTGTGTGATCCAATTATAAATCTTTCTAGAGGACAATTTATTTCGTTACTCCCATTATGTTTTTGTGAGTCTTTTCATTGTTTATCATTTCTTAGATATGAACCAAACTCTTTTTAAAAAACAAAGCATTGAAAAATACAGTTTAATTACTTTTAGGAGGCATGGAGGGAAATAATAGTGACGCCTTCTCTTCTCACGCACAAAATGCTTATTTTAAATTCACCATGCCCTGTATTTCTCAACAAAACATTACTCTCAGATCCTTATTGGCTTACCTTGGCTATGTTTTGAGGTGGGTGTGGGAAAGCAGAGGTGAAGGGTTTTGAATTTGCTTGGCTCCTGCCAGTGCAGCGTCGCCTGGCAGTGTCTCTACGTTTAAATCACTGACATCTACATCTTGGCTGTGTTTCTCTGGATATTTGTGTGCAGACTCCTGCTGGGGATCCATGTTCTGCTTCTGCCAGAGTGAAAGAGATTTTGAAGATACTCCAAAGAACCAAGGAGAAGGAAGCTTGCAAAATGTTTTATATTGCAATTGAAAGTCATGTGACGGTTGGAAAAACAAATGTTTTGGGCTCAGATAGTGGAATAAAACTTGGAAGAGTTTGTTGTTTATGAGAAGGAGGAAGTTTTGTCTCTTCCTTACAATGGTGTTTTCCAGTGAGATTTATAAGATTGCATTGGTCAATTATTTATTTTAAAGGATCTGCTTTGAGGTTTATTGTATAACTGTTCTTTTATCACATGGTCTGTTTGCTTATAGCTGACACTGTGTAAAAGCCCATAAATATGCATCTATCTCTCCTGTTCTCAATGTACTGCTGTAGATGGAGGCATTAAAAGCGTGTGTTCACTCCTGACAAACATGGAGGAGGAGAAACCCTGGTTTCCATGGAGACACACAGCTGTTTGTACAGGAAGTGATACAGGTGTTGGAGGAGGTCAGTGGAGCCTGAGTGAGTGATTACGAACTGTAATGAGATGCAATGAGAGATGATGAAGTCGATGCGACACTCACACACACACACACACACACACACACAGCTACACACAGGAACATGGATGCAAGTGCAGACACACACATTAAAGACTTAGACTTCCTGCTAAGTTGAATGAAAAAATCTCCAAGTCAAGCTGATCTTATTAGTTAAGCTTCAAGGATTATCTGGCCTGTGTGTATATTCATGTCCATGTGTGAGCTTGTGTGTGTGTTTCCTTATATGCATCATCTCAATCAGTTCCCTGTTTTATTCTGATGAAGTACCAAATTTAAAAAAAAAAAAAAAACAATTTAACATTTAGAACAGGAGGCTGATGAGGACAGTGAATGCACAGGAGAGGCCATCATCAGGAGGCCTGTCCCTTTCACAGTGAGCTCCTGCAGAGGGCTTCTGTCTGAGAGCAAATATCCAAAAGTACAGTAATAACCTTAATACAAGTGTCAGCAGGCAGGTTGTTTTTCTTTCTCTCTACTATATACAGCAGCGGGGCCCCTGAGGTGAACCTCTGTGGACTGTGTCAGAGGGAGAAAGGCAGTGTTTCTATGCGTCACAAACAGGTTGAAGGTCTCAAAAGACTGGGCCTAAATCAATATCATGTCACTGATGTTTGTTTGTTTTTCTCTTTATAATATGTGCATGATAATAAAGCAAATGTGAAAAAAAACATTTATTGGCTAATCAATTTGGTAGTCAATGCAATGACCTGTGGCCCAAATTACATCAGAGAAAACTCTTTGAACCTTCATAATAAAAAATAAATTACTCTAAAATAATAACTAGATGTGTGAGTTTGAGACAACTCTACAGCTCTCCAGACAGCAGACACTTTCTCTGTGGTGTCTCAGTCTCTTGACAGCAGAGTGGATCAGTAAATCAGGCTATTTTGATCTGGAGCGTACTGTACAGCCTCCACGATAGGATCTCTGTCCTCACGGCGGCTCAGGATTTTATATTGACAGCATGGAGTGTCAAATAAGGTGAGAGGGCATGTCCACTGGTAGGTCACAGAGAAACCTTTGCTTTTAAAATCTGTGCTTTGGTTAGCTTGGCAAAAATACTCCACTACAAGTTATCCATTCATCCATTTATTATCTATAACTTATTACCCTTTGTGGGGTCTTAGGGGGGCTTGAGCTGATTTGTGCTGATAGCGAATGAGCTGCAAGGTTCGCCGTGTAAAGGTGGCCAGTTCATCACAGAGAGACAACAAAACATTAAACAAAAATTCACACCTACAGTATATATATATATACACACACACACTTATAGTATATATATATACTCTAGTGTGTGTGTGTCAGTAACACTTCAGTAACATGTCTTCCACTGTCAGCATTCAATCCAGTTAGCTGCAACCGATGTCATTATTTCTAATCTCTTTGTAAGACCATTATGTGATCATTTCAAGATTATTTCATTTCCTAGACATAAGAATTAGACTTTCAACCTATTTCTTTACACACTTTTTGTTAGTTCAGGTTTGTATTTCCTTTTGAGCTGAAGAAAACAAGTACGTCTTCTCAGCTGTCAGGATAATTTTATCTTTTTCAAGAGGCCGCAAACGACTGTGGAAGACAGAAATGATTTCAGCAACAGTTTGGTTTTGCACCGCTCATTGATTTTTCTGTGATGTCTGCCAGATGCACTCTGCTGATTACAGCAGTTTGAGTTAGAGTCTGGTCCAGCTCCAGATCCAATACTGGACTAAAGAGGTGGGGGAAACCCTCAAGTTAAGTGCTGCTCTGTCAATGCACTTCATCAGTCTAAACGTTGAGTTGCTTTAGAAAGATCATAAAAAATGCCATTCTGAACGACTTTTATTGCACTATATCCTCATATTTTATGGCGTATTTGCTAAAATGCAGTTAGGATTTAAAATAGTGTTGGCAAAGAGGTGTACAATGCAAACATGTCGTCAGTGCATATAGTAACTTTGGGGAAAGCAGAATTGGCTCACATACATTTAAGAAGGTTCATGGAGCTGTCAGAGGATAAGGTGTGCACATGATCAGAGGTCTAGTCTAAGCACATAATCACTGTGGTTTATTGTTTGTATACTTACCTCTCTTTGGAACCCACAAATCCCAGACACCTAAGATGATTTAACTCTCTTCTTCAGACCTGCAAGAGTGAATCAGAAAAGCCTGCTGTTGTTAGACAATGAGCTTTGGACGCTATAAGCAGAGCAAGAAGCAGAACTGCAATGACTATGTGGTTTTATAAAAAAAAATGTATTCTGTAGGAAGAGGGTAGGAGGTTAATGCTACAAGTTACATATGCTGCATTTTTATAATTTAATTTGTATTATCTTATTGTATTGAGAAATGGTACTTTGTTTTCAAATTACGTTGAAGTATTTGTTGTGATATTGTATCATTTCCTATCTGATTTATGCCAGGTAAAATGAGTAGAAGTGGCATATTTATGTGTTTCCTTATAAACTCTGATCGCCACATTATGTAACGTCTCAAAATAAACCCAGTGACCTCGTGATCCATTTTTCAAACTTATCTTCAGTAATTTGATTCTTGTCCAACAGTACAATAGTAGCCTTACTGATGGTGTTAATAATTCTTCTGATAATTAAAACTCTAAACTGGATTAGTGTAGCGTTATTCCAAATATATATTTACTGGAATCTTTGCTTTAATCTGTAGTTAAAGAGTTTAACTGACATTGATCCAAATTTTGGACTCTGGCGCCCTCTAGCGGCCATGCACCATTACTATTTTACACGAAAGTGTTTGCTTATGTTGCACAATGATTTCATAACATTTGTTTAGGCCTGAAGTTTACACCTGATACTCTATTCTCTTGTTGTTTTCAGTCCATGAAGGTAAAATTCACCTGGGATCACCATTACACTGCACTTTAAATCATATTTTTGCATTGTAGCAAGTATTTTTTCCCTTCTTTCATGTTTTTTGGATTAATCCAAATGTTGCTCCTTATAAAAAGCTATTTATCAAAAAATCTTATCTACAGATTTATTCCTGTAGATTTGTTGTATGATATATAGACAAATCAGTGTCATTGGTTATTATTTGAGTCCAAACTGGTTCCTTGAAATAGGAGGAACAAATAGATGAACATCTTTGCATCACCACATCACAGCAACCTGAACTCCCCTCTCTGTTCCTCAGTTCAGGAAGCTGAGGCTTGAAGTTGCCCACTGTAAATCTGTCTGAAGTACCACTGGAAGGGAAGGACTGTCATGATGATTTATTCAGTGCAGAGGAAACAGGAGTTTGTAACAAAATGATGACAAAACAAGTCAGACAATTATTATAATTATAATTTATATTAATAAAATTATGATGAAGTCTGCCAGACAGAACATCTCATGTATTTTAAAAAATAAATTATATATCTTTTTAATTTGAATACACCCAGCTCTCTTCTTTGCTCCAAAACAAGCTTCTGTCATCATTTCATTTTGCATCTATAAAGAGGAATCATGTGTAGTGACCAGAGGATGCTTGTTATGTATGTTGGAAAAAAACATCAATATGCAGTTGCATTACTCACATGAAGTGTGCAGCTCGTAATTTAAAATCATTAATAACTTGCAAGGATGTTAAATCCATAGGTGTATTTTTTCAAATACAATGTTGTGAATATATGTGTTTCTATACAAAAACAATATGCAAAAAGGGAAATGCAAAGAACTGAATGTCACATGGTGGGTCATCAGTCTGTTTTTTTTCAGATTCTGACATTCATGTCTCTACAATTTCTGAAAGGCAAGATGTTAAAAAGTCCGGGAAGGCCAAATGTCAAATTCACAACTGGGATTTTAAGTTATTATTTCTTTATATTATGTTTCATGTTACATTTTATTATCTGACATTTATATTTATTATGAAATTAAATATATTATTCATATTTTTACGTTTTTCCTTGTTGTATCCTTAATTTAGTTTTTAAATGACATTAAGCTGTGCCTGGTTTATGAGCTAAAGAGCTGAGGGTTACCACATGGTGGCGCTCTTTGCTGATAAAATATTGCTTAGTGTGGACTGGAGGCTGCGCAGAGGAGACAAGTGAGTTCACATTGTACAGTAGATAAAACAGTTGATAAATCATGTTTGTGTATATGTGTGTGTATATGTGTGAGTGTGTGTGTGTGTGTGTGTGTGTGTGTGTGTGTGTGTGTGTGTGTGTGTGGCTGTGACTTTACATGCATCACTTCAATCAATTCACTGTTTTATTTTTATGAAAACAAATTTAAAGAAACACAAACTAAAGATTAAAAAAAGAGGTTGATGAGGACAGTAAGTGTGTGCTGGTTGAGTGTTGGTGGGGGGGGGGGTTGTCTCAGTCATT
>JAPZDZ010000004.1:7267908-7279576 GCA_029783805.1 Acanthurus tennentii | reverse complement strand
TTCACTGCAGCAGGTCCTGGAAGGCCTGACAAGGTGAGACAACCAAACCATTGCAGCAAAAGCTGAGAGAAATTCTGTTAGAGACTCTGCTGCAGTCTGCAAGTGCACCAGGACTTGGAATAAGGTTTATTTTTCAGACCAAACAAAGACACCAAACATACATCTTACAGCTTCAGGGGCCTGCTTCAAGTGTTACAGCAGCCAAAGGAGGGTCTATGTGTGAATCCAATCCGGGATTTGTGTGAGGAATTCAATGTTCTCTTCAAGCTGGATCCCTCTTTTAATTCAGAAGATCTTGCTACATAAACTTTACACAGAATTAGATTTGCAAACATGTCCACTTTCACTCAACAGACAATGGTAACTGATGCAAAAGGTGCTTTTGCTCATATTATGCAATTAGTGGTTTATTATACTCTAATAACATCTGTAAATATTACATGTTTGCACACTGCTATTTGTTGTCTTTATTTACTGGAAATCCAAACCTAATAAAAAGCTGTAAAACAATAGAAATATCTCTCCTCATATTGCCATATCTGGGTGTCCAAAAGATAAGAACCAATACACCTCCAAGCAGTTTAATATCCTGCTATCAATTCCTTACTAGCAAGATACCACCTCCTCCTCCACCGCTTGAGGTCCATGAAAGCTCCCTCCACCACCCAGTGGCTCAGGGATGCCATGTCCTTTCCACAGCCAGAGTATGTGTTTCACACCTTCAGTAAGGTGAAACACTTTTAAAGTCAGAAAATGTGGCTTGTATTTCCTCGGATTTACTGAGATGCAAAGCTCTTAGATGATACACCATTTCTGTTTTAACGTGATTCTCATGTGAAACTGATATTGTTTTCTCCTCTGTGAGAATATTCCTCTTACGTGTCACATTTCTTAATAAAAATGTTTAACAACAAAAAAAGTGGTAAAACAACAAAACAAAGTCCAAGTATGTGAATACTTACAATTGACTCTAGGTCAGTGTGTGTGTGTGTGTGTGTGTGGTGTTATCAGCTCATCTGCTGTGTGCATATCATACAGAAAAGACTTACAAATTATATGTACATATAGCACATTCTATTGGTACATTTGTTGCCGTGATAGACTTTCACAATGAAATAAATTTAAGATTTTTAAATTATAGTTTGTTGTTTTCAAGATCTTGGTTTGATGAATGTAGAGTTTATGGTCATTCTAATGAATTTTTATAAGTTTTTGTCCCGAAGAGAAACCAATTTTCCTGTTGTGAGTTTTGAGTTAAATGCCCAGTTAGATTCCTCCCATTGGTGGAAAACAGATTTCCACAAGGCTGCAACCACAGAGACCGTGAAACTGTTCATTTGCATCATATAGTCGTTTCCAAAGTTACTGTGATGAACTGAACGAGCACATAATCGTGCGTCTCAGCGACTTACCGACGCCTGTTCTCTACTCTCAGGACATCACGCGGTGCGTGCTCAGGTGAGTGGATTGTTGCGATCGTTGCATTCAAAAGTTTCGGACGTCCACAGCAGCTTCGTTAACACCCAGGATCTCCGGCAACATGTGTGTGAAGACGCGCGCAAACACAACAGAGACCCACGCTGCGCGCTGACTGGACCGTCCCAAACCGGTCCACTCAGAAGGAAGTGGGAAAACAGGATGTGAGGTCATTACGGGACATTGTGTTTAGGGGGGAAAGCTGCAACAAATCAGAGAAGTGCAGCGACATGTGCAGCGAGCATCCTGACTGATTGTCCCTTTTTATGAACGCTGTTCAGACGGTGATCGATTTTTTATGACGAGCGCGCCCTCGGTGACACAATGTGGCATCTTTAAGTGTGTCACTGGTGTTTTTTTAGGTCAGTGGGAGAGAAGAAATGAGACTGACTGCGCCTTGGCCGAGATTTCAGCAAGTCCTTGGATAACCTTTTGGGTCTTTATAACAAATGTTACAACAAACATCAACAACACAGCAGGTTTTGTTTTAAAATTAATTTATCTTCTTGTCTTCACAATAGAATATTACACACTGTTAAAAACTGAATCAAGTTTTTCCCGTAAGAAGACACAGTTTGAAAACAAGTTAATATTCTTTAATATAATTTCATAATGAAATTAATGGTTTAAAATAAGAAAATATAGCTGAAAATACAAGATGTAACATGTCCTACAGTCAGATAGGAATAACAATGTAGTACAAAGTCTTGCACACTCAGTTCATTGAACCAAAGTTGAAAGTCTGGAGCTCATAGTCAGCCTTTGTTTCCCACTCCTTTAACAGCATTCTGTGACTTGCCGGCTCCACGTCCTCTACCTGAAAGAATGATCGAAAAATATTATTTTGACTTAAAATAAATGAATAAATAAAAATAAAAGCAGTCAGAAACCAAAGTAAGTGCCGGTTAAACTTAAGTGTTACCTCCTCTGATGCCTCTTCCTCCTCTGCCAGTCCTCAGACCTGCAGCAGGCCTAACAGCACCTACTGCCAAGCCTCCTCTGGCACCTGGGGGGCCCTTGTCACTCTTGGACTTTGCGTAAGACACAGTCACTTTACTGCCATCTATCTCACAGTCCTCCATTGCTTCTTTGACAGCTTTGCAGGTTGCATCACTCCCAAACTCCACAAAACCAAACCTGAGAATAATGAAATGTACAAGTCAGAGAGTTTGGATAGCTTTAAAGCCCAATCAGAAAAACCACAGATTTCACAGTAGGGGACATCTTTTTCCAGTTATTTTTACAGACAGTGAGCACTTTGCAAACTGCTTATGCACCTTTTGATGCACAGAGTGCCTTGCGTTTTTGCTGGAGTGATAAGCTTTTTTTTCACCCATTGTTCAGTTAGATGTAAATGATTTGAGATTAACTATACCTGATTGTAACATGACCTTGAAATAAGTTTTGAAGTGACCGTTATTCAGGCAGAGCTTTTGGACCAGCTGATGTTAATGTTACTCTTTCATGATTTCATCATTATGTACCACATGAGTGTCAGTTTTCCTACATCCTGCAGATTGTTTAGGAGCAGCCTCTCTGACAGAGCCAGAGCAAATGAAGCCAGTCCATTTATAAATTTAAGTAAAATTTAAAGATCTGTTTACTCCACAGGAAAAATAACAGCTAAGCTAAAGGATAAGCGAGTCAGTCGTTGCCTAAAAGTTAAATTTGCTGCACAGCTCTTTTTTTAAAATTGAGTCTAAATCAATGACAATAAAAAAAGCGATGCAGAGTGTCTCGCCTTGTTCAACCTACAAAAAATGCTCTGTCACATCCAGGCCTTATTCTGCCCACCTTTTTGAGACTCCTGTCTCTTTAACCACAGGGACTCTTGCACTGAGCGCCCCTTCAAAAGCTCTTTTCAGAGTCTCTGCAGTCGTCTTTTCAGCGAGGCCCGTCACAATCAGTGTTTTTGACAGGACTAAAGAGAAGAAAAAAAACACACCTGTTATATCATCGTTTTCATGACACATCAACACTCAAAGTTATCTTAGAAACACCCACGACTGATGAGTAGAAATCCAATTTAGACAACATTTAAACAAACCAAAAACCTACATGAATTACATTAACAACAATCCCACATACCTTTTGGCTTCTCTGGCTTTTCTCGCACTTCGTAGAATTGTGCTCTAACCTCTCTTTTCTGGATCTTAAGGTTTTGGGATGACTTCAAGGCCTTTTCAGCGTCTGCCACAGTTGCAAACTCGACAAACGCAAACCTGCAGAGGATTGCAGATGTGTCTTGAGAATGTCCAAATACTTTCTTCAGTGAAAAAACAAAACAAAACAAACAGACCAGTGTTCATGCACTTACCCTCTTGATTTGCCTCTGCTCTGAGGAACGGTGATTTTAACAGCCATCTGAAAGACGTTCTTGAGGTTTTTTTCTCTCACATGACAGGACAAATTGCTCACATATAAGGTGTTGTTTGGAGGAGGCGCAGCTGTGAGGGAGAGGAAACATCTTTCCTTAAAAACTTTACACTCACTGAGTTTGGACTTAATTACTGATCCGGAAAAGAAAAAAAAAAAATGTGTCAACAGTGTCACATCAGGACAGACACTATGAACTGCAAATTTCTAAATGCTCTGTGATTTACCTTTTGTGGTGTTGTTGGTGTTGTTGTTGTTGTTGTTGTTGTCATCAGCGCTGGTTACTTTGGGTGTATTTGCTGGTCGTACACTGTCCACAATCAAAATCCGGTCTTGGATCTTGACTACTTGTTTTTTCTGCCTCACTTTCATAGCCATGGCTTTATTTTTAAACTCCACAAAGGCAATACTGGTAAAAACAGATTTCCAATATTCAGAACATCTTTCACATTAAAAGAATTTGAGGTGCGATCAATTAACTTCCAAACAAACAGAGCACTGCACAGTTTAATGTGCATTTAATGTGCACAGAACTATTGCACTCCTGACTATAACCAACTGTACAAGTTTTGCATATCTGAAAAAATGGTAAACCTTATATGAGATTTTTTTAAGGCTCTCACCCTTTGTTTGGGCTTTCAGCTGCACCAGGAAACCTGACATCGACGGCATTGCAGAAGATTTTCAGAATGTCCTCTTTTGTTGTGTTGTATGGAACGTTCTTCAGAAAAAGACATCTAGCATCTTTGGCAGCTACAAACAGAATGATTTTTCAGTGTGAGCTGAAACAATATTAATTGCCTTGGACTTTGTAAAGTTTCTCTTACTACATTACATCATAAATCCAATACAAAAATCCTATTTAG
Organism: Acanthurus tennentii; assembly: GCA_029783805.1. Classification (NCBI taxonomy): domain Eukaryota; kingdom Metazoa; phylum Chordata; class Actinopteri; order Acanthuriformes; family Acanthuridae; genus Acanthurus; species Acanthurus tennentii. The sequence continues at coordinate 7,274,858 of JAPZDZ010000004.1, read as the reverse complement.
TTGAGTTACCTTTTCTGTTCTCTGCTGGAGCTTTCGCCTTTGCCTTCACCTTCACCTTGTCTGCACTTTTGATCTTTGCTTTTTCGATCTTCATGGGCTTATCAAGTACTTCCTCTCCATTTAACTTCAAGGCTTTGGTCAAGTCCATCTCTGAGGCCAAATCTACATATGCATGTTTTCTACAACAGCAAGACATTTCTTTAGAGCTAATTTACTAATTCAAATAGCAGCGATATTAATTTTCAGTGGAACAAGCAATGAATGTGAAACGCTGGAGGGTTTTCCTGCCCAAAGCAAACTGAATACAAACTGAACAGCGTACTCACTTGGTTCGGTCCAATCTGATGTCTTGGACCAAGAGACTGTGTTTCATGAAGTAGTTTGCCAAAGAATCTTTGACTTCTTCAAATTTTTTGGAGCTGTTTAGGTTTCCAACAAAAAGACAATAACCTACAAGAAAATGAGACATTGACACATGTGAACATCAGGCACATTACAGAGCAAAGTATTTAGCCGTCAGTCTTATTTTGACTTCATACCATCATTGATGAGCTTAGTTTTCTTCAACAGGGACGTCTCATCAGCAGATTGAGCCTTCCGTTTCCCATTTACTGCAAACAAAAGGAACAAAGTCAGAACTAAGCTGGTTGCTTCAGCATCACAAAGAGAAGACTCATGCACATAAGGTCCCATTTGGAAGCAAACATGATAAAAAAATTGAGAATTTTATGTGAGTAAGACAGTGAAAAAAAAGTACAAAGAGAAAGAAACAAACAAACAACTGTTTTACTATTGACTACTCCTTATTAACTATTTTGACAATATATACCTGCTGTCTTTTTAACAGCCATCTGTTTGCCTGCATTGATTTCATTTTTAATGTCACTGTTCTCTTCTTCCTTGTACTTCCTAAATTTGGTTACAGTTACAGTGTGTGTGTGCTTTTGTTTGCTCCGGTGTCACCATCAGTCTGTGGCTCTAAAGGAGAAGCTCTGTTGTAGGCACATCTCAGAATCTCACCTGTGTGTAACATTTGTGTGGAGTCGATTTCACAGTACCTGTAGATTTCTGGATCTCTTGCTTCCTATTTGTTTCTGTGCTCTCACTAGGAGTCGAACCGACTACAGCAGCTGAAGAGATGATTTCCTCTGTCAAAATAGTGATGATTTAATTTAAAGAAAGACTAAAACTTTTTCTTGGATTCTCAATTCAAGCTTAAAGAAGGGGAGTGTTTCACACTAATGATTTTGGTGAAGTACAATTGACATGAAAACTGATTGATGGGTGGAAACTTTTGGTTTAAACATCTATATTTAATTAAGGACCCACATGACACCTGCTCTGTGAAACACATCATTTGATAAGCAAATTATGAAAATTATTCATAACATGATTCATGGACGTGTAAATATTTGGTCTGCAACATATGCAATAACCCTACTACTTACTAAACCTCCAATAGCATTTAAAATATTCAAAGCATAATTCAGAACATTTTTTGTGATTCAACAGTGTTAGGATTGCCATAAGCTTCCTTACCACTATCCATCGTCTGACCACTCGCTTTGGTTGTCTTGTCCACATCATCCGCATCCTCCTCTCCTCCTTCATTCACTTTGTCCCACAATACAGTTACTGTGGACTGCTTTCCTTTAACTTCAATGTCCATCTGGGAATCTAAAAAAGCAGCTTTGTTACTGGAATAGTTCAGAATTTCAGTCAGAAACCATGCGTGATGCATTTTTAGTACCTTGTGCATCTTGGTTCTCCTCCTCCTGTGTCATCTCTGCGCTCTCAGCAAGAGGATCCTCCTCTTTTGCAGCTGTTTGTTTAATAGAAGAGGCGGTCTCAGTTCGTTCATCTGAAACAAGAAGTTATTGACTTATACTGTGTTTTGCAATCATTAAATCAAAATGGTCATGTAATTTTGAATTTTCAAAAATCACAGAGTAATGACTTGCCAGTATTAACTATGTCCTCTTGCTCCAAAACTTCACTGGTGGCAGCTTTGCTTTGTCGTTTTCTTCGTCTTGTAGCCTAAATAAAAATAAATTCACAAAATTTTGATCTTGACTGGCTGGGTGTTCACCTGAGCATAGCCGCAGTCAAAATTATTTACGCTTTTTATTCATTTGTCAGTTATGAATAACAGTATATAAATATCATTACATCACATTGTCGCATAAAGTCATAGAACATGTCCATAGCCATTTTTCAAAGTCTTCAACCGTGTTGTCTGACAGACAGTTTTAACACCCTGAAATGTATTCAGTTTGTATGTAGAAGCAAAAAGCAGAAAAAATCAGAAATTCAGGGGGCTTTTACTGTTGAAAGTTGAGTTGTTGCATTCCTCCCTTGATAAATAACTGAAACTTAAAACGAAAATTGGAATTAATTTCAATGACGTCCGTCAATCAATAACACGGATGAGACTGCCACTAGTTCAGTGACTGTAATAACTTAATTAATTACCCAAAATTAATACAAAACACAACCATGGGTGGTGCAGCTGTGACTTAACCATTTAAAATAGTGCTTGTCGTTACATGTCTATATATGGTTATCACAAAATGTTAGCTGACTGCTAGTTAGTTTGCTGCTAGCCTTCATGCTGACCAGACAACAGTTAGCTTAAAACAAACTATGTAATGCACGTTAAAGTCGTTTAAGTAGAAATGTAAGTTAATGAAACGTCTTTCTTAAACCTGACTTTACCATATTTTTGTTGCAACAGCTCACAATCACAGGCTAGTGTAGATAGTCCTACCCGGTAAACACACGTGTTTTGAGGAAAACATCCAAACGGGACAGTTAATTACGCACTGCACATGCGTATAATGAGCTACGCCTACGGGTGCCTACAGGGTTTTTTTTTTTAGTTTTGTGCGATTCAGAAGGAGTAACATTGAACATAGAAATATCCCGATTATTGACAAGTAAGTGCACAGATTTCATTGCTGTAAGTAAACACAAAGTAATGTTAAATACTGCGATATTCTGAATACTTTAAGGAGACAAAAACAGGTTTCTACACGCATTTGTGGGGTTTCTTCTAAGTAACTACCCGTTAAAGTTACTTTTCCTTAATGCTAGCTAAGTAGCAATCTAGCGACTGAGTTAGTGAACGTTAGTAACGTTACCGTCACATCCAGCTATATGAGGTGGGCTACATTTGTTTTTTAAGCTCTTCATCGAACTCTGGAGTACAGAAATAAACTGAAAATAGTTGTGTATCTTTTCGACTGAACGTCGTTATGCTATTCACATCTAGTATCACGTTACTTTAGTTCGGCGCGAGGACAAGTGTGTGGACTCGAAAAGGTTAAACCGGGACGACATTTCGAAAAAAACACGGTACGAAGGTCGAGTTACAGCCTCACACCACCGCTCACCCGATACAGATAAGCTATTATCGGTTCGCACACAACATCCACACAGGCTATAAACAAGATCAAAATGAGCTGACCGAAGAGGATGTGGGACTAATTTGAAGAGTAGTAGGACACACTTTTCTACAATGGGAAGTCAGAGGAACGGATTCAAGAAAGACAGCTTTATTTTGTCGGTGGACATCGGGACAACAACAATCAGATGTCACGTCTATGACAAGGAGGCAAAAATCTTAGGATCATGCACCACCAAGGTATTATTTTCCTTAATAAGTTTTATTTATCTCAAGTACACCATCCTCCTGCAACATATACACATATGTAATAGTTAATCTATTAGATTAAAAAGGCTGATCTTTATGCTCATTATTCTAAAATTGCTTTATCCAGGTCGTTCTCTTGTATCCAGAGGTAGGCTATGTGGAGATGGACCCAAATGAACTCTGGACTGGGTTTATCACTGTTGTCAGGGGAGCTGTGCAAGGTACAGAGGGACCATTTGCTGCTTTTGTACCAAGGGGTTAAGCAGGGTGTTATTTATTATGTGACTCGTCTTACATGTTAATACATGTAAAATGGATCACAACAACTCTGTTTACACGCTGTTCTTTTCAAGCTTGAGATTAACTCTTAATTGCCACTTTATTGTCTCCATGACTTGGTAAAGAGGGGCTTTAAAGTTAGACACAAACATTGACTTATATGAGAGGCTTGTCTTTAAAAAGCATACAAATACATTGAAGTGTGAGTCCTAATTCAAAACTCTCTTTCTCATCATATTCATTTCATGGTGTGTTTCTTCAGATGCAGGAATACAAATGCGTCAGATAGAGGCACTCGGCATCTCCACTCAACGATGCACCTTCACAACATGGGACCGGTAAGACTAATATTTCTTTGATTTGAAAAAGTTCATATGACCTGTTGGTAAACCTAAAGAGAACCATTTTAGCACACCTGGTAAACTTGTGTTCGTATAGTTCCTCTCCATCTCAGGTTCAGGTTTCCTTTCCTGTCTCTCACTTTAACAGAAAAACCGGGGTTCCTTTCCACAACTTCATCAGCTGGCAGGATCGGAGGGCTGCAGACCTGGTGAATTCCTGGAACAGATCCTGCACAATGAAAGTATGTTTTTCACCACTGTGTAGCTCTCTTTGGTGTACTTTTGCTTACTTTGGCTGATAAGGGTAGAGCAATGATTTAGTTTAACATTGAGCAGCTTCAGGATCAATTCTGAATATTATGTCCCTTCGTGCAGTATGACTTTGTTTGTTTTTACATCAACATCAGGCAATCCATGGTACGTTGAAGGTGCTCTACTTCCTGAGCAGGCAGAAGCGGTTGCTTGCAGCAAGTCTTATTGTCTTCTCCACTCAACATGTCACCTTTCGCCTCATTTGGGCCCTGACACACTACAAACAGGTGTGTGTGTGTGTCATTTAAGTCAGTCAACTTCCTAGAGCAGCTATGATGCACATAACCACTGGTATGATTTGCAGTAGTTGGTAATGCTTGAAATTATGAGCAGACATTTCCAAGACTGTATCTGTTGCGCGTTAACTGGCAATCCCCAGTAATGAGCATGTGACAAGTTCAGGCAACAACTAATGCAGATGCAGCCTGAGGTAACCCCTGCCAACAGACCTGGGATGACCCGAACTTCATGTTAATGATCATCAGCAGTGATGACAGTTGTGTCCACAGCTAAGACACAGAGACAAAACAGCAACCTTTGCAGTGGAAGATCCCACATTCTCCGTGACTGAAGAATGCGAATCAGATTCCACATTTGTGTTTTTTTTCCTTGATTTTTGCAGTATAATACAACTAAAAGATGTCCCCCAGGATTAGATTTGAAGATTAAACACTTCTGTGATGTTCTCAGGAAATAAGAGGAGTATTCTGCACGAACCACCTGCATCTCTCCTAATCCCTGGGTTTGGCTCCCAGTGATGACAAAATGCTTGTGACTCAGGTGCTGATGAGGATCAAGCAATGAAACTTGAAATACTCTCTCATGAAATTTATTGCTTGCACTTGCTTAACGCACATTACTGTACAGCACTACACTGGTGCACAACAGGAACAGTCTCAGTAATAGTCAGTTGTACTACATAATTTATGACTTCTCACCTGCTATGAGACGTTTTGCAATTTACTTGTAAGACGCTCCAAACTGAATAACTGCCAAGTGCTGAAAAGGGTTGTCGTATGAATAACCCTGGTACAATGTCCAGCTTACAACTGTAACCCTCCCAAACTGCTGGTGCTAAATGGTTTATTATAATAACAATTAACAATCAGCATTACAAAAAAAAAACTAGGAGGGACTGTGTTATCAGCACAGCACTTGCTTCACTTCTCAGCCTTATCTGTTTCTTTTTCTTCCAGGTTCGTCAAGCTGTAGCTGAGGGAAACTGCTGCTTCGGAACAATAGACACTTGGCTCCTGTTCAAACTCACAAAAGGTGGGTTTGACATGTGAAGCTCACGTGAATAGCCTCTCCCTGTGAGCACAATTTATTTTAAGCAGTACAGTAAAATATAATTTGTCCACTGGCTTGCTTTTTATAGAGCATCAAACAGGATTTTAAACCCAGACAGAATTTTCTTTATTTCTAGTCATATTGCATCACTGATTGGCTGCGATGCCTCAGAAATGTGTTTGACTTGTTGGTAAAAATAAGCAGCAGCTCATGAAGGTTTTTTAAAAGCCTGCTTGAAGTGATTTTTTTTTTTTAGGCATTAATTTCCGCCTCTTTCTCTATCTTAGGACATGTCCATGCCACAGATTACTCTAATGCCAGTTCAACAGGATTTTACGACTCCTACCAGGTCTGGTGAATGGTATTCACTGTCTGCTTTTGGTGCAAAAGTTTTTTGTTTTGTTTTGTGTTTTTCATATAATTATCATGTGACTTTTTCACAGATGTGTTGGAGTGGGTTTCTCTGCTCTCTTGTTTCTCTGCCTATGTCTATTTTACCCAAAGTAGAAAATACAGGGTAAGTCCACAATTTCCTTCAAATTTTAACTTACCATGCAACATATTCATGGAGTGACTGCTGCAACTGTAAGCTTCTTCTATAATCAATGAAACTGGCTTCACCAGGCATAAGAGCGGCACATAAGCCATGTGTCTGCACTACAGCACACACTTTGCAAACATAAAACTAGCCCCGACTTGTATTTATACCTTAAGGCAGCGTATGCATGGCCCTTTCGCACAGAAATGGATAAAAAGGCTGTTTTTTACTACTGGTAAACAGAAAATGATGCCAGCATAACAGTTTGGTTTGAACAGTCTTGATCACTCTGTAGGCATTTATTATGCCAGTACCAGCTGGCGGTCACTTAGTTTCTTTATCACTCAGCCTTCTGATGTCTGTAGATGTTTACTTAACAGTATTACAAAAAGTTTTAAAGCACTGTGCTGAAAAAGGATAAAAAACCCACACAGCCCAAAACAAAAACACAGTCTTGTTTGTCTGACTCACAACCCTAAGCCAAGCGTGCGTTGCAGATTTAGTCAGTAAAATGATACATTCTGCGACACATTTGCTT
>JAPZDZ010000004.1:7233720-7253001 GCA_029783805.1 Acanthurus tennentii | reverse complement strand
AGATAAAGTGAGAATTTAACCTAATCTTTGATTTATTCAAATAATTCAAGCTTCAAGGAGGTTTCTATCAGTAACCATTCAGTCACAACCTCACTATCACAGCAGTACAAATCTGCAACCACATGGGGGAGACAGAAACAATGCTGGGAGAGAGCTTAGCGTGAGAGAAGCTTGAACATGGTGCAGTTAGAAGGATCAGGCAGTTGCAGAGAAACTCAAAGTTAATGAAGGAATTTTAGTCTCCATTTCTACATCTTGTGTTTTTTCTGATAAAAAAATATTTTGACAAATCCATATAATTAAACATGCACCTGGTTTCCCAATGTCATGTGGCAACCAGCCACTGAGAAATAAGCTTAGTGATCAAATACTGATTTTTATTTAACCCCTTTCACCTCCATCACTGAGGTGGCATCCAAAAAAATTGTCTTTATGCTAAATCCTTTTACAAAAGTGGAAATAAGACCTCGCAGCTCAACCCTCTTGTCCAACATTTTTTACAATTTGGCTCCACTGCAGTTTCGAATCATTGAAATAATCTAGATAGAATTTTACCTTGAATGACTTCACACTCTACGCACAGCTCTGCCACATTATCTATTATATTGTTGGAGGTGCAAAAAACCACAACAGGAGGTCCTTTTTTTTAAAACAGAATGACCCTGAACCAAAAGAACCAAACATTCTAGACATTCTAGATGCCAGCTAGCATGTTGGTAGTTTTTTCTATCAGTGCCACCTGGTCTGTTTGTGGTGTTTTCAAGGTTTCAGCTTGCTTTTTAGTTAGTTGGCTGGCTAGTTTTAGACCAAAACTCCATCTTGCATCTTTGAATAAAGAGACCACATTGTTTTGGGAAACACAGTCAGACTTTGTTTTACATGTAGCATCTTTAGCAAATAATCTAACTAATTTTTGTAATTAAATTTATGGTCCTGTGATAAAGGAGTGAGATTTCGTATTGCTAGGCGTTACACTAAAAGAAATGGCACAGGTTACCATGGCAACATGTATGTAACTTTACATAAGGTGCTCAAAAAGTAAAGTGATGGACACTGAGCTGTGTAAAAAAAGATACTTTCACTTTAGATTCACACAAAAAAATGTTGAGTGACAGTACACACATTTTGGCATGTAGTGCATAGTATGAAATTTTAGATGCTGTGCCTGTCTTACAACCTTTTTATTTCACGAAGCTCTAGCCAATGACTTAAAGCCATGATTTAATCTTGTCCATCCTACTCAGTCACTGCTCCTTTTCTCTTCTTAGCTTTCTCCTTTCACATCTATTTTAGTCTCTTGGCCTCTGCCCTCTGATGCCTGTAGAGGCTGCTGTGCCTGCTTCTGTTTTTCCATTCTCCTGGCTTTGGCTCCGGTGCCCATTCTGGCGCTGATCCCCATCAGTGTTACCCACTCCAGGCCTGAAAACTTCCTCCTCCTGGTGGTCAGTAACTTCTGTGCTATCTGTGTAAACACTAACACTCTCCCGGTGCTCTGAGCTCCCAGTCTAGTCAAGGCAGAGTAAGCAAAGTCCTACTAGGCAAGTCCAAGGCCACCTAGGGGCCACCTTTGCACTTCTGGGCAGGTATTTGAGGCTATCTAAAAATCTATCTTAAAATGGTCACTGGGACATAAAAACTGCATGTAAGAAATCACAAATCCAATCTGACAAAAGCCTCTTGAAGTTTAGCAAATTTTCCCCTAAAATAACGTTTGAAATGCCTTTTTTTCCCTCAAAGTTGTACTCCCTCGATGTATGCACATAGTTCATGACACGATGAGTAATACAATGTCATCTCTTGCATTGCAGGCTTTTTCATTCCACATGCTTTAAATGATTTGTCTCGTCTTTAATGACTTCTCTGTAGTCAAGTAGCTGCACAGCTAACTCAGCTACCAATCAAACAGCAGCTACAGTTAGCTGCAGACAGTGGTTACTTTAGCAACAAGTAAATCTATCCGTGTTTAAGCCTAAAGCCTGATGCTTGGTAGAAGCAGGATGTGTCTGGTGTGTGGACTCTGAAGCTATAAGCTAAGTATATTTATACATTAAATTATTTTGAACCTATAACAAACTACAGCCCTGATCACTGAATGGAGGATTGTATCCTAACTTTATCCACAGAATTTGCACTGGCAGTGAAATTCAGAAAATGTCTGTGCTAAAAGAAGTGTGATCACACCTGTCTGCTCTAACTTCACAGCACCTCCATCCATCCAGCCCCCATGGTTTCCTGAGGCAGCAGCAGCAGCTTTGTCCTTTCCTGAAAACAGCAGTCTGTACTAAGTTCCTGCTATGTGAGATAATCTCTTCAGGTTAAGCTGCAGCACGTCCTTGAGCTAGAAAGCTATAAACAAGTGGTGTTGTTGACTAAATAAAATACCAAACACATATTTTAATCCGTATCCTTCTTGGACTTAGTAAACTAGGAAATGTTGGAACTAATTAGAAATGAAATTCTGAGCTTAAAAAAACACTGGGGAAATGACTGATTTTCAGATTGTCTTTTAATCAAATTTGTAAAGTATTCTTTCTAAAAAATATATAATGTCATAATGTGGTGAAATAAAGCATATAGCTAAGCTCTGCAGCTACTATTTTCTGCTAAAAAACATCAGTTGGCAGTCATATTAGGATGCCTCAGAACCTGAGGGGATTTGAAGCTGATTTACGCAAAGAAGGCGCAAGGATACACTGGTTATCGCCTTATCAGCTAAGAGTTGAACTTGCCAATTTATTGCGGCCTGGAGCTCAGCCTGACTGTAGTCAGCATCTTAGAAGGGATTCATGCAGCTGATATTTTTAGGTTTTACTCCAGCGTCCTCGGCAGCACTTTCTTCTGTGGTTATATATAGCAGAGAGAACATGCGTAACATGGCACAAATTGAAGTGTTCTCTGACGCTGATGGTAGCTGAGCTCTTCGGGTATTTATAGGCCTAAAGACTTCAACAAATTCATTGAGACACATGAATAATCATAATTACAGAGCAGACACACATTTTTACAAGACATATTTTAATTTATTCAAATGATTCAAGATTCAAGGAAGTTTCTGCTTTACAATTGACATTCCTATAGTAGCAATTCATCTCATATTATATTTACAAGCACATGTATCATATATATATTTTATATCTTGTTATCAATATTAACTGTAAAAACTCAACTCTGCCCAACATCTGGAATTAATTTCCCTGAGACAAGTAAACAATAATAACAAGGATTCTCTTTCAAACTAACCCATGTTTCTATACACAGTTTAATGACCACTGTGGTCTTTTTCAGGATCTGGCTAGTTTGAGGTAATCACACTCATCTCAAACTAAGAAAAGATCCCTGACATATTACAGCATTTCAGGGCCGTGGACGGGGCAAACTGCACATTCCTGTTACAGGAATTTATTGCTCAACTCCTCTAAATTTTCCTCCTTCACATGCAGCTGTTCTCGCTGCTTCTACTTATCACTCTCCAAGCTTTCCAGAGCTACTGACTCTTCATTTGTCGCTAAGTTGAGCCTCATAGCACCAACAGTAGAGGGACTCAGTGAAAAGGTGTTTAGCATTCTTACTTTTCTTTTTAATAAATCCTAAGTTTTATATTACTTACATCTTTGCCTCTCTTTCTGTGCATAGATACAGATAGATTTCTTTATATACAAAAATACAATTGCAACAATTGTCTGTTACAATTTTTATAAAACTAAAGTATTAGGGATATATATGCAGTGATCAGCCTTAATTAGGAGGTTAAGGACCAAAGCATAAACTATCTCTGCCACATGTGATTAAAAAACGCTTTTCATTGTAGAAACAGTGTGACCTTATGATGGCATCAATTAACGGCAGAACATAGAAGAGAAGTGTTTTGAAATGCTGCCACTTTTACACAGTCCACTGTAAAAAAAAAAAAAAAAAAAAGACTAAACTATATCAATATTGAATGCAATAAAACTGCGTCAGCATGTAATTCTCCTGCAACTACCTAAAGAGTTTGAATTTAGACATTTTCCTCATTAAGTAATATAGTGTTTCTGGCACAAAAGCCTTTATTTTACTTATCTAAAACTAGTATCTTTCATGAAAAGGTTGTAAAAATTACTCCTAGCTGTCTTTTATGTTAAAATTGGTTGCCAGTCTACATCATTAGATACCTACATTTGCAAAAAGTTGTCAGCCAGAGAGATGATGCTTAAAAATACATCATCATATTCCCCATATTTTACTGAACCTTGCCTCGAAAGCAGTAAATATTGAAACCATGAGCATCCATATAAGAGAGGGATGGTACATCTTTCTCATCATAAATGCTTTTGCTTGTTGCTTTCATAAAACATGGTCCATTTTGTACATCGATGTTTGTGTGCATCTCACTGAAAAAACAGGTTATTGCATGTTATTACAGGTGTAATTTTCAAACATGTGGCTTTTCACAGCAATATACATGTGCCAGATTTCTTTTCATCATCTGGATCTCCACCTCCTCCCTCTTTCCTGTTGGGATCATTGAGCTCGTCAAACAGTCCGGTTTCAATCATTTCCTGCTGCCACTGAATGGGTACAGCCCCTGTGCTAAACTCCTTAAAGAATTTGTCGTCCTTGGCATCAAATTCGATGCCTTTGATCTCAGAAAACTCTGCAATGTCACCTGTGTCTTTAGCGTAGACGACATTGGGCTTGGGTACCCAAGGAGGTGGTACAAGCCCTGCTTCCAGACGGGGGAAGTTGATGGTCTTGAACCACGCATGCTTCCTGGGATCCTCCATGTTGTTCCTAATGAGAGAGCAAAAAACACTTTTCCATCGGTGTTTGAAAGCTACATTGTGGACTTAATGAAATAAGAAGTGGCTGTACAAATTCATGTAACCTTTAGGCTCTCAGATTCCTGAACCAAAATTCTAATAAATAAGCTTGGGAACCACACAAACCTGTTCAACTCACGCTTTATTCTGTCTGGCAAATAAAGTTGGCCCTCCTCCTATTCAGACAGATTGTTACCCGGCCTGGCCGCAGTCAGACTAATCACAGCCGTTAATCTAATATTGGGGCGGGTTTTGATACAATGACAGAAGAGCATTACCTTTTCAGATTTGAAAAGTCTTGCTGCTCTGACTGGTTGTCTGCAGGTTAGTCCAGTTAAACTTGACAGGCTCACATAAATCGGATCTGACTGTCAAACTACACAGTGCTGATTAAACTTGATCAAAATTCTATTACTGCATTGCCTCTTGTCCCCTCCTTAAACCTTTTAAAAACAGTACAATTTAGTGGTAAAATGAGCAATTTGTGACCGCGCCGCCATTTTTTTCCTGCTTGAAAACTCGCCAAGCACCATCCCAACTTGTATGTGTCACTCAGTGATCACATGAGGTGTCTCTGATTGGTTTTTGGTCCTTGTTGTTGTACTGAGAGACACCTGTTGTTGAGGTCCCTCGGAAATCAAAACTGAATAAACAAAAATTGCAATTTTTGATACCAAATTATGTATGAATGTGAGGATGGGTGCATTTAGAAATATATATGCAAACTATGATACTTTACTTATTTTTAATAAACATAAGTAGACAACATGTTGCAAAAACTCAAATTTATGAGTTATTGTTTTAGGTCACTTGACAGCTCATGGCTTGCTTATAGCTTGAGAGTAGAGGAACCTCTTACTTCATGCCCAGGCGCTCTTCAATTTTCTTCTTCAGGAACTGTTGGATGATGTCCTTGGTGACAGCATCAAAGCACCTGTGCTCCCACTTGGGTTCTTCATTAATAATGCGGCGCTGCACCTCCTCCTTCTCCACCTTCTCCTTCTTGCTCTCAGGGCCTTTGAAAGGTGTGTAGCCAGCCACCATCTCGTAGATACTGCAGCCCAGAGCCCACCAGTCCACTGATGTCCTGTATGGAGTTTTGTTCAGGAGCTCAGGGGCCATGTATGCTCCAGTGCCAGCCTGCAGGAGAGAGAGAAGGTGTTTGTGGTGAAGGGTGGGGGCTCAAATATGTGGCACATCTATAAATGCTGATAATTTACATTGTTAGAAACCATATTTGATTTTATGTTTTAAAGACTTAAAGACTAGAGATCTCTAATATTTTAGCTGAGTTCTTCATATGGAAGTGCTGAATATACAATTTTAGCATATGTACAGACTTATGTGATAGTACAGTGCAGTGACAAGAACAATGTATAACCTTGTTCCTGAACAGAAACAGAGAGCAGAAAGATGATCTTGTGGAAGACAGACTGGTATTTAATCTTAATACTGGCATATACAACCTTTATACATGTGCTGACAAATGACATTGACAAGTATTACATGGATTAGCTGCCTGGGTTATTCAAAGTTTTACTCTAGTCTTTGACATCTTTCCTTCTGTCTCCTTCTGAGTAACTTTGACCTTACCCTTTCTAGTCTCAATCTCTCCCTACTCCTCGGCTTGCCTCCCTATATGACCTCACCTGCAGCCTCAGAGCAGAGACTTAATCCTAATGCTAAGCCTACTACCTGTCAAGAGTCATGTGTGTCTACACACTGACAGAGTTGTCCAGCCTCTTATATAAAAGCTGGCCATTTGTGGATACTACAGCCCCCAGCAGAAATGCTAAAGATCCAGACAACACGTAGACATATTCTTGTTGTAGAGCTAAGAGCCTACTCTCTGCTACTGCAAAGCCCTGAAGAAACTCTTTTGCAGAAATCTCCTTTACAAGATCCCTATATTAGCATGCGAAGATTTGAATCAGTACTGTGAGCACTGTAGGATGTCCAGTCCTTTTATAGCCACTAAAACATAGTAAAGTTCAAAAAACATTTTGTGTAACATGAAGGAATCCCTATAAATGTTATGCACGGGCTCTTGCATTGAACATGGCATCATTTCCCAAGTTTAGAGCTTGGGAAATCTTTAAAAAAATGTTCCTTAGTTTAACAAGACAAGACTTGGCTACAGACAGCAAGATAGTCCTTTCTGACATATTAATAAAGGGTATGATAAGCTAAAAAAATTATATTATTCAAACTCTGCATGTCAAACATTACTGTCCTAATATTTTCACCTGTGCCCCCTGGTATGCATATCTTTGAACTCCTGTGTCATTTTTAACTTCCTCTGGTAGCTTTTTGTGACATCTGTTCATCTGACCTGTGTATCTGTTGGTAATCAGTTTAACTCAGCAAATAGCCTCATTGTGGTCGGTCAAAGGGATAAAATCTTTGGTGTATAATCTATCTGATCTCGCTTCATGCAAGGAACAAATCCCATGGACATTACTAGCCAGTGAAAGTTAACCTCGTTTGCAAACTAATATCTCTAAACATATTCAACACAAGTTTTTTACCTGGATCTGTCAATCTAATCAGGGACAGACTTGTGTAATACCCAGTAAGAGGATTAGAGGGCCAAAGCCAGCCTTGCCTCTAGGAGGTTAGCCCAGTCATTTTGGCTGCCTGAGGAGCATCAGAGTACTGGATAATGAGCTTACTGGACTTTCATGGAACCGAGAGCTTACTCTTTGCTACTGCAGGTAAGTCCCCCAAGAGTCCTTAAAAGTAAACCCTTGCAAAATACATCCTCTTTTTTTAGGTCATCTGTGAGTTAGTGAAGTTGATGTTGAATATACTTCAGGTATTACGAGACAAAAATAAAAAGAAAAATTTTCAAGATAATTTTCTGTACATCAGGTCAATTTTAAATTCTTTCATCAGTGATTTAATAGGTGGGGGTCATGACCCATCCATAAAATATATTTGTGTCAGTACCTGACAAATTATAAAGTGATTGATCAACTTTACCATTATGTGCCCTCCCCGGCCTTTTTTCTCTTTTGTATAATGTTTAGTTATCAACATTGGGATGCAAGGACCTTCTTCTGCAGCCAATATACTGCAGCATCAAGCTGAACTCATTGATGAGTGAAGTGTAAATGAAGTGTGCTGAAAAAATGGTACACAGCTGAGGCAACTCTCACATAGAAAATACCTCTAAAGAAATATGTTAATCTCTTCTTGAAGCTTATAAGGGAAACCTTCTCACATCCACTGACTGCTGTTACAAGCTTTGGACCTCCAACGTAGGTCTTCCATGTAGACCCTACACTAAACACTAGCCTATAAATGGCTAGGCTATAATCTGACAGCTAAAGGATCAAATTAGTTATATAATGGATTCAGAGACTCTCATTGCACAAATCTTTAAGCAATCCAGTAATCCCTGTCCGGATTTAAAGCGAAAACCACACGAAGAGTGACAGCCTGTCCAAGAGTTCAGTTTTTAGCTTCATCCTAATAATGATAGTGGACATGGACAGGATAGACATGTAGATGTTTTTTCACCAGTGTTTTCTGTGTCTTTGTGTTCTTTTTCTGTTCAAGTTTGTGGGTATGTGTGCTTTAAAACTGGGCAATCAGCTACTCATAACAGCTCGCCATTTGGATAATGCCCTTTTAATGCATTATCATGTTATAATTCTGTATAAATGCCGAAAACATCTAGCTAGGTCATCTCATGTTAACAGCATTTTCATGAATACTGACTCACCATCTGGGTGACAGTCTTCTCTGGAGAAATCTCAATGGCAAGACCCAAATCCGAGAGTCGACACTGGCCTTGGCTATCCAGCAACACATTCTCTGGCTTCATGTCACGGTATACGATATCCATGTCGTGCAGATGCAGAATGCCAGTGGTGATCTGCGCTGTATAGTGGACAACACGCTTCATCTCAATGCCCTTGTCTGCACCCTTGCCATCATAGCCTATGTTGTAAATGTGGTACTTGAGGTCTCCTCCATTCATCAGGGTCATGACAAGGCACAGGTGGGTCTTGGTGTCATATGCATATGCCAAGTTGACCAGAAACAGGCTGTTAACCTTCTCCAAGATCTTCTTCTCCAACAGGGCCATCTTCTCACCACCCTTCTTCTTCAGCCGCTTTTTACACAGTTTCTTGCAGGCATACATCTGGCCTGTGTTCTTCACCTGAACAGCGCATACCTGGAGAAACACAAGAGGTGTTTGTTTTTTATCATTAGTTATCAAACAGTTCTCTTTCCATTCATTAAAATATATGCCCACAGAAATAAAGCATGTTCTAATAAAACCAGGCTGCAGACAGACCTCTACATCTGAAACCAGTGTGCTATACTGATCAGAATACTAAAATCTGGTACTACTTGTCCTCTGTCTAAAATTTCAATAAAAAACAAAGTTCCCTTTAAGAGAACTATAAAAATAAAAAGGTTTCCTGCTGCACTATGATATCTTAGCATATCAATAAAAAATGTAATGTTTCTCCTAAATTTGAAAAAGAATCATTGACAGGCCTGAAGGCAAGAAAAGTGGCTCAAGAAGCCAACCTGGCCTGACGAACTTGTAATGACATCCATTTTCCTGCATAATTCTAAACCTCTGTACCTCTGCACTTTATAAGAAAATAGCAGTCAAGTAGTTTTAGTCACAGCAAATGTAGGCAGCATAACAGAAGTAGCCTTCAGCAGGATTTTAATTAAAATTGTACTGTAATAAACATTGCTGTAATAATTTTTAGATTTCTAAACCAGTTTCTAAACTTTGATTGCTTGTATATTAACAAGTTGCCTTAATTATAGTTGTATACTAAAGCCTGCTGCTAAGAGCTTGACTCAGGAAAGAGGTTCCTCAAGGGTCTATTTTTGGTCCTCTTTATCTTTATGTGACGCTAACAAGCTAAACCATGACATGTCTCAGTCTTTCTTCAAACATCTCTCATCAATGTCAAATCTTTAAAATGTCACAACAATGTATTTGATTGATGGGAACTTGTACTTTTTGTTTGATATTTTTACAAAGCAGCTAATTAATTTTTAAAAAATCAGTTAGGTCATCCTGTATTTTTAATTGCTAACATATTATTGGACATGCTCTACTGTCATCTTTACTTCTGTATCAAAAGAGAGGTCTTAATTTTACTATGACATTAAAAGTCTATTAATTAGCATTTAAACAATCACAGCACTCCACTAAGACCACTGCCTCCTGCATTGTGGCTTTGTATTTGTTCATTTGTGAGAGGTAAACCATGTTTTGTTTTGTTTTTTTGTTTTTTATTTGAGAGGTATGAGGGGATGCTACAAGTCTTCATGGTCACCTTCAGACAAGCTAAATCCTCATGATTATGTAAGGTATGGTCTCTTGTCCTAGAATATCCTTGTGTGTATATATACTTCCTAGAAGTATATATACACCTGTGGCTTTACATTTTCCTAAAATTTTGAATGCATAGTATCTTGCAGTTTTTGCATACATAAAATAAAATATTAAAGTAATACCATCATACCTAAGAAGCATGGAAATGGCCTTGCAACTATAACTAATGTTAAAAGATAAACCACTTGCCATAACACATATTTCAACATTACAAAATTCCATGTAAATGTGTTTGCATGCTTACCTCTCCGAAGCCTCCTTTGCCAAGAGTTCTGAACTCATAGAAGTATTTGTCACTTATGGGCTGTTTCTCATACTCTTTCCACTGAAGGAATTTATCAAAATATGGGCTGGTCTGGTACTCTGTGAAAGGTTTGGCTTTTAAATATTCTCTTACACCTTCCTGGACTTTGGTTTTCATCACCTCCTCAAAGTTGGCATCTGTAACAGACTTGCATTTGTCGGCAGGCTCCCCAGTAAGAAAGGACAAGAAATTCTTGGAGTCAGCCTTGCAGAACTTGTTGATGATGTTTTGGCGTGCTTTGTCTTTTGCTGCACCTTCAGCCAGATCCCAATCATACAGCTCATCCAGGAATTCAGCAGCAAGCTTGTACTCAGGCTTGTTTGCCAGGAATTCACGGAAGAACTTTTTGCCAATAGGCTGCCTTTCACAAAGCATTGTAAAGTCCTTTTCAAGCGAAGCTCGTACTGCAGCACATTGCTCAGGCTTGGGGAGAGACAAGCTACGACGGCGCTTTTTCATCTCCTTGTCATCACCACCTTGAGCTTTTAGGTAGGCCGTGTTGGCCACCAGGTTATCCAGTCCCCCCATGTCACACATCTTGGCAGCTGTATGTGGTCTTCCCCCCTAAGCGACTGGGTTCTTCAGTGGCTCCCCAAAGATGCAATGACTGTCAGAATGTGTGTCTGGGTGAGAGTGCAATTTGCTGTAAAGCCAGTGTGCAAATGAGCTCCTTCACCCAGCCTACCTGCAAACCTAAGACACACTGACACACCCAGTAATTACTCATTTAGAATTAAATACCAGGGAGGGATTTTGGCTTAAGGATCTTTGTGTGGTCTATTCAAGGATGCTGTGCACGGAAAGGGAATCGTAAGCGGACTCTGTCCTAAGAGGCTTTGTGGCCCTCTATATTTGCAAATAGTGTTCACTAGACTCTGAGGTAGTCAGTGGTGCAAAGGTTCTGTTGACTATGCATTAACTGTGAGACACAGTAAGAGAAAAAAAACAAAAAGAGCAGAAAATGCTCTTGAAAGGGGAAGACTCCTCTTAAAAAACTGTACTAGTATTGGAAGGTCCTTTTATAAAAATTCTGGAGAAGCAATTGGTGCTCTAAGCAGAATACTGATGAATGATTTTTACTAAGGTAGTCAATACAGTAAGCATGGCTCCACAAAGTCTGATTATTGACATTCATTCTTACCTTTTCCCTTTTCAGGGTACCTAGGTACCCCACACTCTAAAATCACCCGCATCTTCACGCTCTTTTATCCTCATATCTCAACCTTTAATCATCAGTGACTATTATCCTATGACAACTTCTTAAAACATTTCAAAAAATCTACACAACATTATTAGAATTATTATTAATTAAGTATAAAGACTATAGAGTGGACTTTAGTAAATACTCTTTGGATGCATACAGAAGCCTGAGCGTTGTCCTTGATTCTCTAAAATTTGGTTTACTTAAAAAATTTCATTTTTTAGGCATTTGCAAAATGTTCCAATAAGTGATGAATGAAATGAATAAAATGACATATTGTACACCGAGTCATTATTTAAAGACATTTTATTTTGGGCTATCCACACTTATATATGGCTTTATAAAGATATTTATATTTTTGATTTTGAAAAGTAATACATTTTTTTTTAAGTATTTTTCAAAAAAAAAATTAGCGAGATCAAAGCGGAAAAACAAACAAGTGTTTACAACTTTATTTGTGCATAAAACATTAAAGCAGATATGTATTTTAGTCTGTAAAGCAAAACTGGAATTCTTTGTTGAATCATTTGAAGGGTTCTATTTGTGCCTTTTAAGCACCAGTTACAGTACATTGTGGGTAAATCTGCTCTAAATCATTTACTCCAATTCTTAAGTGATGGGCCAAAATATAAAGTACAGTGTTTATAATGTGTAGGCCCCATATGGTCTAGCTGTTAAGATTCCAGGTTTCACCCAGGCGGCCCCGATTCAACTCCCGGTATGGGAACAGTTTCAAATCCTCCAGTCAACATTCATTATGCTACTGTACACTCTCCTACTTCCATAGCAAAGTTTACAACCCTCTACATGCAGCACACAGCAGGCTACGAATTTGTCCTCTCAATATAAACTGTAAACAATATAAAGTGATAAAATGTTTCAAAGAGCACCTTTAGCTGTTATTTAACTATCGTTCAAATTAAGAATATTTTTAAAAAGATCAAATAGCTGGACATACATACACAAAAGCTCATAAAAAGCACTGGCAGAGTATATTTGGTGGACTATTTATCCTATTTGCTTTGAGAAGGGGGCAGATTTTGTAAGTTTTTCACTTCTTCTCGCTCCCTCTCAGTCATGTTATGTGTATTATGCTATTTCAGACTGAACTTTAAATTATAAGTCATTTTTTGTGCTGTAAGTGCACACTCAAAATCAATAATTCAATAAATGAATAACATTATGTGCTCAGTGCAACTGAATGAAACCAGTCACCAATCAGACCAATGTAGCACCAGAGCTTCTTTCAACTGGTTGGTTTATATAAAGCCTGAGGGTTATGACCTCAGTCAGGGAACCAAACCTTTGTTACACCTGTTACCTTGCAGTGAGACTACACACAGAGGAGGAAAATCAAATGATTGTTGGCAAAGAGGTATTTTTCTTATTTAGCTCAAACATACATTAGCATCTCTGTATAGTTGTAGTGCCATTTTATTACAGTTCTAGTATTGGACTACATTAATATATAGTGTTCATTTTTCTATGCAGACAGGTGGTCTTAAATTTGTGATAAAGTAACTTTTTTTACATCTTTTGTTGCTTTTGGCATTAGCCCTAAACTGAAGCTATGGTGATAAAGGTTAACTCAGTAAGATAAACCTCGGACAATATTAGCTCATCCTTTCTCAAAGGTCTCAAGCTGTCATGTCCTGCACTGATTGAGGACTTTGCTTTTCTCTTTGACTAGAAAGACTACCACATAGAGCAACCCATGGTTGAATTTCACCCCAAAACCAGAATAAGAGTTTATCAATCGGAGAAAAAAAAGTATTTATACTGTTATACTATTATAAATTTATTTGCAATTGTATTGTTCTGACTAACAGAAGGCAAGGAAGACAACTATACAGAGCAATCAATAATGGCCCCCACATCCCACCCCCACCCCACCAGCACCCCCAAAATAAATTTAATTTTATCGGGGAGGAAAAAATTAAAATTCAAGCTACATAATATTTTACCAAAACATAGTTTTATCTTTACAAATGTATATGGAAAGCAGTGTCATGTCAGATAAGGACAGACTGTAAGACTGTAAGACTCAAATATGTCAAATGTCACTTATGTTGTAAATGGATCATAGTGTCAGTAAAGCACTTAAGCCTGCTGAGTGGATGAAAAGAGACTATAGGTTTCATCTTTAACTGGGTCAGGGAAGTCAGAGAGAGGTAAGGTGAGAACACACACGTCACTCCATGGGTTTCCCATTTACTCTACTGTGGATACCTGCTTAATTGTTTAACTGTCATTGAGGGCCCATTGTAAATTAATATTTATATTAATAACAATGATGACCAATACGCATCGAGTTAGTTTTAGTTAAAAACAAGTATAGCAGAAACCTTAAACAAACTGTTCTAAAAATAAAAAGGCCTGTGGAATTAAGCAATATGAGAGTGAGAGGGGAGATTGAGAAGGTTAAGAGACATCTGGGTACACACAAATATTTCAATTATTATTATTCTCTACTGTTTAACATGTTTGATCTTATGTAATTTAGATATTTAATCTTTAAGCAGACTGCTTTAACCTTGGGAGGATTAGCCTGACCTGAGAAGGGAGCAGAGGTTAAGATGTGCAGAACATTCTCATCTTATCTCCCACATGGTCTGCTACATGATCTTTACGTGGTCTGGCTCTAACCTCTTATGTCCCCTCTGAAGCTTTCAAGCAAGAGGCTGTGGATACTGAGTATAACTGGTGGAGCAGTGGGAAGTAAAGAGAAGGCGGGAATATAATAAACAGGGATTTATAAAGGCAGGGCTTACAAATCTAGTGCACAAATCATAAATCTGTCTGATGAGGTAACTCAAGATGTCTGCATTTAATCAGCAACAGAAGTGAGGTTAGCTGTCATGTCACTTTAAATAAGGGAATGTAATACTTAAACTACATTTAAATAAAAAAATGTTTAAAAGATGCAGTACATAGTTGAATAAACACTAAACTTTGCAGTAGAGATATATTTTCATATAGATATGAAAATAATAATGACAAAAAGTTGGGCTTTAAGCTATCAAATGAACTAATAATCATGCTACTATTGGGGTCTCTTTTTCCATAGAAATATATGGTAGAGGCAACAGTTAGGTGTAGGGTTATTTGACAGATGAAAAAGCCTCCTTGTTGTAACTGCTTCTTAGAGAGAGGAAGACTGTTATTTGCACATATGACCATTAGAGTAAAGTTGGTCAGGTCAGTTGGATCAGGCAGCAGGGAAGGTGCCAACAAAGAGCAGGAGGACTCAAACATGTGGTGAAAGTTTGTTGGAATACTTGATTTAGATTGTCAAGTTCATAATGACTTCAACCATCATGTCCCAAAAAACAAAAGTATTCTGCCTAAAACCACTTAACATCAGGAAAAAGTACAAGTCTCAAGATGATTTTAGAATATATCAGGAAACACTTTAAGGGTTCAGTTACATTTAAGTCTTTAATCCAGCTATTTAACTTTTTATATAAAGTAACACTGTGTGACTTTTATTCATATGAAAAACTTCCAAAGCATAAAGCAACACCAAGCAAGGACAAACAGGAAGACAAAGAAGGGAAGGAACTAATGATGTAAATACAAGCTAAGCACAGAACAGACCATTAGCACTAGCAGCTTGTGCCCCCTAGGGGACTGTTTTTTGGTGTACACTGCATTCATAATCTTATAAAAACTTAGAGACATTAGTGATCCAGATCATGATGTAATTGTGTTGACCCACTTGTCAAACAGACCACGATACCTGCAAAAAAAAGACAGCTCTACATTTTAGTCACAGAGAAAATGTCTTTGTTTTCTATCTTGAAGATTTCTTTTTGACACTGAGTTTTACTTTCTCTTTGGTTAGTAATTCAATTTATCTTAGTTTTAAACAGCACTGATAATTTTTTATGAGCTTTGTAACTCTGAACCTAGAACTCCATTTGAACTCTAACTACATCTGTAGCAACATAAATGTGGAGGGAAAAAACCACCCAAATATATTATTATATATTTAGGCAGTACCTCACCACATTTAAGTAAATCTTTTTGATGTGCATACTACACTAGCCTACGTATTGCAGCTATTTTTACAGGGGTATAGATAGAAACCTGCTTCTAGTTGGTCAGGAATATGGTTTTAACAACTGAATCATTAATATGCTTACTCATTACTCATATGCTGGTACTTTTTTACATCTTGCTTGTATTTAACAAATGAAAGCTTAATAGAAAACCTATGGGAACCAAAGCATACAGTTCAAAATGACTATTTAATAATAGCTTTAATAATTAGCTTTTTCCAAGTAAGCTTCATTATCTTAAAGCAGCATTTACTGAGTTTTTACTCAAAATTTGTTTATAAATGACAAGCCACAGACAGGAGAACTGCATTCGACATTTATTCATTACAAATTTTTATAGAATCTACAAGTTCTTGCATAAAAGAACTTGTACATTACAATTTACATTTATACTACATCTTGTTTTTTTGTTTGTTTGTGTTAAATTCTACAGTAAGTCAGATCTTTCAAAGCACAATAGAAAGACTGACAAAAATGTCCCAAAAAACCCTGCAACACCAATACCAAATCAATGTAAAAAATATTTTAAAAATTCAAATTTGTTATTTGACAAATAAAAGATTGTCTTCTGATAATCAATACTTCACTCATTTTAGGTTGAGGAATGTGCAAAAATGGCTTTTCATTATAACAGTAATCTTGAAACAGAATTTCTGCAACATTTGACAGAAGGATTAACTCTGTGTTTTCTCTGGCTTTACGCTACAGTCTCCTCTACCCTTGCATGGTGCACTGTCGTGCACTGGTGTTTCCACCACACAGTTGTCCTTCAACGCTTGGCCAGAAACAGGCACACTGGAATCTGTGCCAGCCTCTGGTTCAGGGTTGGGACCACGATCAACATCACAGCAAGAGCTGGCGTCAAAGCCAGCACCAGTGACATTGCCAAGGCTTAGATCTGTGATAATGGCATAGTGAGATTCCTCCACAGAACAGGACGTCTGGTCTGAATTTGAGCTTTCATCTGGATATTCCACTACTTTTGTGTACGGGTCAGAAACCTGTTCTTCCTGTTGCTCCATTGTCTTCAACCTTCTGCGGCTGACCAACTTCTGCAGCTGCAGCTTGCTGGTGAAAAAGATGCTGCGCCACCCCACCTCAAGAGCCAGAGACGCTACCTCAGCTGAAACTGTGTTGCAGTGCTGCCGCACTACTTGCTCCCAAAACTCCTCTGATCCACAGAGCTAAAGATTAAAAGTGAAAAGTAAAATTAATGTTATACAATAGCTGATTTTGTTCCATGAAATAGTGTGCAATGGGGAAATCTTGAATAATAGACTTGATGCTTCTTATCTAAGGATACAGTTTATTTTATCTACATCTCTCTGTGTGCCTCTGGAACTCACCCGCCTGAACCTACGTGATGTTCGTCCAAGCTGACCCACATCCTCAAGTTTCAGATAATTTATTATCCGCAGAAGTAGGGAATCAGACAGATGATCCAGATAATCATAATGGCCTTGACACAAAGCCTTGGTGTACTGCAAAATCTGATGACCAAAAACCAAACTGACCTCACCTGTGAAGAAGTCCATTATTTTAGCTGTCATCCATCTTCAAGTATTTATTTTAACCTTACATACAAAATTGGCAAAACATTATCTGGATGTATAGAGAGGGAACCAAATAATAAGAAATATGTATTTCTGGACAGGTTTACCCTGTTGTGAAAAAAGAACAGAACATGCTTGGAGCTAGGAGCTGTACAGCAAGTTTTTAAAAATGTCTTCAATGTATTTAAGCAAAATTAATGTATGTGCCCTCTTTTTAATATCAGTTTGCAGAGCAGACACAAACCTGTGAACTACCATATGGGAAACCACAGAATAAGGTCTGATCTCACTCTCTTTGCCATGCCATCATCACACCACAGGAAAGCAACAGATGGTTCTTTAAGTGTGTTTCTATAGCACATTTTAACTTGTTAAAAGCACAGGTGTTACTAATAATGTTAACAATCTGTTCAAGGACCACCAAATAAGTGCTCTCACTTTGGCATGTTATTATTTTGATTATATTGTCTGTCAATCCATAAATAAAGCTAATCACTCAATCAAGGCAAGCAATGAAATTCAGCCAGCATGCACAAGAACCCTGAAACCAAAGCAGCTAAATAAAATTCAGCCCATCATTTTTATTTTTTTTTTAGCCCTGTTCTTTTCTTCAGCTAAATCTTTTTAACAAACCCAAATCCTTTAAGTTGGAGGCAAAATACAAACGAAACAGATGGGAAGTTAAATTAATCTTAACATGAGTTCTCACTCTGCAGCTCAGTGTCATCCAGGAAGTCCTGGTGAGACTCCTTCAGCTCCCCAGGCTTGGAATACCTATCCACAGCTCTCAGAGATATTTTCCACCATCTCCATATCACCTGGAGTGACCATTAAAGGGATAATGTTACAAATAAATTATTTACTAACTGTAAAAGCACACAGATTTCTTCTTACCCTTTAATTAACGTTCTACAAAACAGTATAAGGATAGACATTATTAATTGTAATGTAATGTGAAACCCCCCCACAGTTAGCTAATGAGTTATAACTCTTGTATTAATTATTATAATGTTGAAGCTTAAACGTTAGCATAAGTAAAAACAATAACGCTGACGTTACTGATTAGTGCCTGACAAGCTTAGAAAAATTCAGTTTAGAGTTACGTAAGCTAAATAGTTACATGTACGTTAAATACGAATATGTTTTCTGTTATTTTTTTAAATTCATTTTATTAATATTTTTATTAGGAACACCGGTAAATGTATTTACTGAAGTACAAGAGCAAAACGGGAATATCTCTAACAACCTTAGCACCAAACAGAAATGGCGTTAAATTTTTCGCACGTAAGCCCTTAAAATTTTGCGGCTGAGGCAAGTTTAGTTCGTTGTCGTTTGTGTTAACGCTAGCCTGGATCGTTTAAGCTAGCAACACTGGGAAAAGTCGCCACTTATGAGCGCCACCAGGTTATTTCGATAGCATGTACAAGTTCATGATACTTTTCAAATATATATTAATACTTACACCCGACTTGGTGAGAGCAAAATAATAAAAAATTTTAATGGGCGGGGGACCATTTCCAGAGATTTCAAACAACGGGTCTGTTAAAAGGGACGCCATGTCAAAGTTTCCGTGTTGTCATGGTAACAGCGCTTACTCGGTGAGACAGGACGAAGGTCCAACTGCACAGGAAGAAAGTTAGCAAATAAATTGACAATCAGTATTTTAGCCCTCAGTTATTGATGGGAAGTAGATGGCCAAGATCTCAGTGCACGTACCAGGTAAAAGCTTCGGTAATAATCATTAATCAGTAATTATACCGCAGATAACGGCAGGATAACACACAATTCACAACTGTTGCAGTGTTTTAACTTTGTGCAAGTTAAATGATGAACTGGCGTCCAAGTGCATTAAGTTAAGTCATCTTTCCATTTGAGTAAAGAAGTATTGTAGACTATTACAAAACAATTACGTAAACTCCATATTGTAGTTAAAAATCTTTTAATTTATTTATACATATATTTATATATGTACACGTTTACTTACCTATT
>JAPZDZ010000004.1:7150984-7192985 GCA_029783805.1 Acanthurus tennentii | reverse complement strand
GTAAGAAGGACGTTCAGCCCAGAGGTCTTATTCAGCAGTGACTTGAAATCATGACACAGTACAGTCATAGCAAGAGCTGCACCGGTCTGTTCACTCAGTTACTGTCACTTACAGTCACTTTGCAGATGGTGGACTGCTCGAAGAGAAACTGGAGGTCGGTCACTTTTCTGGTCGACGGAGACGTGTGTGTGGCTGTGATCAGGTAAGGAGCTGTGGACACAAGCTGCAGCACATTTCAAAGTCAGTCCCCTCTGACAGGAAAGTTTACGTGTTGCACATTTCAGTTTGTAAATGTTAGAAATACACCCAGCATTACATACAACTGATCATAGAATCTGGGAGCAGCTGTCTGTTGCACTTTTAATATATCTTATTGTTTAATATCTTGTGAAGACTGTCTCAAATGCAGACACATTATTTGTTTCTGCTAACTCTCATAAGTGTCTGTGAGCTGTGATTCATTCATTCATCATCACACAAAAGTAACACTTTACCCCAGCTCCCCCTGCTGGCTTTTATTAGCTCCATTAAACATCCCATAAATAATGAATAGATGAACATGGATGAACCTGTTGACCTGGATGTAGAGTATTGATCAACAGTTTTAACTTGTACTATAAAGATGCATTTCATATTAATATAAGTGAATTTTGCTATGTTGCCACTCATTATTTGTTTAAACACCAGCCCACATGTCGGTCAAAACCTGCTGAACATACAAAAAGGCTCTCCTCAGAGCCAGTGTTTGGTTTGTCCTCTGTGGGCTTCTGTAGAAACATGACAGACTGTGTGGAAGAGGACCAGCTCCCTCTGTCGATATAAAAGGCTCATTCTAAGATCATGAAAACACATCAGTGATTATTCACCAATGAAATCATGATATGAATATTTAATTCAAAATTCAGCAGCATTATACAATTACATTCCCTGAATCCTACAGACTGGACCTTTATTATGTTTTAAACCATTTATGATTGCTAATCAGGAGGTGTAAAAGAAAGCTTTTCAGAGTTGTAGCATGTACAGAAGCATGTACATTATTTAATTGGGTAAACATGTTAACATCCACCTGCAAACACCCTACATTCTGATTTTCATTCAAATTCTTTTTAAACTATGCTGACTGTGAGCCAACGACTGCAAGTCTTCTTACTTTTTACCTCGTGACAGTTTTAACCTTTCAAATTCTAGTTTTTCAAAAAAAATGTTTTTAATTCATGAGCAATATTAACCATGGTGATGCCAAAGACTTAATGCACTCTCTCTTAATTGTTTACTGTTTTTAAATGTTGTTAAATGTTGTTTTGTTTTTGAAGTCCAGGCCAAAGATAATTTGAAGCATTGTGGATAAATATGGCTCTACTCTGTTCTTTAAATGTTGAAATCCAGGATTTTTTTTTCTTATTTATTTCTTATCTATTATTATTTTACTCTAAAATCATTATAATGATTGAACATTATATAAGTCGGCCGAGATGTTTCTGACCTCGTACGAGCACCTCTCTCCTGCGTACAGACAGCTCTGACTGATCTGCCAGGTCTTGATCTGGTTCACCAGCTTTCCATACACATCCTGGCACGGGATGCCAAACAACCTGCAGAGCAGAGCGGTCAATGTCAGAGTTGTTCCTGTCATGTTAAGCTAAAAGCTCATGACAAATCCCATTAACAACAGATGAACTCTGTGTATCAGGAAAGAGCCTCACACTTTAGATTCTGTTCATCACCAAAACTCTGACTAATGTGAATCTTGTGAGTCCTGAAGTCTTCCCATGTCCAAGATAAGATGCGTGTCAAATTGCACAGAACTTTCAATTCATCAGTAACATATCTAACATGTCTAACATGCTTTTGACCTGTTTGCAATGGATTTTCTTGCAGCCCACATGCCAGCATTACCTATGGCTCTGTGGTCATGTGATGCAGCATCTGCCCCATGAACATTAGCAGCTGCAGCATGGAACATTAAATATCAAATAAAATAGTTTTCCACATTTGGGGAAATATAAAAAGGGCTCCTTAAAAGAACCATCATTACACTCATATACAGTTTCCCATATAGCATGTACTGTATATGTATTCCTATATACAATGCAGGCTCATTAAATCTTATTATTCTCTTTTTACAAATGCAGATGATGCAATAATACCAAAAAACGAACTACATTACCATTTGATTTTGCAGGATGAAATGCTCTCGGCCAGTGAGATGGTGAGCGAGGCCCCCACAAGGAGAGCTGAAGCCACAAACAGGAGTCTCAAGTCCATGCTGAAGTGAAGCGAGTGCTGGAGATCAGGCCTGTGTCCAGGATGCGGTCAAGTGTGTGGACGTCTTCTGAATGTTTGGCTCGATCTGCTCCCTGGGCCTTTTAAAGGACGGCTCATCGCAGGTCATGTGGAAATATCTGGAAAAGAGGACAGTATATATCATCGATTAACATGGACCGCAGTGTGACGGAGTGAAGGAGACTGAGGGTTTGGTTCAGCAGAGATAACAGGCAGAGAGAGGTATTTTCACAGCAGTTTGACTCAGCTGTCTCACGTATTTCAGCATTGTTTATCCAAGTCAATTACACTCATGGATCAGGACTGTGTGTATGGCTTCATTCTTTAAGTAAAGACTGTGTTTTCAAAGTACTTCCAAAGTTTTAGGAAACCTTTCAATTGAAGACGCCTTAAATCAGCTTGCAGAGACCTGGGCTTTGAATAAAACACTGAAGGCTATCATCCACATCAACAGCAACATATCGTCTTTCATTCTGTGCCTCTGTCACACAATGATGGAATATGGAGGAACATTTGTTTATCTTTGATTTACATTATTTTTTACATCTCTGATTTACTTATAATGAAACATTCAGACCCCTCAGGACAGACTCCCTCAGTGTTTCCAGGATCAAAGCCAAGCAAAGTGAAGCAGCCTTTAGTTTCTGTGCTTCTCACCTGTGCAAGAAGCTTTCCTAAACACCTGAACTCTGCAAAAACAATTTATATGTTTTCTCACTGCTTATTTTTTTAATGCATTTCCTTCCACCTAAGCGCTTTGAAATGCCTTGTGTCTGAATGGTGCTATATCAATAAACTAACTTTGTGTCTGTCATTTACTGCACAGCGACACTGAAATCTTGACTGAAATCTCTGGTCAACTTTGCTCATACTGCCTCAGTGAATGATTTATGTCCAGTGATTGGACTATTTGGAAGAGTAAACAGGCAGTAAGAGACTTTTTGGTTAATTTAAGAAAACAGAAACAAGTCATAAACAAAACAGTGATCTCATATCCCCTTTTAAATAGATTATGATGAACATTTTTCAAAAAGTTGCCTGTGAAGCCTGGAGCAATTTCTCTCATCTGCCATCCTGTTTGTTTTCCTAATGCCAGTCTGGTTTGTTCTTACTCAGTTTTTATATATTTCCTGTGTGTTTGGATTTGTCTCAGCTTGCTCCCATCTTTTTTTTTGTTAGCTGAAATCACATTTACATTATTAAAGCTTTTTTTTGTTTCTTCTACCTCTCTCTTCCTTGCTGTACTGTCCTTCCGGTCCTCTTTTGAACTGCATTAAACTTAACTTTTTCATGTTTGGTGTAATTTCCAGGTATTTTTAACCTTGGTCAGCAGGTCAGTGACAGAGGTAGTATCTTACTGAAACCCTGAAACAAAACTCCTGTTTTCGCTGACCTGAAAAAAAAGAATCAGACATAGACAGAATCTTCAGCAGAAAGGCAGAAAGGCAGGGACTCTCCCTTTGCACTTACATGCTTTTTGCACACGGATGTTCATGTTACTCAATTTCCACACTTTGCATGTGCATGTGAACTTATTACTGAAGTTAACAGACCTAATATGTGTGGAGAGCAGACTGTTAAACCTGGGTGGCATCTGTGGCAGCTGAAGGAGCTTTGGTAAGTTACTTTAAGGTTGGAGTCGACTGTTAATATAAAACCAGTTTTACAAAGTGTGGGCAAAGAGTTTTGATGGCATCACAAGAGATACACTGCCTATAACCGGTTTATGTTGTTTTTTAGTACCATGACACTGATTTAGCTTCTCTCAGACAGCTTTTGTCATGGAGCATGACGCAGTATGACTGTGCTCTTAAAAATGACTCACTTGTGTCCTTCATTTGAACAGATTTCTCTGAAAGATTTAAGGATATGAACTACAGAAAGAAAAAAGTTTCAGGTGTTTGGTGGAAAAAAGGTCAAATGTAAGCTGTGGTGAGCCTGGGTGTTGTCTGAAAGCCTGCATCTTCAGTGTATTTTCAGCCCTCTACTGGCTAAAACTGGAAATGCAGATACAACACATATATTGTAGATATTAACAGTTGAACTTTCCTGGAAAAATCCTCCTTAATTCTTTATCTTTTATACTTACCTTGTTGATAAGTGCATCCATGGGACTATTGATCAATTTACTAACTAATTGCAAAAAAAAGTCTTACTTTTATCTTCTAGATAATGTGTTTTCTATCACGTAGGAACCTGTATTCCTATCACACGGACCTCCTGAGGTTTAATCGTAGAAACTGACCAACTGATTGTTCTTCTTTCGGGCCATCTTCACTGATACCTGTAACCAGTAACCTGATCCTTCTTTGAACCCTTTGGACAGCGTCTTTTGTTCGCAGTCAGAGTTTTTATATTGTGATCCTGCCTGTTGAACAGCGGCTTTGTCACTGTTTTAAAACTACAACTCCTGAATCACAGCATCTTCTTATGTGGGTTTTAAAGTGGAAGTGGCTTCTCAGTGCAACCCACGATGCAAAGCAAAGGAACTGTCATTTATCTGTTTTGGTATGTGATTTTTAGGTGCACTCTGCTGCTGGATGTCACTGAGGCAATCCTGTTCTGCAGCAACTCCTGCAATTAAAACCGGTTGTTCTATTAATATGAATAACCCTGAGCTGGTCGGGTTACTGATGTTAAGAAAAGATCAAAACTCTAATATCTAGTTTGTCATACGTTCTAAATACAGTTCATCCTTTTCAGGACATTACTGCAACAGAATAATGTTGTGTTGTTGCTCTGTGCTGTGAGTTTATTGAGTGTAAAAAGAATTAAATCCAGAGTTATTAAATCTTAAAAAAAAAAAAAGATTATAATAAATTTCTAATTTATTTAACTTGACTTTTAACAAAAAAAAAACTGAAAGGCAACCGCGGAGTATCTGGAGGGCAAAATTACTTTTATTCATTTAACATAGTTTCTCTGCATCTTTCATTAGATTTTTACTGCCTGATTTAAAACCTCCAAAATGTTGAGACTCATTTTTGTCCTTGGTTCTGCAGATTTAAAAAAAAAACAATAAACCTTTAACATATCTTAAAATATACATCCATTAAAGGAACATCTGAACTCCTCTGATGATTCTACAGTTCCTCCTCTGATGTGACTACAGTTGACATATCAGACTCTGGTGATTTTCTTTACTTGCAGGCTGATGTTCCCTTGTATTTGCAGCGGTTGGATCATAGCGTGGAGCTGAAAGACGCAGAGAGGATTGAAAACTCATCATAATCAGGTCTGTGTCCACTATACAATCAGATTCTGTACTGCATATAATATACCAGAACAAACAATCAATACTGAGTTACATTTTTGATTATAGAAATAAAAGATGGAACTGGATGAAGGACAGAGAGTTACCTGGTTTAAGACTGGAGCTAATGTTGTTTCATTTAGCTCCCGAGAGGACTGAACCGCCGTCTCAAGGATTGCCACAACTGAGAGGATATTCACAATCGTTAAAACCATGGTGGACTTCAAGCTAACAACCTGATATTCTTTCAGTATAAAAATGCACCTACCATTGTTTGTTGAATCAGGTGATTGCAGGCCTGCTAATGTCTGAGTTGATTGGGTTGAGGGATCTGGTATGGCTGACAACAGCATGGTAGAAGACAGAATGTAAGCACAGGAAACATTACATTTAAACTACACCACATTTTCAATCTACACTTTTAAGCTTCAATTTAAAAACTTTAAAGGATTTCCTGTATATTTTCCAGTGAGTGTTTTTACTCACTTGTCTGTGCAGTGCATGATGCCAAACATCCAGCAAACAGGATCAACAGCAGCATGTTGAGATGAGTGAGATCAGCAGTGATAATGTTCCCTCTGCTCCCACGCAGCTTCTTTTACTTTTGTTCTGTATGAGGAAGTAAATCCTCTTTTTAGAGGGTGTGACACCAAACTACAATAGATCAGGTCTTTGAGGAGCACTGGGCAGGACTGACTCAAGCAGGTTAATATTAACTGTCAACCCTGCAGAGGTGTAATAACCATTCAAAGTCATTCATGCTTGGAAAGGCCAATAAAGATATCCGCTTTTAGATCAAGTTTAAGTTAAGCTTCAAATAATCAAAACAAGAGGCTCAAAGATATTTTTTTGATATTTTTAATAAAATAATTTTTGGAGTTAATATTTTTTAAATAGAATAAAAGCTTTTTTGTAGAAAAAATGGACAGGAAAGAGAAGGACAATGATCTTTTTTTTAAATTAAAAATTAAAGATAATTTTTTTTTAGTTGTCGCTTTTGTTTTTGTCAACTGGTCTTTGTCAAGCTAAACACTTGATAGATCAAACATTTCTCTTGAGGCTGCATGTCCACAAATAAATATAATAACCTCATAAAAAAACAACAGCAAGCAACAAATTCAAGAATAATAATTAAATGAACAAAAACAAACTTTGAAATCCATGACAATACAGCGTAACACCACACACAAACTATCCTTAGTAATCTTTAGTCTATGTGATGAAACACTCCTACTCCTGCCGGCAGATGTGTTTATTGTTCTGTATTCACATGCATAAAGAAATAGTGGTGATAAATCAGCCATCAAGCAGAGGAGCAGACACTACACTTTCTTTAACTTCCCGCTGCCACTGCTGCTTGCAGAGCTGGAGCCTCTGGAGGAGGCGAGAGGAGGCGACGTCACAGTCAGATCCAAGCTCAGCTCCACAGTCTTCAGCACGGGGGAGAGGAGAGCAGGAGGTCTGGGGCTGCTGCCGGCTGAGGATGCAGGAGATCTGCAGCACACCAAAGACACACAGAGGAAGAACAGAACATGGACGTCATTGATCAACGCTCGCAGGATTTTGAATGGTATTAAAAAAGGACATCTTTTGACATTTTATCCATCCAGATAAAGACAAGTGAATATTTTATTCAGGCATTCTTCAGTAGCAGAGCATGGAGCACTTAAATTGACTGGTTATTATCTATTGACAAAACAGTAGAATTTAATCATTTTCCTCAGGCACAGTTTTATGATGAGTCCAAGTGTTTGAACTGATGACCAACAAGCTGTTTTTTCTCTAAACTCTACTATCACCTTCTCTGAAGAAGAGGTTTCATTACAAAGCCTGACCTGAGAGAGGCAGAGCTGCGGGTGGAGTTTGTCTTGGAGCTCCGACTGCTGGTTGGAGTGGAGGATGGGGGTGGAAGAGACAGACTGGCCTGAGAAAAACAGCAGAACAGAATAAAAAAATAGGGAAATAACATAAAACATAACAACAAAACATTCTTAGGCTGTAATCCCACAAATGGCTCTGAAAATGACAAAGTCTTCCTCCGATTAAAAAAAAATACAGTGTTTATTGTTTCCTGCCTGTAGGAAGTATTTCTCCAGCACTGATCTGAAGTCAGGTTTGTCCTCCATGGCCTCATTCAGCATCTTGTCGATACTCTTGTTAAATTCTTTCAGCTCCCTCAGCTTGATGTCCTGCTCCTCAAAAGTCTCAGTTTTGCTGTTTTCTGCTGAGCGGATCTCTTTGGTCAGCTTAGAGTACTAGCAGACAGCAACAACACAAAGTTAAAACATGGTTGTTACCTGCTAAATAATAAGTACATTTCAGGATCCTGCATCCTAAATATCAACAACATTCCTCTGTTATTGACGAACCATCCCTGTGCACATTGTACTTTGTTTGTACTGAGTCAAAGATGGCAGCTGTGTTTACAACAAGTAGTAGAAGCGGATATCAAACCTGTTTTGTTGCTGTGTCAATCTTTTCCTGCTGAGAAGCCGTTTCTTTGTTTAGGTCACTGATTTGTGACTGCTTGTGCTCTATCTTATCGTTCTCCACCTGCTCCTCTTGCAACAGACTCTCCCAGGTATTGTTCATGTCCTGGAAAGGGAGACCAGAACATAAACACACACACGTAAGCACACAGAAACCAGAGACCCACACATACACTGACCCAGACAAGGTCAATTTTGCTGATGACTCAGATAGATAAGAGTTACTGAGAGGGTTTTTTATGTGTTAATACTCTCAGAGGGACACATTTTAATAATACAAAAAGCTACTTGTGTGATACTGAAGAGGACTGATGCTGATCACCTATTACAAAACACTTATATCCACTAATTATCATGTCACTGTTACCTAGCTTACTAGCATGCTAGCATAGCTTATTCAAGGTGAATGGGTAAAGAGGAAGTGGGATATAGTCAACACAATTGACCTGCATCTTTTTAATTATGATGTAAACCATGAAGTTTTTAAATATTACCGTATTAATATAACACAAGATACCTAATATTACAAACATATAGTATCAGCATGGTACTGATTTATTATTCAGCAAGTAATTTCTCAACACTGGCTATTAACAGGACTAACCTGTAAGTCCTCTTCGAGCTCTTGGACTTGTCTGTTTTTATAATTTAGTGTCTCTTCAGCTGCCATCAACTGCTCTTCCAGCTGTGGTTCTTCCTGGAACTCTGAAACGAAAAGAGTCAAGCTCACTTTGTGATCCATGAGAGCTGCTCTGTTGATGCCAGCAGACAGAAAAAAAATCAAACAACTTTCTGCTGATGATCCCTGACAAGAGTGTTTCGGTCCATTTTTATCCACCTGCTGGTACGTACCGGCTCCATTTGTTTTCCTTAAGGAATCGCTGAATGCTAAGTTCCTGTGGTTGAACAACAGAGAGGTGTTCTCCAGAGCTCTATTTTCTAGCTCTATCTTGCGGATCTTAGCATCCAGTTCGTCTCCCGTCTGTCTCAGCTCTTCTTTCTCTTGTGCAGCCTGGTAAAAAAGCACACAACGTATATTCAAGGTGGTGGTTTGCACTGCTAGAACAAAAATATAAAACAGCTGCAGAACCTTATACGATACCTTTATGATGTAGTAAGCCTGCGATTCCTCCTCCACACCCTCAGGAGCTGCCATTGAATACGTCACGATCTCATAGCGTTCCTTCATCACGTCGATCTTGGACAGTTTCTCATTCAACTCAGCACTAAAACAGAGTATATAGTCTTATAGTCTCTTAAAGGATGCTGATGAAGCTTTAATGTCAGACACATACAAGAAGGACATGAAACACAACTGAGAGCAAAGTTTTACCAGTTTGAACTTAACACAAGAGCTTGGGTTTTTACCTGAGTCTCTGTCTCTCCTCCTCACTGATCTTAAGCTGCTGGTTGACTATTTCAATGTAGACCTTGATCTCTTCCTCTCTCTCCTTCATAGCTCTCTGCAGCTCCAGCTTCCTCTTCTCTAAGGACAGCATGCTGTCCGCCTTGTTGTACAGAAGATCTCTCGCACGCTTCACCTCTATCTTTGTGATGTTGTGCTCCACCATATTTTCCTGATGAGGAACACGTGAGATCAGCAACAAATATAAAGCCAATGATTTCGTTGCGCAGGGAGGTGGTGCTCATTTTCAGATCTGTGACAAAATGTCAGCTTTTTGTGTGGTGAAAAACTTACAGGGACCTTTTTAGACGTGCCAGAAACTGATGTTTGATCTGAATTCAAGTTGGAATCTGTGTGGAGTCTGCAGGAACAGCTGACTCCTGTTTTTGATTGTTATTTTTTATTACCAATTTTTCTAAAAAATTGTTAAAATGAAAAGTGCATAAGTAAATTTGTCTGTTGAAATCAACTTAAATGAAATCAATTTTGACGATCGAGTGACTGTTTAAAGGAATAATTCAGAAGTTTGGGGAAAAATGCTTTTCAGCTTTCTTGATGAGAGTGACATGAAATGTTTGGCACTAGTCTCATGTCTGTATTGTAAATATGTGGCTGAAGCTTCCCTGTAAACTGTCACAATACCCTCTGTGACAAGAGCTAGTTACCTGTTTCACCAGCCTGAGTCTCTTCAGCTCCTTTTCATTTGCGTTATTGAGTAGAGAGAGCGCCTGCACTTTGTCTGTCAGATCTCTCTTTTGAGAATCTGACTTTTCCATCTCTTTCCTCAAAAAACGAATATCATCCTGCCAGAGACAAAAACTTGTGTGAGATGGATTTTTGTGTGTGACAGGCAGAACAGAACACTGAGATCACAAACAGTCAAACTGACCTCAGACTCTTTTAGCGTGTTGATAAGCATGTTGGCTCTGTTCTTCTTCTCCTCTAAAGCTTCAGTCAGCTCAGTGATCTTCCTGTCCAGCTTTTGCCCTTCTTCTATGTGAATGTCACCTTGCAGTTGTGCCAGTTTTTTATGGAGGTGAAAGATATTACTGTCCTAAATAATGCAGGGAAGTGAGAGGAAAATGAATTGACACTGCAGAGTCTGGCACCAGGTAAGAGACGCGTGGATAGTGTGTGTTCTCTGATAAGTATACCTGTGTACTTATGGTTGTCTTCTGTCTTAATAAGTCGTGCTCAAGTTGTCTGAGCTGGCTGTCCAGGTTGGTGATGGTGAATTTACTCCTCGAAACTTGAGCCATAGAATCCTTCTCCTTTGTCTTGAGGACCTGTAAATGCTCTTTATGACGAAAAAGCTCTTCCCTGCAGTCACACAGCTGGACATCGAACTCCTACAGCAAAACAAAGGCAGAACAGGGTCACACAGTAGCAGGAACGGCAAAGAGCTTTATCATACCTGGCACTGTCATATGTAACACAGATTCCTCAAATACAGGATATGCAGTAGTGCAGTTACTGCACTCATTTCAAGCTTGTGTTTTAAGAAAGGAATACACAGGGCAGAATTCACAAAGACACACTGTTATGCACTACACTTTATGGTGTGAGCAGTGGGTAATAAATGAAGGCAATCTACATGAACGTTGTAAAGTTTTAATCTAATCAGATAGCAAAAGACAATATTTATATAAATTTGCTGTAATACATTGACTGATGTGAAGTTTTTTATGCTCCTTATGCTGCTGTTTGGAATTATTATTGCTCCCTGCTTGCCAATGCTGCCTTAAAACTATGGCAACACCAACATAGGATAGTTTTCACTGTCCAAAAGCTAGCAGCAAAAATAATGATCAAAGTGAGCGCTGTGATGCAAAAATATCCTGAGATGAAAAAGTCATTAAATGCACAGCAACACTTCCCTTTAAATGTAAATGTAAATGAACAGTGTCTGGTTCAGGATTGTCAAGCTGCTTACCTTGATCGTGAGCTCCTCCTCCTTAAGCAACTGGTCCATCTGTGCAGCTCTCTCCTCCTCACTGAGGGCAGTCTGAGTCACAACTTTCAGCTTCTCCTCCAGGGCAGCGCTGTAGGCCCTGGCCTTTTGGAGTCTACAGCACACACACACGCACATATACAGACAGAGCTGCTGTACTAAAGCTGAAGAGGTAATTTAGCAACAGAAACAGGCTGTAAAATTCCACTGACTTGTGATTGTTATCCTGGATGTCTTTCTTCAGTCTGGATATGTGGGATGTCACAGACTCGACATCAGAGAGTACTCTGTCTCGTGTGCCTTTGACACTATTCAGCTGCAAGACACATGAGAAGTGATTTACTCAGCTATGCCTCCAGATGACATTACCGGTTAAGAGAAGCTTTTCATGTCGAGCCGCTTCAAGAGGCTGACCTCGTCCCGCAGCCTGCTGCAATTATTCTCCTGCTCCTTCAAATCCTGCTGCAGCTTCAAAGCCTGTCGTTTGGTCGTGCTTATTGTCCTCTCAGTTTCCATGTTGTTGTTTCTCTCAGTATCAAGCAAGTGCTTCCTCTCTGTGAGGGTGGCAGTCTGTTCCCTGAAGTTCTGGTTGGCTTGGGCAAGTTGCTGGATGGAAGGAAGGGAGAGACAAGAACACAAACACCTCTGTTCGCATTCTGTTGGATTTTAAAGATACACGTATTTATTCACTCTCTCTATCCTCTCTTATCAACATGAGTGCAGGTCACAGACTTTACCAGTGCACACTGCTGCATCTCAACATCTCGTTGCTTCATTTGCTTGATAGTGTTTTCCCATTGGTGGATGAGCTGCTGTGTCTCTCCATGAACCTGCTGCAAATTCTCTGTAGTTTTATCCAAAGCAATCTGTTGGAAAAGCAAGGGTTACCTATAAAAGCGTATATTTGGTAAAGCATGGATATGGTAAGCCGCTGGGCAATAAAAAAACGGTGAAGGGGTTTTTTTTGTTGTTGCTGCGTTTTCATCTATTTCAATAGCGAGAATGTGTGTGCTTTCTTACACTACCTGTGCGGTTAAGGTCTCAGTCAGTTCTTTATCAAGTGCTTTGTGCTTTTCTTTGGCCTCCAGTGTCTTCTTCTCTATGGCCAGAGTGAGTGACTGTATCAGGAGAAATGATAAAGCTGTTAGTGCAGGGTGAGCCAGAGTTTTAAAAAGCAGTTTAGGTTGGATGTAACTGCTGCAGAACACAGATTACATGTTAAATACTTGTCAATGTTTATTTCATACAACCGTTTTTCTGCTCACCTTGATCATTTGCTCATCTTGCTGGGCGTACTTGATGATTGCCATTGTGTCCTCATCTTTGTGTGCTGACTCCTCTAAAAAGGCATCCATGGTCTGCTGGTCCCAGTTCATCTGGTTCACAAATTCCTCTAGCTTTTGTTTGGACTTGAACATGTGATTCTGAGGAAATGGAAAAATAGTTAAGTAGCACACCTTTGCACCAATGTCTTTAGTTATTTCTATGTTTCAGGTAAGTTAAACTTCTATCGACCTCGAGCATGTTCCTCCTCTCTGCTAGAGATCTGAGGTTGTTCTCCATCTTCATAGTGTCCTGGATCATGCGACCTCTCTCCCTTTCTCCAAGAGCTGTGAGGTGTTTTTCCATTTCTTCTTCACTTTCCTTCGCCTTGCAAAGAGCCTAAATGCAAAAATTGTAAGTGAAACATTTAAAATGAAAATTTGATGTTTTTACTTTAACACAATTATCAAAAGAGACATACACTTCTCTGCCAAATAATAAATCAACAATGTACTCTGATGCACCTACCTCAATATTTTCCAGCTCTCGTTTAGTATTTTTGTGGTGTTCAGTTATTAACTGCTTTTTTTCCTTGTTTATTTCAATTTTGTTTTCCAGTTGCAACAGCTCTGCCTCTCTTTTACGGACCTGTGTTTAGAGGAAGGGATCAGATTAAAAGCATAACAGGTATCACATAGAGTCTGTAGCATGTTTCTTTCCATGAGTTGTTTCACATTTCTTACCTGTCACTAAATATAAAACTTTTGTGTTGAGATACATGGACAGATTCACCATTCACTTGAAACATTTCACCAGGTGACATTTGGGTGTTAATGTAAAACTAGAAAACTTATATACCTGGTTATTGGAACCATGTGAGCCCCATGCTTACAGTGTAAATATGATATGAGCACAGTGCAGTGTAGTTATTTATAACACTGAATAAATAAACAATAATCTTTTAGCAGGTAAAGAAGCTCATGTGGGTAAGAGATTTTGATTTTTTTTGTTCACCACATAACCTGAAATCCATAAATTTTTACAACAAAAACTTTACAGGAATGTCATTTGTTCAGTTCAATTCAATTAAAGAACATGTGCCGGAAATATATCGAGAAAATAAGTAAGAATTAATAGGTATACTTTAAGGAGGTCTTTCTCACGTTCAAAAATAAGTAAACAATTTTCAAAAACAGAAATACCACGTTAAATTTATACGCACCTTTAAAAGATGAACCTCTACCCATGTCACATGATTTGTTTACCCATTTCAAAACTATTCTGAGTTTTATTTAAGTCGTGTTCGAGAGGGAAAAAAACAATGATGGGATTTTGATATTTTCGATATCCTTTTCTGGCAACGAGTCCTTCTCAGAATTGCTCACAACATTAAGTGCAGCTAAGCTAACGGCTGACGTTACTTGCCAAACATCAAGCTATTGTGATTTTGCAAGGATAATCCGCATCACGGCCAGATTCTCATCGCTCGTTACTTCAATATTATTGCTTATGTGTCATATACGCCATAAATATAACACTCACCTCCTCCATCAAAGCCTTGTTGTCAGTTTTAGCAGCGGGAACAGCTAGACGCTCGTCCCAGCCCATCTCAAACAAAACTGTGTTAAGAATGTTCGACATTTTCCTACTTGAAAAGGTCTTTACAACGTAGTGAGAAGACAATTGAAAGTAATAACTGTTTCCGTTTCAGCAGAGTCAGATGCAGCAGTGAGTTTCTCCTGATGTTGGCTAACTGTCTGTTGTTAGTCGCCCTTAGCAACCGCACGTGCCTTTGAATGTTGTCTCCACAAGGAGGCAGCGCGAGGCTCGAGCTCAGAGCAGGACACTTTATCACTGATGTTTATGGCCAAGCATAGATGCACCTCAGAGGGCTCATTTGCAGCTCTTCTATTTCAAAATTAAGAAAAAGTTTTGGGTTTTAATTAAAAAAAAAAAAACCTTAAAAAATATTTCTTTCTTCTAAGATTGTTTTATCTGACATTATTTTTTCATTCACAAGACATAAAAGTAGTGTGAATTTAAATTATTTTATGACAGAAGTTTACTTGAATTGAACTGAAATTGGATTAAGCTGAATTTAGGGAGCAACAGAGAGAACTTCTGCTAAAAGCTGGTTAAAAATTCTATTCCTGCACAGATTGACAGATACATGTACATCAGTAGAAAGACTGTGTGTGACTATTCAAACAGTAGCTCAAAAGCTGTGATTGTTACAACATTACGACGTTATGCAGG
Source organism: Acanthurus tennentii (assembly GCA_029783805.1). NCBI lineage: Eukaryota > Metazoa > Chordata > Actinopteri > Acanthuriformes > Acanthuridae > Acanthurus > Acanthurus tennentii. The sequence continues at coordinate 7,178,082 of JAPZDZ010000004.1, read as the reverse complement.
TTTTGGTCGATGCCTTCAGAGAGTGGAGACGCTGTGATGTCCCAATATACAGAGACGAATGATCAATCAAGCTGCAATAGTTCATCTGCCCATCAGGAGTCACGATTTCCCATCACTATATATTCTAATAATTGTGACATCTGTAGAATAAAAGCATATTTTGAGAATCAAGAGACACTTAAGAATCTTGAGTCACACACATGAAAATAACCAAAACAAGTGTGAGTTCTTCTGCTGAGAAGTGTGTAGTAAAGTAAAGATCAAGTGACTAGATCAAGCTAAATATGTGACACATCTTTGTGTGGGACAATGGGACAAATACTTTCATGAAACAATGAGAGTATCAGCTTGATTGGAATTGAATTTGAGATTCAGTTCTAATTTGCTATAAAAAGGCCCTGATCTTTTTCGTGAAATTAAATCCATTTGTGAACTGTAGGTTTTGGATTTCATTAAAATATGTCTTTTGACTTCAGACCCTTTGTATAAGAGCTAATGAGCCTTTCCAAATATCAGGAGACCAGATGGATTTGGTATTCTTAACAAAAAAACAAGGTTTTTTTTTAGCTGTCAAACACTTGTGATGTGAAATATCAGAACAAAACACAAAACAAAATCAAGTAGAGCTCATGGTTTGTACAACTGCATATACAGATACAACTGTAAGTCCTTTGAAGGATATGCATATTGATACAAGTCTGATATAAGTATTTGACAGCTAAAAAAATACCTTGTTTTTTGTTGTTCCAGAGAACAGAACAGTGATGTGAAATATCAGAACAATTTCACATCACTTTTACTCTTTGTGTGACTGTACTCAGAGATTTAATGCTAAGTTTTGCTTTTCTACTGAGCTTTTTTAATTTACATCTCTGATATTATATATATTACTTTATATTACTTGATTAAATGCAATATGCATATCCTTCAAAGGATTTACAGTTGTATTTGTATATGCAGTTGTACAAACCATGAGCTCTACTTGTTTTTTAAAACTACATTAGAATTCCACCAAGAGGAGTAAAGTGTACTTATTTATGGTATTTGGCACATTTTCTACTAAAAAATGTTTTTAAATATGTATTTAAAACTCACTCAGTCCCCAAATAATAAACCTCAAGATTCTCTCACCATGGCTTACTGACAATTCTTCTGTTAACCTTGTAGTGATTATAATTTTTTTTTACACATAAGAAACATAACTTTCAGCTTATAAGATAACAAATTGAAACATTTATTTTATCTTTATACATTTGTGTTTAGACAAACAGCATTATGCTTAAAAAATTACAATCATTGATTTATACTGACTTGTTGCACAAATGTATCATAAAACAAAAACAAAATTGGGAATGCACACAAGAGTATTAAAATTCAATATCTGAAGGACATTGTCCCCTTATGAACCCTCGTGTTAGATTACAAAACAAACGTGTATTTTCCTGCTTTTGAGTGGAGGGTGAACACATCAAGAACCATATTAGCCAAGATGGTGACTCCTCTCTAATTGGTTTCAGCGCACACAAAAAGCCCAACACTTTAGATAAAAGTTCCAAACCACCACAAGTTGACCAACAAAGAGATATTCCTTTTTTTATATATGTAAATATGCAAACACATATATAAAGTCTCTGCTGTGTAAAATATTCAGTCCTGAGGATTGAAAAGGCAACATAGTTCTCAGCTCAGTGCGGTCCCCTTGTCCTCCGTTCACTGCGCTCTGCTTTTTAGAATCATCATATGGATGTTCCTTCTGTGACAGCAGTGCTTAAACTGCTGTGCTTTTGGTCCCGATGTGTGGCCGTGCAAACTCCACAAAGTCATCAATTAAGACAGGCCATGCTCCTGTTGAGCAAACAAGCAAAAAAAACTACTTTAACTGACTCCGACATGGGTGAAATACAGCTATGGATAAATAAATTTTTTTAACTATAAAACACCACAGGACCTATTTAAAACAGGGTAAAAGCATTTAGGCGTACCTATGATATGTGGGTTATAGATACTGAGCGTTAACATTGTACTAACCTTCCTCATCATAATTTGACATGTCATCTGTGATCATTGTGCTGAAGTCTAGTAAAAGGTTCCAAGTGTCCTTAGGAATTGATCTTTTGTGGTGCTCCTGCAAAAGATTTAAGGAGAAGTTAAAGCAACACAATCAGAAGATGTAACCCTTTGTTTTCAGACAAGTCTGGAGTGTAATTATCAAACTTACTACTAAAAATTTGTTCCACAAGTCCAGGAACTTGAATCTTCCAGCCAGTACTAAATTCCAATATGCAATTGCCATTTCTAAATCTGTAAGAAAAATCCAAAATAGGTCATTACATATTCAACAAAAAAACTAATAGTTTGTTGACCATTTTATGTAGCCTGTTTATGGGGGGAATGTTATGCTGTTACTGCACCTCACTGTTCTGCAAAAAAATTACAATGGCAGAATGTGAGGTTATTGTTAAGCCTACAAGAAAGGTAGGAACTTAATTGAGGTTTGAGTATAAAGCAGAGCTTGCACGGCTGGACAAGGGTGTAACTTTTGATGACAACTAATGTGTGCGACCCGCTACCTGAAGATTCAAAAATAGCCACGATCAGATAGCATCTAGCTTAAGGAGAAACAGCAGCAGATAGATAATGTCTGCAAATAAAGAAATCCAGAATCTTCTTTCTCTCCAAGCTGAGAACGCAGTTAACTGCCATGTATGTTGTACATGGAGGTAGACACAGACGCTGTTGGATTACACATCATGCCTGTTATGGCATTTATGTTCTACAGGCTGACAGGTTATCAAAAAACACACTCTGAGGAGGCATCATGCTGACATTTGGTTTGATGCAGGGAAAAAAGGAATGGAAAGATGGGACTTTGTTGCAACATTTTTGTGTGATCTCTGTGTGAAAAAAATACTAATTGATTAGTATTAAAAGACCCTTACCCAAACCTTTTTGGCCAGGATTCTTTGCAAAATTAAATGTAAACTGGTAAAAATCCTTAAATTTCCCATGGTCCTTCAACTCTTGCTCCATCTTTGGCAGTTGAGCTTTTAACTTCTCTATGCTGTCACACCTGGGAACCATAGAGCAGACAGAGATATTTTAATAGTCATATATATTTTCTTTTGTCTACTGTAAAAACAAGCAACCATGTGTGAAGAAGTGTACATCAATAACCTGGTCAAAAAGGAAATTCACTTATTTGATCATATTTGACATTTTACAAATAAAGCCTAGAACTTCTGCACTGACAAAGCATGTACTATCTGTGAAGTCTTTTAATTTAAAAACTTTATTTACTAAAGGACATTTAACTATGTGCAAGTGGCCACAAAAATGTGTGTTATTTAAGTGATGTTGATTATTAAGAGATATAAATTAGACAGACTTACCCCTGCTCCGCCATGCCGTCCATGAACTCCTGCTTAGAAAACTCGCACTGTGTTGCTGCCCTGAACTTCCAGGCTATGAGTAGGACACTTATGCTGGCTGGGTCCAGAGTCAGGTCGTCACAGAACTGCTGGATCCCGTCGATGCCAATCTTGTTGTCATCGTGAGGATCTGAGTATTAAAGTGTGAAAAGTGATTATTTTATACTTCAAACCAAAATGACTACATGTTTTCAATGTATGACATTCAATATTTTCGGTGCTGCTCAGAGTAATGTATTACTTTTCTTTAGATAAGATCTACACAGTACCAAAATAACACTGCTTGTGTGGCAAATTCCTACAATTTAAAAAAGGCTTTCCGTACCTCTGTATCTGTTGTACAACTGTTCAAGCTTTTTCTTGTCTAAGGCCCCCTTTATATTTGGAACATAGAGCTCTGGATTTTGGAAAAACTTGTCAGTGGCAACATCTAGTTTCCAGTCATTCTGGGACAAACAGGTCAGTGCGGTCTTCTCATTGGACTGAGTGAAAATCATGAACTGACGAACTTTATCCTTCTGTGAGGACTTCAGCTTGTTCTGCAAGGAGACACACACACACAGAAAAAAAACATTGACCACCTGCTGCTGCAATACTGCACGAATTGACATATGTATTGAACAGCATTGACAAAAACACACTTCTCATAAAACGTTAACACAGAAATGACATTAAGCAGTTGTCAACAATGTTCACATCGCAGGATTCTTAACGACCCAAAAATTTTAAATAAATATCCCAAAGAAAAGACATGAACACAAAACCATGGTACAACACCTTTCAATAACATCAAGCTAGCAATATTAGCTAACCTGACAGAAGTGACCGACTTGCAATGTGTTGATTGTCAACTGGCTATTATCTTTACATTTACGATACTGCTGAAAAAAACAAGCTAGTTCGAAAGTCGGGTCGACGACAATTAATACCTTACACAACGGCACTGTGTGTATTGTTAACTAGTTTTATTTGTCAGTAGACTTAAGGGCTAGTAGGTACAGCTTGCTAAACAGGCGAGATGGCCATTACCATCGTGAGCTAGTCGGCTAATGCTAACGTCGAGGGCTACGTTTGTTTTTATAATATAAAGGAAACAGGAGATCATTAGCGCAGCTCCTTCACTATATTATTGACGACAAAACTAAGAGTTTATGAGGGCCAGCAGTATTTATGTTTGCATCGCGTCACCGGAAAAAAATTGTCATTTCTTACCATGTTTGTTTTTGCCCGACTGCCTTTCCTCCCATCCAGCTGGCTAATGCGTGTAAAGTTTTTACAAGTCACACGAGTACTCCTTCCGGTTGAAGTCTCTCTATTCGAAATTAAGGTAGAAAATTATTTGTCCCTAACTATATCACTTACCCAAAAATGTAACACAAGTGTATATTATGGTCATTCTATGCCATATTGTAAGCGTTTATCTTGAAGTCAAAAAACAAATTAGACTCTCAAATTAAATTATGAAAGTTTTGACACGAATTTTGATTTACTAACTTGTTTCCTTTTTTATTTTGGAGCAATATACCGGAAGTGACTGCAGAGGTCAGAAAAACAAGTAATTCCCTTCTTGTCAGAGACATCAGACGTCGCTCTGAATGTTTAGAACGGTCCTAAAAAGACTTCAAAATAAATGGAGATCATATAGACACAGGTTTGTGCCGTGGATTGTACTCAACCTATCTAAAAATGAGAAAACTCTGCGACAGGTGACGGAGCGCTCGAAAGACAAACTGGTTCCTGATGAGGAGGTTTCGGAAAGACTGCTGAAGCTCTTCGAAGTCCTGCTCAGGATTCACTGGGCTCGTCATGGGGAGCTCCAAGCAGCTCAAACTCATTTTCTTAGACAGGTTACAAGTGAAAAAAAACCTGATGGCGGAAATTCAGTGTGTGAAGATGATGCCATGTTACAAACTTTGGGATTCTGCATTGACCGGAAGCCTAGCACTTTACCGTTTGCAGGAACTGGAGTGTTTGTAACCAAAGGATTTGTGCCCAAAGGAGCTACAGTTGCTATGTACCCTGGCACTGTCTATCAAGCCTATGAGCCAATTCTCCTCCAGTCCATTAGAAACCCTTTTGTATTCCGATGTATTGACGGTGTCTTGATTGATGGAAACGACAAAGGTATCTCCAAAATGGTGTACAGGTCATGCAGTGGCAGGGACAGGATAGGACCTTTCATGATGAGTGACACCAGTTGGCTGACAGATAATCCAAAGAACCCTCTTGCCGTGGGTCAATATGTGAACAACTGCTCCAACGAATGGCCTGCTAACGTGTGCTACCAGGAGTATGATGTGCCGGACGAATTTCCCATCGAGCTTCGCCAGTATATGCCCAATGTCAGCTACAGTCAGGACACTCATGGACCTTTACGCTGTGTTGTTCTTGTATCACTCAGAGACATTACAGCAGGGGAGGAACTTTTCTCCAATTACTACACCATTGTGCATTAGAGTCAGAGATCACTCCACTACTCTGCTTTGCGGTCAGAACCAAAGCAAATGTCAATTTCTTTCATTCTTACATTATTATTGTCTGCCTTCCTGAAGAAAATAAAATAACGCTTTTGAATAATATCTGCTTTTGAAAACTCAGCATTGCATTAAAAAAACAAGAAAACATGCCCTGTATGGTTTATTGTACTATGCAAGAGACAAAACTGCTCCTATTTGCCAGTGGTGACGGGCACTGTAGAAGTATACACAGAGATCCTTGAATAATTTTCCCAGGGAAACAAACTCTATAGGATCCTCATTCTCCTTAACCCATTGGAAGATGGGGTATTCGGTCATTGACTCAAGTAAAAGTAGCAATAATGCAAGCAAAAGTACCCCAAAACAAGTAAAATCAAAATATAAAATATAATTGCTGATTTTAGAGTTTAATGTTGTTTTTTTAAAATACGAGTTGAATTCATCTTACCAGATTGTTGTTACAGTTTATCAATCTGTAAGATGTATGTGGTAACAGGGGTGGGGCTAAATTTGCAGGGTAGTCTCTAAGGTACAAAGTGCTCACATACTTTGGAATTAACAAGTATTGGCAAGTGACAAAATTACTCAAGTAAACTACAAGTACCTCAGACTTAAAGAGACAGAGTAGGGTCCTGATTAAAACAGGTACACGTACTTCGTTGGGGGAGGGATCAAATGCTCAGACTTAAGTTTTAAATAGTGTGTAAACTTTGATATCAACTTAGTCCTTTGTTGGGGATTTCAGGGCAGTGATGTTTGAAGTCCAGAACATATGTACATACAGATGTACAAACTGCTACTCTAACATTTCTCCATGTCAAGTAAATTAGAATTCTGTCATATAAGAATTACTAAATGATGGAAACATTTTTTTAAAAAAAAGACACACACACACGCACAGAAAACAGAAGAATATGTGGCCGGACGGAAAACTGAATTGAACACCTCACTTTATAAGGCGAAAAACAGTAAATGTACAGACGTATGTGTATAAACACAACAAAATTTGTAATGGAAAACTTATTATAAAACACCTGGTATGATAAAGGCTAAAGACTCGCCCATGACTGCCAATCTTCATTCACTACCAGTCTTTCAATCCCCCGTTTTCACTCCTCGTGTATTACCGGCATTTTACGTCATTCGCATCACCTGAGACCTCTCCCAAAAATCGTTGCACAACCTCATCAAACGATTTTTTTGGCCTGTCAGAGACACGGTAGCGGCCGAAGCCCTACTTATTACTGCAATATCCTTCCGCTGAGAAATGTAGTCTGGTATAATATTTTTAAAATTTTTATAGTTTGCTGAAACGTACATTTATTTGTAGAAGATGGTGAATAAAATTTAATAAATTGAAAATATTTAATCAGTTTTATGAGACAAAATTATTAGCCAAACTGATCATTAAGTTCATCAGCAAAACTAGTCCGGCTGCATAAAGGCAGTTGGCATCGCCATTAGCGATCTTTCCAGTCGCATGCTGAAGTTGGGAACAGATCATGTCTTGCGATTCTGCTGATTTCAACAGGTAAAATCCTATATTTGTTCACGCTTTTAAACAATACTACGTATTCAGATGTACTTAAACTTGTCGCGTAAGTGTGAACTCACAATGATGTCGAATTTGTAATAATTTAGCGGAGTAGGCCCCAACCGCTGTGAGAGCGTTGTGGTTGCTAACAGTTAGCTTTGTGTCACCGAGGCACCGCAGTTCTAAATTGCCGTTACAGAACATTCGTGTCAAAGGTTTCGGTTTACTTATAAATTATGAGACTTATTTAGACAGGGCACTATACTCGTTAGAGGTTGTTGCTGTCGTGGCTAGTGGTTATCTACATCAACGAGTAGGCCGAGCTCTAGCTCGGCCTCCCTAGTACTTCTCAGGCATTAGAAGCCACCATTGGTAGCACAGGCCGCACTGTCGGACATATTGGCTAATTCAGTGAGGCTGAGCTCCATGTTGAGATATCCCGAACGTGTGGAGACATGACTTTATAAGTCTCGTTTTTGGTACAAAGACACGTAGCCGTTGGGGGCGTGTGAGCCAGTCTTCCACATTGTTACATAATCGCTAAATTTCGGAATGGCAGGTAGTTCAGTTCTGCTTGAGGAATTTGACACGTGCAACCAGCGCAGCCCCGGACTATGCAATGAGACACTCTGGGCGTAACCCACCGAACACACGCTCACTACACAGCTGACGTAGCATTTACGTTTTGACAATAAGTGGACGTGAAATAGGCGGCTTTTTGTATTAGGAGTCGGAGACACGTGTTAGGGATCACTCCTTATTGTAGTTGCCTGTTTATCATGATACCAGCCTTGAGACAAAGTTTCTATCGTTGACGTGATGATATGTCAAAGTTGACTTTGATCTGTATCATTTCCCTTTAACAGCTCAAAAGATAGAGACCATGGGGGGCTCGATGGAATGGAGCCTGATGGTGTCATTGAGGTATGTAAATGATTAAGACATTAGTCTTCTCTTCACTGTTGAACACAACAAGGCATTCATGTATTTACAGTGACTGAGACATTTAATTTTCTTTTTTTAATTTAGAGCAACTGGAGCGAGATTACAGATAACTTTGATGATATGATCCTAAAAGAGACTCTTCTTAGGGGAATATATGCGTATGGTTTTGAAAAGCCATCTGCCATTCAGCAAAGGGCAATCATTCCCTGCATCAAAGGTACAGTAAACAAACTCATCTGATAATTCTATCGTTCTGAGTGAAATGATGCTTTACCATCTTTCGGGACTTACCCATTTATGGGGATAACTTTGTTTCCACTGATCACTCAGTATTGTTCAGTAATATTAAATATGAATTGTGTTAACACATTTAAGAGAGACTTGCCAATTTTTTGAAGTTTTTTTTTTTTTTATAACCCTTTTCTATTCACTTCTTGTGTATAAAGCAACCTGTTCATGTTGTAAATATTTGTCCCTTTACCATTAGGCTATGATGTCATTGCCCAAGCCCAGTCAGGCACTGGCAAGACGGCTACATTTGCCATCTCTATCTTGCAGCAGCTGGACATTGAGCAGAAGGAAACTCAGGCTCTGGTGCTGGCTCCCACCAGAGAGCTGGCTCAGCAGGTATGCTGTTCCTGAGGTCACGATTACCTCAGTATCTCAGACCTAAAACAGCACATTGAGGACACTGTTTCAAGTACTAAGGTACTTTTTTAATTAAATTCTCTTACAATTGTTCAATTGTGAAGCAAAGTATCCTCTGAGGATTGGTGCAGTCCTTGTCCATGGCTGCATTGGTCTAAAAGGTGATTTGGCATATTGGATTGAGACTTTGATTGCGCTCAAAACATTCATATGTTGCTGTGGAAATCTGGGTGATATGATGGCATACCATCTTTCGGGACTGACTCTTGTTATGGAGAGTTCCTTTCTATTTTACTGATCACTCTGAACAGTTATTCTACACTCTTAATTGAAATGTCCTGTCTCTTCATCCTTATTACAAAATCTTGAAGTGTCTCTTTTTTTTTTCTTTCTCCTCAATCATTAGATCCAGAAGGTCATTCTGGCTCTAGGTGACTACATGGGGGCAGGCTGCCATGCCTGCATCGGAGGGACCAATCTCCGTACCGAAATAACCAAACTCACAGCTGTGGCCCCTCACATAGTGGTGGGGACACCAGGCCGTGTGTTTGATATGCTTAGCAGGGGGCACTTGAGTAAGTATCAAAGGGCTTTTTCAGTAGAAAACACTCTTGAACATTTTGCAGAATATTTTAAGAAACAAAGGTTGACTTTAAACAAAACATTTCTGTGCAGACTCCAAACTTATCAAGATGTTTGTCCTGGATGAAGCTGATGAGATGTTGAGTCGAGGGTTCAAAGATCAAATCTATGAGATCTTCCAGAAACTGAGCACAAACATTCAAGTAAGATCTTAACAAACAAAAGCACAACACCGACAGGTTAACTGTGGCACCCTTCTGCATTAATAGAAATCTGCTATAATTGTGTGATCCAGAGTTTATCTGTTTCATGCAATAATGCTAGCAGAGTATTGCATGGAAGGAGATCATATTGCACTGTACTGAAAATGAGATGTTGTCGAACCTCTTTCTTAATGTTCATTGACCTCTGTCTCAAGGTGCAGCGCCACACTTAACTCTGCATTTAATTGTATTACACTTGAAACATAAAATTTAGTTTTGACAAGATTAGTTCAGTAAATAAGTTTCCTGGGCCTTGCAATAGTGTGTTGTATGTCTCTGACAGGTGGTCCTGCTCTCTGCCACCATGCCAGCAGAGGTGTTGGAAGTGACCAAGAAGTTCATGCGAGAACCCATCCGCATCTTGGTGAAGAAAGAAGAGCTTACCCTTGAGGGTATTAAGCAGTTCTACATAAACGTGGAGCGAGAGGTGGGTTTACTTGTCTGTAAAATTTTAGACTTTCCTTCTCTCCAAAGCACCCTGCTGAAACTGCAGGAGCCAAGCCTTGCTGGTTTAGCTCATGTGGCCGTGTAAGCATGGGTACACCAGGGAAGGAGATAAAAAGCACAGTTTCGGAAATGAGGCTTGGAGGGACCTCTTTCTTAATGTCCAATGTCCTCTGTCTCGAGATCCTGTGTTACACATTAGCTGCTCCCATTTAAATTGAAAGAATTTTAAATAGTTGCATGATCAGTGACCTTGCAGCAAGTCTGCAGTGTGACCAGTCAGGTGAAGTGTGTTATGTTAACAACACTTTACTTGGCATAATTCTTGTTTTTTTTTTTTACATGGATGTCCCCAGGAGTGGAAACTGGACACCCTGTGTGATTTGTATGAAACACTTACCATCACCCAGGCTGTCATCTTCCTCAACACTAGGAGAAAAGTTGACTGGTTGACTGAGAAGATGCACGCTAGAGACTTCACAGTCTCTGCTCTGGTAGGATCTGTTCTCTGCCTGCTTGGCATTACAGCTGCTATTTTTTTAAAATCCATTTACTTTGTTGCTTCTAAAGGCTTATTTGCATCAACTCTGGACATTTTTCTAACTGAAATTATTCTCCATTTGCAGCATGGTGACATGGACCAGAAGGAGCGTGACGTGATTATGAGGGAGTTCAGGTCTGGCTCAAGCAGAGTGTTGATCACTACTGATCTTCTGGTAAGTTTGTTTATTATGGGATAGAAACCAAATGCTAAATTTTGAAGTTAAAACCCAAAATGTCCAATTCTGCAACAGACCTGAAGTGGCGAAGCAGTCAAAACTTTTTGGGAGATTAGGGCTCGTTCTCCACAATGGGTTCTTCTTATATAGGAATCTGTTACTTATACACGAGCGACATTCATATCTACATATTCATAGTGACTCTGATTCTGGAACATTATATAAATTGGATTTGTTTTCCCTTAGGCTCGTGGAATTGATGTCCAGCAGGTTTCACTGGTCATCAACTATGACCTTCCTACAAACCGAGAGAACTACATTCATAGGCAAGTTGCATCATGTAGTTGAACTAATATGAGCTTCTCAGTCAGTGTGAGTCTAACATAGCTTTCTTTCCCTCCCTGCAGAATTGGTCGTGGTGGCCGTTTTGGCAGAAAAGGAGTTGCTATAAACTTCGTCACTGAGGAGGACAAGAGGATTCTTCGGGACATTGAGACGTTTTACAATACAACCGTGGAGGAGATGCCTATGAATGTGGCTGACCTGATCTGAGCTCCGAGATTTCTTTTTCTTAAAAAAACGCAGTGATAGCGATCGTCCACTTGCATTGTGCTTATATTATTCGAGGGGGAAAAAAAACTTCTCAATGCTAAAACCTTGGATCAGAATTTTGGTATGTGCTAAAAGCGAGGTGACTTCTATGGTGGTCCCTCTCGGACAGTTGTAGATTCTAACCTCGATAGCTGGCTGGTTGGAGCTACAAAGCCATGGGGTCTGTAAACATTAAGGTCCTTATCAGGTATTTCTTTCCATGTCCAATAAAGGTGTGTGTATTCGATGTTCTTCACCACTTAGTAACTTACTTGTGGACTAAAAGGTATAAGTGCTGTATAAAGTCTGCAAATTATGTTATGCTAACATATGTACGATGTATTGTGGGCCTGCTTAATAGAGGCACTTGTCATGTTAAACTGTAGATTCACTTGCTTTTGTTATCTTTTGTGAATGTTTTAATTTAAATGTACCCCTTTTTTTTTAAATCCCTCTTGCTCTATCACAATTCCTCACTGGTTGGCCATATTTTGCTGACGTGGTTTTACCCTCAGAGTATATTGCTATTTACCCCCTTGACTACTTTTGAGATTTCCTCCTCCCCAGAATTGTATGAATGTCTTAATAAACTGAAATTGCTGTATGTAAACTTGCATTATTGTCATACTGGAATACTCACTAATTTATGTACTTGAGAGAAGATATTAGCTGTTAATTAGCTGCCTATTATAATGAAGCAGCTGTTTTAAAGATGGATGCAATCTGAACTAACTGGCATGGAAAAGCAAGCTACACTTATTTCAACATGGCTGTACTGGAGTAGCAGGGAGAACCAGTGAGCACAGTTGAGGAAGACTTGTGACATGGCACCACCTCGTGGCAAGGCAGCATATTTAATCATTGGGACGCCATATTTACCAGGTTATCCTCTAATGAAAAAAAGCAAACAAAAATAAAAGAACCTTTTGTGCTAGGTAAGTCTTAAAACCGTGACAATGGTTAAGGAATTAAAAGTGTAAAATTAACAAATAGCACAGATGTGTTGGGTACCACAAGCTGAAAAAAAAGACAGAAAAACAGTTGCACTGTCATGGAGAGGGTTTGTGATGTTGTTTTGACTATCTATGAAGAGCTGAAGAGTAAGACAAGACAAGTCCGAAAAACATCAATATGCACAAAATGGAAATGAGCAATTTGAACTTTGCCATGTCATGACAGTGATATTATGATAAGACTAAAGCTGGCTATCAGCACATCACTGTGGTTTATTTATACAAAGGCTGGCCTGTTTTGTTAGATGAGGGGAGTTGGGGGGGGGTTAGTAAACCCCTATAATCTAATTCTGTAATGAACAGAGCAGGGAACGTGTGTAAAGTGTATTTTTGTAAGAATACTTGAATCCACAGTGTTATTTACAGAGCAAGAAAGATAAAGATCACCAATCGTATCCACTCCACCCTGCAGCTTTTAGTTAATATCAGAATTACTACCAGCCTTGACACAATGTACTCTGTCAATGTTGTTTTCTCTGCTACAGGAAGGTTTTAATGCACTTTTTTAGTGTACATTTGATAACCAAAAGTTACATTAAAATTTACAAAATTGTCCTATATGTTTTAGATGTTACTGAATTAATTCTGAAATAAACTCTGATCTTTAATTTATGCTTAAAAATGTTCTTTCCTTCTTGTCTGATTTTAAATCAGTATACCTCTATGATTTATTTCTTTTGCTGCCTGTACATATCTGCATATATTTCTGTTGTGCTGCTGCAACAGCTGAATTCTTACTGGGGAACAATGAAGTTTCATCTCATCTTCTATGCAAAACAGTATTTTCCACCGAACATTGCCTCATACTGTGCTTGTGTACAATGCTTGTTTTATCAACCTCCCTTTTTGACGTTGTTAAATTTAACAGGCAAAATCTATCCATCTTATCAGAAATGTGCATACCCAAAGACAAATTTTCCTTTAAATACTTAAACCCAAAGTTTGAAGGTCGAATGTGAAAGATAAAAGAGATAAAAGGGATGGAAATGGGATAAAAATAAATATCATCGGGTTTTTATTACCTTAGAATGAGCCCTTTTTATTTATTGAGGGAGCGGGTGGTCTTTAATGGAGTCCAGTATGTTGCACAACCATGTTTTTACAGTAGCAAAGACAAAACAAAACAAACAGTGGATCAAAGAGGGACCTTTTGTGTGTGTGTGTGTGTTTTAATGAGATTAACAGCTCTGTTAGCACTAGATCAAGTGATTTGGAGTCAATCACTCCAAATCATGCTCATCTAAGATAGTTTCACATTTAACCTGCCCATGTTGTTCAAGACAAAACTAAATCATGCTCTTTGTGACTAATGTAACAATAACTGAGGGGATTAACAACCTTCAGTTTTCTTTTAAATAACAAAAATATAATCCCATGCATTGGATTATTGGATTAATTTTGGATTCCTATATAAACTTTTTTTGGTCAATAATTAGTATGACATTTTTAGAAAATACACTTGTTTTCAGTGAAGCCTCAAGCTCTCTTATAAAACCAAAAGCTAGTTAGCTTAGCGAATAGGGTTTAACTACCCTGTTTCTGTGACACTTGAGTGTTGTTGCTGTTGGACAGAGCCAGACTAACTCCTTCCAGCCTTTGTGCTAAGCTAAGCTAACCACCTGCTGGCTGTAGCCTTACATTTAGAGTACAAAAGATTAGAGTGGTATCATCTAACTCATCTAACTCTTGGCAAGGAAACAAATAGGTGTGGGACTGTTTCCTAAAACGTTGAGCCATTCCTTTACATCGGTGGGGTGTATCTGCTTTCATTTGAACTTTTGTGCCTAGCAGAGAAATTAGTTAAACTCAGATACACATCTGGCAAGATCTGCTGAATGCTAAAACAACTCAAGAAGTCCTAAGAGGTGTTGCGCAAGATTATTTACCAAAACAAGACAAGATGCAGATTTCCACATAATTCCTCTTTAATGCTTGTTATAATTGGCTGAACTCCAACTGTGTTTGTGTGTGTAGGTGTGCATGTGATGTGTGTTGGGGGTCAGTGGTGGGTCACAGGGCCACTGCTGGTTAGGGGTGGAAGATTAGGGGAAACATATGGAGTGAAGATTGGTTAAGAAAATATGATTTATGGAGGGAAAAACAAACTACAGTTTATTTGTTGACCTTTACTTCACAACATTAACCTTTTCTTTTGGTTGCCTTCTTTACTATTGTAATCAACTGACAGAAGTTGTATAATAGAGGTGTGTGATTAATTTTCAGCGCCTGGAGGGGAAAAGTTGAGAACGTCTGGCCTAAGGTTACTTTTTTTTTTCCATTTTCCAAAGAGAGAATAGATAAGCTTAAGCAATAGCTTGCCTGTGGGGCTCAGCTGCTGCATACACCACAGTCTGCAACTATATTTAGCATGTCAACTTTGTCAGGACAATTATTTAGCAAAGCCACCTCTTGGGAAATGACTAAAGATGATCTTCATTGTCCTTATGACTAAAGTTAGCAGCTGACTCCTTGTGGATTTATTCTCAGTAATGAATCAGAAAATAACAAATCAGCTTCAGTCTCTAAGCATATTTAGATTAACCATATTACACGACATTATCCGATTCTCTAATTTGAAGGAACATAATTGCTTATATATCATCCTAAAGTTGATATCCTGATATCAATTAAAGGTAAATTTCAAAACAGTCAGTTATAGCAGTTTCATACTCAGATGTAGGCAGCTGGTTGTATTTTTAGGTCTAAATCCTTGGTGTGAATTACTCCTCCTTATGTGTTGCCTTGGAAACAGAGCAGCTGTTTGGAGAACAGCTAATCCAGGCCACATCCCATTTCAGGATGAGGTACCATAAATAAACATATAGACAATTCACAGGTCGAGGTGAAGTGAGGAGAGGGAGACATTTTCATGACCTCAAACTGAAAGACAGGGAGGCGTTCATGTAGTGATTCTAAAGGAAAAAAATTATAATTACAAAAGTAAGATTTAGCTAAAAATTAAATATTAGCAGAGAGGAAACCAGTCTGCATAAAGAGGGTATGCAAAGGCTACTGAAGGGAGTGCATAACATAGATATAAAAAATTCAGCTTCTACAAGAGTTTATGTTGTGAATAAAGCAGCAGATGAATTATTGCTCACATTCATTGAAGTTAGAATGTAAAAACCTTGAATTAATTATGTCTCAGTTAAGATAACAACATGCTGTAGCTCTGAAATGTAAAATTGGAAACCTTTCCTCTGGCAAAATTTAATCATTCACACACCTGAATAAAAAGCCACCACTTTTGTTGGTCTGCAAAGGTTTATGATATTAATCTAATGTCTGCTGGGCACTGACACAGAACTAGCCTCAGTCATTACTGTAAGCAGTGTGCCACATGCCTCATCGGATCAGACACACTGAGGACGCTGATGACTTTCTGACCGTTGCTGGGGGATATTTTTGGATCTGCGTATCACATGTCAGACGGAAAATAAATCACAATCATAGTGAGCAGAATTGCAGTACACACACTCGGGCAAGGTTCATTCCTTCACTCATAAAGGTGTGTTTGGGGAGCACACTGTGGAGTACATTCATACAAGCTGTTTGCACCTCCATGCTAATGAGGCTTTTGTAACACATACACCTGCTTAGCTGCTTAGCAAACTGTTGCTATGGGGTGTGCTAAGGCACACACACGGGGGGCTGCGGGCTGCTGATTTGTGCAGTTATTGCACAGCCTCTGCAGCATTGCTTCCTGTGCATGAACAGGATATATGTGGTACTGTGGTTTAAGCTTCCCGCCTAAACTGAAAAATATGGTCAATCTGAAACAAAACAAAACGAAACATATACGCATCAGGTGCAAAAATGACTGTGCCATATGTGGACCTGAAGTCAGTGCTTTCACCCAGTGCTGTGCTTTGATGAAAGTTTAAAAAAAAACCTATTGTTTTGTGGTAAATTTATACTTAATTTAATGGGGGAAAGAAAGAACACTGTCAATGACTTCTTTTGCACATGAAAGCAGTCAGTTATCATGATTTTTAAAATAAACTTGGTGAATCACTTTTTATTAATTTGTTCTATGTTTGTGAGAGTTGTGTTTCCTGTCAAACAAGCTTATGGAAAACAAAAGTTGACCATTAGCAGTTTTCTCTTGGAACCAGTTGTACTTTGTTTGAAAAAAAAATTCAGCTTACAGAATCGCGTAACATTTTGGGAAGTACGTCGTGACTCCGTGAAACCATGACTTGTCATTTAAACTCTAGTTTGTGGGTAGATTGAAGGAATGAGACACGGCATATGAAGCACTCTGTGGGTGGATTTTTGTCACTTTTTGTAAAAGGCAGCTGAGCTGTTTCACCTTGTCTCCAGTCTATGTGCTAGGCTTTGCTAACTGAATGGCAGCGCAGAAAAAAACAGTGGTGAAAATGTAAGTGTAAAAACCAGGAAATTAATATGAGTGGGTTTTTTTATTTTCCAAAGCAGTGAAACTGCTCTTGTGATGTTCTGAAATCTCCTGGTCCCTTTGAAGTTGTATCACTTAAGAGCTGTGCAATCGAACCAGTGAAATCTTCAACCGTTCCAGAGTTTCCTAATTCTTAATATGTTTCCTGTACTCATGTTTCCTTACCAACAAACTTACATTATTCATGACTTCTGCGATGAACAACAATAATAAAACACTTAGAGTTTCACTTTGTAGATTTTATTTAATTAAAAAACATTTTTTCACAAATTTAATTACAAAAAAAAGATCTTATAACCACAAAAATGTCTATATAGAACACTTTGTTGCTATCTTCATCATTTTCTCAGCACAGGATTTGCAACCTGATGGCAGTTACACATCTGTTCTACTTCACTGTGAGGAATTTTGCACTTCATGACATGAGGACAATTTTAGATCTGACACGTCACTGACATAAAGGATATTGTCTCTACATTGACTCACACATCAGAAACACAAAAATGTGTCACTTCTGCTTCACATTTTCATTTTAGACACACAGACCTCTTAAGGGTAATTCAGCAGTTTTAAAATGTGTATTCTTTTCAGGTAATGCCAGTGAGAGAGGTTATATTGTGATAAGAAATTATACTCTTATAGTATTTAAAGTTTTGGCAACTTTTTTCGTATGTATGACGGCAGTAGAAGGGTGCAAACATGACAAGGTGAAAGTACACGCTTACTCAACTGGCTGAGATGGAAAATAAATGGTAATCGATAAAAATCTCATTTGTGAGCTCAGTCAGTTTGAGTCCCGACAACAGCATCTTTGTAAAACCTACTTTTTATCACATTCTGCTGTCAATGCAGAGCCAGTGTTATCACATTACTAAAACAGCATGACTAGAGGTCATCGACTTGTGGGTGATCTTACACAAACAGTGACAAACATGAATTGTCTGGTTGCTTTGTCTCTCAAAACACACAGATCACACGCTCCAGTGTTTTAACATGGGTGTCCGACTGAAAGGACTGAGGTAATATTCGCAGCGATGATTCTCCTTTCAATATGTCTTCTGACTCACTCCATCCTTCTGTGTCACATGCTGACACGCGCAAAAACCCGAAGTCATCCTACAAAAACGCTGCTTTGCAAGGGTAGGTGTTAAAATAATAAGGTCTACAAAGCAAAGAGATTTTAACCACTGCGCAGTACAGCTTCCCCATGAGCCCAGAGGTCCTCTGTTTCACCTGCGGGTGCGTCGCTGCCTTCCACAGGTCATAGATATCCTCCACATGACCATGTGATGTCATCATCTGGTCGTAGATACACAGGTGGTAGGGCGCTTTGCCCTCACCTGAGAAATAGACATGCTCCTGTGGTGACACACCCACAGCGTTAGCACAGATGCCCATGAACACATCATCTATGTAAAGAGAGGCGTTTAGGGTCAGCGTGGCTTGGTAGATTTTGTCTGCTACGTCCCTGGAGACAACATAACCGGCCCCAGCTGTGTAGTCAGGGTAGGACATCCACTGGTACATCTCAAAGGGTACATAGTACTTACTTTCTTTGCTTCGGATCGGCGGTGCCCCTCTGTGAACTCGACCAATCCAAAAGTCAGTGGCGCCTTTGCTGCTCATGTCCTGCAAGTAGCCCACAAGGTTGGGCATGTGGACAAAGATATCGTCATCAGCAGTCATGAGGAAGCGGGCATGTGCGCAGCGACTGTGCATCCAGTGGAACTGCAGGATCAGCTTCAGGGTCAGGTTGTGGAAGGAGTCCAAAAAGTCCTGTTGGATCAAATCACCGTGGAGATGGTTCTCGTGGATGAGCTGCTCCTGAGAGCCAACCCTGCTCCTCCTGCTCCACACAGGCTCCTCCTTCTTGGTCTGAGGTGCTCCCAAGGCGAACACCACCTTGACTGTCACTCCCAGCGTGTTCTGGATGTAGGTCTCATTACCCCAGGTGGATCTAATGGCATTGCGCCTCTCAATGTTCTCTGGGGATGTTTTAATAAAGAGAAGGAGGAGCACATCCTTGCCTGAGCACTTATCTGGGTGGTCCAGCAGGTAGCTGAAGTTGCTGAAGCTTTTAGCCTGCTCTCGTGGGATGGTGAGACTCTTGTTCATGTAGGTGAATTGGTTGATCAGGTAGCGGAATGAGTAGGACTTGACGTGGCTGACGACGCTGTTGTCCATCTGTTCCCAGCAAACCATCACCACTGACAGCACCAGACATGTGGTCATCAGCTGCACACACTGGCATTTTCGTATCCGGCGGAAATTCACAAACATCCTGGAAACTTGTGGCTGGTGGCTGTGGTCCCTGTCTGGTTGGTGATGGTGTGTGCGAAGGAGGAGGAGGTGGAGGTGAGGTGGTTGAGGTTGAGAGTGTTGTTCCAGTACCTCAGAGCAGCACTTGGTGGGTCTTCCATACTAGGCTTTCCACATTCAGCAGGAGGCATCGGCGACAGTTGGAGTCACTGGGTGTGCTGGGAAATGTCCTGCATCGCAGCAGAATCTCTAACAGGCTCACAGTTGCCCAGCAGTCGGGAACTCATCTTTTACCCATGAGGCTGCGATGCTACAACGTTGAGAAGAGAGAACATGCTTACTATTATGACACAGTTCCATGTTTTTTTTATTACCTTTGCTCTTTTTGCTTTCAAAAAGAGGAAGTTTTTGTTTTCTCAACTTCTGCTTGAGTAATACCTTCCCCATTTGAAAGCAGGGTGAGTGATACGTTACGCAAGCAGGTAAACTTTTATGTGTCAACTCGTGCAGCTTTTTGTAAACATATTATTAAACATTTTATTAAAAATATTATTAAACATTAAAACCTGTTATTAAAAAAAGTGTTTCTGTAGAGGAGTAGTAACATTAGTAACATCAGCTGACAGCTTGACAGTGTTTCTGTAGAGGAGTAGTAACATTAGCTGAAAAGTCAAAAGTTAGTGAGGTGAGAGAGGGGGGAGAGGGACAATGAAAGCAAAAGCTAACACAGCAAATGTGGCAATACAAGCCGGTCCATAATGGAGGGGTTTAAGGTGCAGACCCACTGAAATCGCTGATAGTCATGGAAAGCATTCAGACACAATGGACGGTGTCAGAATAGCTCGGCAGCACAATGCGGAACGAGAATAGCCTGCTTCCGGCCGGGCCTGGCTGAAACCAAGGGGGGATCATGATGGGCCCAGGGCCTGGGAGTCCCACCGCACCCCGAGAGCTTTTTAAACATCACTGGATGGCCTGTGCCTAATGGGGTCACTGGCTCAGAATGGCTCCCTTTTCACTCTGGCTGATAATGAGAAACTCTGCCTCACCTCTAGTTCACGTCAGCCTGTGGCTCTTCCACAGTTTGCAGGCTGGGACAAATACCTTACTAGGAAAGATAAACTTAGTAGATAAAAGATAAATTGTTCCCCTTGAGTATATTTGTTTTTTTCTCTCAGAAACCTTTTTTCGTACATTTCATCACTGATTTTCATTATTATGATAAAATATTGATTAAATATTGATTTTATGCTCTCAATTTTCTTCTTCTTCTATTCTTGTTAATTTTCTTTTCATATACCTAAATTTATAAATATTTTATAAATGTAAATTTAGTCTAATCTTTAATAAAGATGGATTATTTGTAAAAACTAGAAGGGGTAACTTTGCCAGGAGATTGACCCTAAAAAACCTCTCCAAATAAAAAGATCCGTCATTAAGTATTTATTAATTGCTTGCAATTACCAAATAAATATTTGTCAGTAGAGGTGATGCAACACTTAGGGTCAGGAAAGAGAGGCTTACGAGCAAATGGAAAGTACTCAGTAACCACTCAGTATGACTCGCTACACTCCTAAAGGGGAAAGGAAAAGCAATCCAGAGACCATTATGACAAAACAAGGGACAAAACAGTAACTTATGCTAGGGAACTAGCAATGAATGAGTTGTAACTAGCTGGTTCAGAGTTATTCAGAAATTACTTGTGAAGAAACTGATCAGTACGATCGGTTCAGAGATATTTATGAACCAATAGTGACTAAATGATTCATCAATATGGGATCTTCCAGTCTGCTGACTAATTCATTAATATCATCTTTGTAGTCGTCCATTAGGAATTATTTGGGGAGTACAAAAATCCATAATTTATGAAGTAATTGCTGGAGTAAATGGAACAACGGACAATCTGTATCTATTAGTGCTACTTTTTGAGATGCTAAACCTTTGGCCTGATTGAAGAATGTAGAAAGTCACCACTGGAGTCTCTGAGTCTGTGCCTTTGTAATAAGCCTCCCTCCGTTCAGACACTGAAGGTCATAAAAGACAGCAGCAGTAATTTATCAGCGAAGCTTGACAGTTTTTTCCAGTTTCTGTTAATCTGTGTTGCATCACTGTAAACACTCTGCAAAATTCTAAAAAAACAAAACAAAAACCCCAAAACACTGAATCGCCTTTTTACACAGGGCATCTCAGTTTGCATCCAACTGAAGTTTCTCATCCAGAACAGTGCCCAGATACGTCCACTGCAGGGTCGAGGGTCCACCTCTGAAAATCAATTAACATTCCCTTTGTCTTTACTATGTTTACTCAGAGGTAAGACTGGTCACACCAGTTACCAATGTCATTAAGAACTGGGCTGTGTTGTTTGATCCACACCCAGCAGACGACCCACATTTACAGAGTCATCTCCATACTTAAGGGTCTGCGAATGATCTTGCACTCTGTGAAAGAAAGTGGTGAAATCCTGGAACCCTGAGGAGATTCAGTGGAAGATGAGAACTCATTGGACATTAATCTCCGAGATCTGTTTCTAACATCAATGAGCCAACATAATGCACCAAAATTCCTATTTAAATTAGTTAGGAGTCAGCAAGAACATGTGACCGAATCTGTCAATATAGAGCAAACATGGTGGATTCAAATTTCCCTCCAGGTGCCTCAGTTCAAGATTTAACAAGGTGGCTGAAGCTTCGTCCAGCCTCCTCTCAGCCCTGGAGGCAAAGTTTAAAGGGTTTGAGGTGTCATGTGTAATATGCTTAAATGTTTTCATAACAATGGACATGAGGGACATGACGGCTAAAGACGACCCTTCCACATGCCAGGAACTTAATGTTGTTCCAAGGAAACTAAAAAAAACATGAAATAATACCAAAATACACTGTTGTACTTACAACAATGAAATGTTATGAGAAGAAAGCAGAAACAGATTTTTCTGGAAACAACATCCATATTGCTCTAAAAAATCCACAGAAACATGTAGTGATATGTTTCCGTGGGGGCTATTTCTTTGGTTGAGCAGATTATAGTAATAACTGTTCATAGCCAGTGACAGATATCTAGAAAGACAAGTTTATATATTTATATATATAATATTTTTTTTTACATCTAATTTAAAAAAATAGTTTACAAAAATTGTATCACAATTAGGGCAGAAAGACAATCAACCTTAAATCTGGGAGCACTGAACCGAAATGTGCACATGACTGAATAACAAATGACCTTTTTTTTTTTTCACTTTGAGTGAACTAGCCCTTTAAACACAAGGCATGTCCAGCTGTCCAGGCCCACAACATGCCTTTGTTTGCCTGCTCCTTTTATGCTCACACTGCACATACAAACACTCCTCACCAGATTATATTACAGTGGACATTTTTGCCAGCAACACGTCGATGTTATCACACTGAGTTGCTTGTGATTTGCATTAAAAATCACTGCTTTAAAGGAAGCAGTTCTAACTTCCTGAAAATGCAAGACATATAGTCCTGTGGCACTTGACTACACAGTTCATACGAACCCAATAGACAGGGCTCATGTGACAGGTGCACGACCAACAATGTGACTCTGTCTAATTAATGTGGCCTTTTTCCAGCATGAGATATTAAATACCTCTCTGCTCTACTTTAAAATGTTCCCTGTATATCTTTCCAGTATTCCTTTTCCAATACCTCTATATGTCTTTATGTGTGTGTGTCAGTTGTCTAGTGAAGGCTTCTTCAGATTATTGACTGAAGGCGTAGCCACCCTCCTGTCCTCTAAACAGGTTGTTCTGCTGTCAGACGCTATCTTATTGCTGTACCGTACTATGCACCACCGATGGCATTTACCACCGTTGAAAAATCAAGCGCTGTGAAAGTGGACCACCCCAAGAGCATATTTCCAAAGTCACTATTAGTATAAATAGATTTGAAACACATAGTAGTGGGGAGGGAGGTGGGGTGGGGGGTTGGGAAAAGCACACCATCACTGCGACTGCGACCACTTCAACACTCACCAGCAAAAAAAAAATATCTGTGTGTGAATCCAAGACAGAGTCGACTCCAGTCTCCTTCCCTCCACTGAGCCGTCCTCTCTGCTGCACAGGTCCTTTTTCTCTCTGCTTGAAGTTTACTTTTCCTTCAGATGACAAGAGGTGAAACGCTGGTCAGGAGGAAGATCAGTCTCTTGTTAGAGTGTAAAACCCTCTGTATGTGTGCGGGTGTGTCTGAGTGAGAATATCCGTGAGTGAGTTTTTGATGATCCTTCCTCTGCCCTCAGAGTGTGTGCGTGTGTGTGTGTGTGTGTGTGTGTGTGTGACTGTAAGTTGCTTGTTAATGTGCCTGTTGCCTTGGTTCTTCTCTCTCCCCTCCCTTCTCTTTTTCAGTGTGGGGGTGGCCTGCAGGCTGTGTAGGTGGTGGTAGAGAGTAGAGAGGGAGAAGGAAACGATGAGAGGAAGGCCTGCCCTCTGTGCCTCATCTTTGCACTCTTTCTGAGTGACATGCAAAAGGCAGAATGACAGAAGAATATCTGACTCAGTCACTTTAAACAAGGAACATTTTCAAAATGGTTCCTCAAACATCAGCGCTGGGAAAAACAATTTCCCCCCTTCTCAATTTCCTCTTTTTTTGCATAATTGTCACACCTCAACGCAAAGCCTTAACTCAAAGCATCCTCCCTTTCTCTACTGTGAATGTCCTAGCTTATTACAGAACATCTTTGAAAGCTGCCAGAGAATAAAAGTTCACATTATTTTTTGTATCAACTATCAGTAAACTCTTTCCAAACTCACCTCTTCATCATTGAATGAAACATCAGCGCTGCTCTGCTTTCAGATGGCTTGCCTTTCAGCATAAATTTACTTTTCTGGTTCCAACCAGACATCCATGCTTTTCAGACAATGTATCCTGATGACATTCACTTTTCCACTAGCGCCACCATGAGGTTAGAGTTTGTGGTTTTAAGTTAAAGGATCCTATTCAAGGTTATGATAGTTT
Organism: Acanthurus tennentii; assembly: GCA_029783805.1. Taxonomy (NCBI): domain Eukaryota; kingdom Metazoa; phylum Chordata; class Actinopteri; order Acanthuriformes; family Acanthuridae; genus Acanthurus; species Acanthurus tennentii. Next base: position 7,153,795 of record JAPZDZ010000004.1, on the reverse strand, counting down.
TAAAGTGTCATTTTATTTTGTTAATTTTTAAAGTACTGTTCATGACAACAAGAATTCATGTTTATCAAAATATAAAGTAGAATCTAAGCTTTGCTCCATGTGTTTTTGCAGAAACCTCAGGACACAAAAAAAACAGAACGACAGGAACACCAAAATAAATGCACCAATATAACCACACATATGGTATTTTTTTCATTCTGCTTTTTCTTTCAGACAGCAGGTAACAAATGCTCTTCATACAAATCTATTAAAGGTAATTGTTGTGCATCTGGTTTCCATCTTCACTCACTTTCTTCTTCACACAGGCAGAACAAACAAGCAGCCTCCAAGCAGGAAAACGTCATCCAATGCAGCTACCCAGAATTTCACCTGCCGACTGGTGCAGGAGATGAACATCTAAAAATATTCTGAATGACCTGATTACTAGAAATGCTTCTCAGGAGGTCATAGATGAGACAGATTGCAGTACAAGGTCCTGCTGAGAACATGACTGATGTATCATGGGATGTTTCAAGGAAAGTGTAAAAAAAAAAAAAAAGATATAAATAAAGCTGCATGTGCACTTGCTTGCATATTACAAAAAAAAGGAAACTGCTCTCACCTAATTATTTGATTTTTTGCACAAATAAAACATGAAACCTTCCTGAAAGACAAGTTTGAATCATTTTCTTGCGTATACACATAACATGCGTAGTTGTGATTTCTTCTCTCCAAACTGGCTTTGAAATGATCCCCTCCTTCTGCAACTCCAATTAACCGCAAGATAAATTTCCAGGGTCGTCTGTTTGTATAAAATGCATCCTTAAGTTCAGCGGAAGATAATGAATGTTTTTTTTTTTCCAAGGTGACATCATTTGTTATTTGAAATTCCTTTTTATTGTGTTTTGCCAGACTGTGTTTCCTTTGAAAAGCTTATGTGGTAAAACATAGATTCAATTTTATATTAACATGATTCAGTCTGAAAAAACCTCCTCATGTTCAGACTGCTGATGCTTCAGATTAGCTTCATTTGAGTGATGTTATGAAGGAGCTGAACTCAAAGTCAGTATGGACAGTATGCATGGTTACAGCTTTAACTGTTTTAATGCAAATGGTAAATGTATAAATGTTTTACAACAAACTACAAAAACCTCAATGGTTCCTGTAAAAACATTACTTGTGGTTAAACCGCTGTTGCATTGATCTCACTATGTTCTGACAGAATGTGAGGCAAATTTTGGTGACTTTGCATAATAAGTGGGAAAAATTTGCCTTTGTGCTTTTAGAAATGACACCAAGACGAATCTGCACATACTGAAACTGTTCTTTTCCCACAACTTCAGGAACATGTATAAAATTCAGAAACAGCCTCATAGTGAATGTGCTGTATAAGCAGACAGAAAAAAGAAGAAAATGGGGAGAAATATGAGTTCATGGCAAGTTTTGAACCAGTTATGTTTTATCAGATGAGGTCAGTGATTGCTTTTTGACTTACAGATGGGCTGTTTGAATCAACCTAAACAGTCCAGCAGTCAAATTTACACAAGGGGAAAATTGGCAAGGCTCTCTGTCTGGAGACAAACTTACTTTTACAGGTGCAGTTTTTTCCTGTTGTTTAAATACCAAATACACACATATTAGCATCAATAAACGTGAGCAAAACAGAAAGAAAACCACAATTGCTAAAATTAGCAAAATTAGCCTATATTAAAATGAGAGCTAACTTACTTTGCTAACAAAGTATTTGTAAAAACAATGCTAATGACTGCAACAAAGAATGTAATTTAAACACTGAATTACACTACATTATAGTTATACTGTCACATGGTTGAACCAACTAGCACTGTAATGCACAAATTTACTTTGAATTATAAAATTCAACATAGTTAGGGTTACCTGAGGTTTGAAGAAAATTTCCTTTTCATCACATTTTAAGTGTCAACCCTAATATATCAGAGTTTTTACAAAAATCTGAGTTTTAAGTCACACTTACAAACACTAATAATTATTTTTTTTCCCAGACATTAATAATCACAAGTTTAACATAATATGATTGTGGGATCACTAACGCTCTAATGACCAAGCAACAAACACAAGCAAATGTCGTAGAAATCACCTACAGTGATTTAGCATGAGGCTAGCAAAAAACTGGATAATGTGACATTTGCTTAGCCAGCAGCCAGGTACCCTACACATATATGTATATGTACACTTTGATGTGACACTAAAGCTGTTGTAAAAGCTGAGAGGCCCGTTGGCCCAGAAAAACCACTGTTTGACTACAAACACATAAACATCAGATGTGTTGACCTTGATGTAAGTGCTGTGAGTGTGTGTGAGGCAAATTTTGGTGACTTTGTATAATAAGTGGGAAAAATTTGCCTTTGTGCTTTTAGAAATGACACCAAGACGAATCTGCACATACTGAAACTGTTCTTTTCCCACAACTTCAGGAACATGTATAAAATTCAGAAACAGCCTCATAGTGAATGTGTTGTATAAGCAGACAGAAAAAAGAAGAAAATGGGGAGAAACATGAGTTCATGGCAAGTTTTGAACCAGTTATGTTTTGTGAGTGTGTGTGAGTCAGTATTGAGGCCAATAGCTCACAAATACAGATCTATAGGGGATCCCAACAATCAGCAAACAAGGTAACACCTGGTGCAGTCAGACAATTGCTTCTTCTCAACTGTCTTAATATTAGATTTCATGATTTTAAAGAGCTTTGCTGTCAGCAATTTAAACCTTTATTTGGTAGCAGGGCAGAAGTCATTATATATATGCCAAAAATTTTGTTTTAGATTCTACTGAAAATACCAAAATATCCAATGA
>JAPZDZ010000004.1:7118521-7143600 GCA_029783805.1 Acanthurus tennentii | reverse complement strand
AAGTGTATTCAAGAGTTTCACTTCCTGCCAGAAAGCTCACATATGGAAGTAGCATCTTACTGTGTGTCCCTGGAAGGTCTTGACAGGTCTGTCCTGACCCAGCTTACACACATGGATGCACATGTCTGTGCTGCAGGAGGCGAACGTGTTGTTGCTCTGCCAGTCCACATCCAGAGCAGGCGCTGAGGAGGCAGAGACAGAGAGCTTAGCACTGCTGCAGCAGTGAGGCATGTAGATGGTGCACAAGAGGGAAGGATGCTCTGACTATACTTTTTCTTTTTGCAACTATCAGTCTGAAAGTCAACGATTAAAACACTACACAAACCAAGTATCAAATGCAGAGCTGTGTTAAGACGAGTTGGCCTAAGTATGGCACTCATTGATATCAGTCACAACATGTGAAAAGACTTGATGATATATAAATATAACTTTATCATTACAATGGGCTCGGCCCACTTCTGCAAAACTTAACATTTGTCTTAGAACAGACAGGCTCATGCATGAGTCAAGTTAAACAATCCAGCCTGCTTCTGTCGCTCACCTGAGTGGAAAGGGAATTGTTGCTTAGCTTCTCCAGTGTGGGCATCCCAAATAATTGTGGTCTGTGTGGAGAAAGAGATTTCTTGTACTTAAGTAAACTAGAATCATCTGTGTTTCAAAATCTTTGAAAACATCACATGTAATATTAAAAAAGTGTTCTTATTTTAGAAAGTGCTTCAAGGAACGCTCATTTAACCTCAATCACTCTCTTCAATAAGCAAGGCATCAGCACTAGCTTGTTATATTGAGACTCTGTACATTATTGCTCAGTACAATTGATTGCAATATTGATCATGCCCGTTAATTAATGTAATTTTTGCCAGTACACCCACACAGACCAGTCTGTTGTATACATGCATGGCATTTATTTTTCTTTACTTAAACTGTCATTAGTTGGTGTTAAGAAACAAGTGTTAATCTAATCTTTCTTTTCAAGATGCTACAGTCCAAAGAGTTGAAGAAAATTGCAGAATTTTGTGACGCTTCTCTTTATTGTCTATAAATTTCTGTGTGTAATTTTTTGACTTTCAGCAACCCTTTTTAAATTACACATTATCATGTTATCCATCATAAATGTAAATATACACATAAGTGCATTCTAAAAAACTGTTGCTTCCTGGAAAAGTTTTACCTTTTTTTTTAGCACAACTGCAAAAGCATCACACATTTTTGAGCAATAAACTACAACCTCAGCTATCACAATGAACCGCACCTTGTCCACACCGGCACTGAGAATGAAGTTTCCTTTCTTATTCCACTTGAGTGCAAAGATAGGACCTTTATGCTGACCCAAAGTACTGGCCAGGTTACCTGAAAAAAACAACAATGACAACACATGAAGTCAGCAGAAGCGTTTCATCATCCGTGCATCCTTTCAAAGCTGCCATGGGGCACAAGTAAGAATCCTACCGTCTTTTGTCCATATTCTGGCAAAGCCATCGTATGAGCCTGTTGCTAGCAACGTTCCCTCACTCTGAAAAAGAGAGAGAGATGAATCTTATTAGTTTATATCAGCTGCAGTCAGTCTTTCCCAGCTTTTTTTGCTGATTCGGGCAGAATGTGCCTGATTTCACAAGTTTATTCTGCTGTGTTTATGACTGAGGCTCACCTTAAGAAGTGAGTAGTTAATGCCAGATAAAATATTAGTGCTGATTTAGCCTTATGCGCTATTACTCAGGGGAAATATAGTTTGCAGCTAAGCAGCATAAAAGGCTTTTTCCCCAGTGAGAGTGACTCGCCCCCGTATATCTGGTTGGAAGGAATGCCTTGAGCCGAAGTGGTAGTCACAGCATGAACACACACGAACATGCACACTCAAACACACAATTATGTACTTTAATCTTTGTGAGGACTCTCATTGACATAATGTATTCATTATCCTCTCACCATAACCTCCAAAACTTAATGCCTACGCCTTAACCTTACGCCAAAACTAACCTCAACTAAATCCTAATCTAACCTTTAAAACAAATCTGAACATGAGATCAGCCCTCTGAAGTTGAGTTGGATCTGCTACAAAGTCCTCACCTTCCAAATATGTCCTCACTCTGCTGCTTAAACTCTTAAGTTAGTCCTCACTATGAAGCAAGTGCAAATACACACCACTCTCACACACACTACAAGACAAGATCACTCAGTGGAACACACAGGGTTGTGCTGTTTAACTACACATGACACACAGACCCACACGCACACACTCACATTCCAGTCTAGTGAGGTGACGTCTTTATTGCTGGGTACGTCCTGGCCTCCTTCCCGTATGCAGTGCCTCAGAACCAGCTGGGTGGATCCGCCTGTGCTGTTCTCACTCAGGTTCCAGATCCGCGCTGTTGAGTCCCCAGACCTACTCGAGACAAAACATGAACACACATACACACACAATCTAACATTAGGTACCTAAAACAGCTTTGGGTCTTAAAATCAGCACTGAAAATGGCAGAAAACTGACCGTTTTTGCTCTTGAGTAGGGTTGGGGTTCGAAAGCACTTTAATCGAACCTGAACCCAGTTTCAAATCCAAAATCTTTTTAAATATCTATAAAACTTTCACATCATCTGTTGAGGAAAATGGAGAAAGAAATTTTACAGGCACAAAACTCATTAACTTTTATGTGGCTTGTGTGGATATTTGCCCGTTATGCAGCCCCTCCAAAATCACAGGACTGTAAGAGGTGTGCCCATATTTAGAAGCAGTGCTGGTGAATAAACAGAACTGAACCGAGCTGGATACTCACCACTGCTGGGCTTACAAATGAGCTTTTAATTATTGATTTACGCAGGGGGAATATTTATTGACAGTATTGAAGGAGGAGGAATCATTCTGATCCTTGATTGTGCTTAACAACGTTAAAATTTAATTCTCACTGACAATGAGTTTTGATCCTCGTGCTGTGAAGGAAATTAAAGCTATGGATTGACACCAAATTACAGTTTATAGGAAGGACAATTTCAAAGTTGCGCAAGACCTGTCGCTGGAATAGGTGCTGAGGGGGCAATAAACTAATTGCAATTTCACACTAATATAAAATCACTGGATATTAATTGGAGACTAAAAGAATAAGATAGAATCCAGGAAAATGTAATTATGGTGATGTGGCCAAGTTAGCCAAGAGGTGCATAGCATGAGCAGAACTAAGCCCACCTATTGGAGCCCCATGTTCGAAGTCAAAACACAAGCGGTGCAAACTGCTAAGGTTGCTGAAACTGCATCAAACTTCTTGGTTTGTCATGTGGCCCCTTGGTCCACCTTTAACCTGCCAAACTGGAGTACACTCAACAATTGACATAATCCTTGCCCTGCCCATCCTCAGTAAAATCATCTCCCGGCAAAGGTTTGGTTGAGTAATAACTGTTGGTTTGAACAAAGCCTTAGTCATAAGTTTTTACCAGAAAATGAGTAACATTTCCCGCAATACAGTAGAATATGCTTTCGTCTTTGATAAACACTGCCTTTCAAGAGACTCTTCTGCATGACTGCATTCAAACACAAATCAAAAACAAGGATTTTAGTCACCAAAGATTTGTCAAGAGGTGATTAATGAGGCAGCAGCTCAGCCTTGCTCTCCTCACACACCTGATTCCTCATAAAAAGACAAAGGCAGTATAATCACCCCATATGTTAACTGACCAAGCAAACTGATCAATCAAAGATCAAGATTTTGCTTTACATGAACTCATGGATGTTTACTTAATAAGAAAGCCTATTTGCTGGCAACAAACAAGGCCTGAAAGACACATTCAAACAGTACCTGCTGTGTATTCTTAAATTATTTTGATTGAAGGTCGTCTTTTCAAGGCACTGATATTAATTGTAAAATGTGCTGATAAGATGACCGGCTCTGTTTGAAAAATGAATGCCAAACTTGACTTGACTGTTCCACTAAGAATGACACCTTCATGCTATCCTAGAAACGTCATGAGCAGAGAAGAGCCCAGGGAAGAGAGGGATGATGTAGGGATACTGACCCAGAGGCGAGGAGGTCATTAACTGGGTTCCAGGCACAGATAAAAACTTCGGATTCGTGGCCCCTCAGGACCATGGCTTTACTCTGAGGGATCTCGACATCCCTGTCCACCTGCATCATCTCCGGGTGGTGATCTGCAGAAAGGAGTGAGAAACAAAACCTCTAACTACAAGTTTACATAACAGTATTCATTAAATACAATCCAAATGTGCTGCAGGTCAGAGGATACATCTGCAAGTTCAATTTTCTAAGGTAATGGAATATAAACAAGATGTAATGAATTGCCCCTTTTGGCAAAACAGCCTATTACCTTTGAAATGAATTACCAGTGTTCCCCTGCACAAAGGTTTTATTTTAAGGTGGACCAGAGAAGCATATTAACAACCAGTCAAGCAAAGTACATCCATTTCAGCAAAAGCAGCGGTCTGATGTCATCTTATTTCCTTCGAACCAGACCAGTCCCACAGCAGTGCACATGTACGTCATTGTCTGATCTCGCTAATTCAAGCCGAATGGCAAGGCCACTGTTTCTCGACAAGATGTGAGTTAACTGTGCTGAACACCAGCCTGAACAGCTGACAGCTGTGGATTTAAAGAGCAGGCTGTGCTGTTGTTGACAGACCAAGAGTGTTTGTACCAAACCACAGCTTGTTCAAAAGTAGGTTGTGTGCAAAATACAAGCTATTAAGTCTATGCAAGTGAGTAAACTCATGCTGGACTCATGGACCCATGGGAACTTTAGTCTACCCTTCAGTAGCACTCTATAATTTGATTCTGAGGCCTGCTGTGTTATTGTGATCAAAACATGTTGAGAAACCACAGAGGTTTTGAGGTAAAACAACTAGACCACAATTTTTCCTTTGACAAGATAACAAGCAAACAACTGAATGCAAAGAAAGGGTAAAAAAGATTTGGTTACACAGGTGGGACAAAACCACAAGGAAACATATGTAGATATAAGGAGCCATTAAATAAGCTTTATGTAACTGCAAGCAAGCCACAGACACTAAAAAGAAATCCCGAAGGTGTACTGCAGCTGTTGTGATAAAGGAAAACAACACACACACACACACACACACACACACATGCACACAAGCACACACTCTAAGGGACTATGGGACTGCTGATCAAAACTAACACAACACATGAGTGCCTTACCAGTGTATATTGTGACTGACAACACATATCGTATTATCGTATGATATAACTTAAAAATGGCAAGTATTGTGATCTGACATAATGATAAACTGAAATTTTTGTTTGCATTTTTAAGAGTAAACTGGGTGAAAAAAATATACATTTCAAAAGAATGTGAGCTTCCAAAACCTGTGCACATCACATTAGTCTCACCATTGCTATTAAGCATATAAAAGTATTAAACAAAATATGTATTTACCGCTACATTGAGCTGCTCCTGTTCAACAAGCTAGTGCTACAAGGGAAGTACGTCTTTACTAATACAATATGTAACTCCCTGTCACAGTGTCTCAACCTAGTGATGGCTCTATTTCTAAACTCAGCGTCTTGATCCTTGAGGGTTCCAGTGCTGATCAAGGTGGAGAGATTAAGCTTAAGTTTAGCTGATTTAATTAACCAACAGCTTTTAGTTCATTTCCAAAGATCTTAGTAAATAAATTTATATGCCAACTGTGAGTACACATGTAGTTTTATTTCAATAATGTGATGTTGGATGCATGATATTGCTGTAGTAGTGATATATATTTTACTTTAGTGTTTTAACGCTAACTCCACTGTGTGTTAGTATAGAGCACCCCTCTCTCTCTGTTTTGCTCTTTCTCTCTACCTGACCAGTTCCGACACATGGTCAGTGAGCGCTATTTATATTCAAGAGACAATATACTTTGATATATATTTAGGACATACTGCCCGACCTAGCTTTGTATGCATGTTTTTTAATACTTCAAAGGGAAAAATTTGGTCTCTTTCTGCTTTGATATTATCTCATATTAAACCTTTTATTTTAACGTCTGCAATTTTAAGTAAAATTCACTCACCCCTGACATACACATTCAGGTAAAAGGAGATAAATATACATTGCTGATGAATCCTGAACAGCTGTGTCAGCTTACAAGAAGCATGAGAAGTAATAATCTGGTCATGTTAAGGCCTACAAACCAGGAATTACATCCCGCATTAAGACTTAAGAGAATTCAGTCGACCACTTTTTTTTTCCTTGCCCAAGAACAGGAAAACACATCTGTTTGATAAGGGGCTGATTCAGAGATTGTGTACACCCACGAGCTAGTGAGCTAGCTTACTCGCTAAGGCATGGGGTCCATTCTCCTCCCCGTTGGCAGCGCCCTCTCCATTCTTGGTGCTTCCCTGGGGTCCTGTGCCACTGCCGCTGCCTGCCGCCTGCTGTTGCTGCTGGGCCAGCTTGTCCCTGTAGGCCTGTTGCCTTGTCTGGACTACGTCTGGCATCACAGCATCGATCAGAGACAATGACTCAATGGGTCTCCCATCAAATAAGGTCCCATCCTGCAAATTCACACATTCAGATTATTCTTTAAATTTTCCAGAATCTTAAAACCAACAGAGAAACTTAAGTAAAAACATACCAAACCCATAACAAACCCCTTTTTTCTGTGTATTCTAAAGTTACACAAATCAGTACTTGGCACTTCAAGGTGGAGTCTGACCTCATTGATGCTGACTTCAGCCTCCACATACTGCAGGCCCTTCTGGATGATGGAGATGAGGGCAGCAGGGGGCACCAGGGCTCCATTAATGTTGGACTGGCTGATGTGGCTCTCTATGCCAAAGGTGAATGCTGAATGGGAGAAGCCTGAAGGAAGCATGCATAATTTGAAAACGGGTTAGAGTCAAAGGCCAACAGGGGAGCAGTGCATAATATTACATTAACAATCAAAGTAGTAAAGGAGTGAAATTGAGAGAGAAATTTAACATAAAAAAATCTATGTAACACTTACCTGACTCTTGCAGGTATCTGTAAACCAGGAAATTGACCTCATCACTGCTTATGCTCATTTTTAGTCCTGGTGATTAAACCATCGGGTCAGCACAGGATAAGTGCCTGTAAAATCAAACCACAGAGCAGGTGGTCTTACTTAAATAGTTCATGATAATATACATTATAGAAACTGAGCTAAAAGCAGGTCTAAAAAATATCCTCATCACTGAAATGCATGAACATCCCAAGGGAACATAAATGGACTGTAAAGAGTAACATGACGTGCAAGGACACTAAGTCAGGTGTAAAAGAGAGCTGTCACACACCCACACAGCAAGGAGGATGGTGTTACACTACAAGCTAACTACGTAGCTCACTAGCAAATTGGCACACACAATGCAAACTGAGGAGAGGTTAGGAAAAAACAAACATCACCTTGCTTGACCTAGATCTTGCAGGTTCAAAACAGAAAAGTAGGCAAATGAAGAGCTGTGATCTGCCATCTCATAAATAATGTTTTGTTCATCTCTACTTCTGTAGGCTGCAGACACTTCCTGGCTCTAGGCAAGGCACCAGTTTCCATTCATTAACCTACAACTGGAAATAATTACTAGCAGTCTTCAAGAGGAAGGCTGGGTATTTTTGCCTGAGACACTGAGAATGAATGGGCTTTAAATCTCACCAATAACAGATTCTACAGCGCTTGTGTCCGGGCTCTGTATTTATTCATGCAGAACCTGCACTGCTTAAATGGGACTGTGGAAATAAACAAGGGGTCTGGATGGGGGACAGAACCTCTACTGTTTCCATCATGCCAACTTGCTGAAAAAGTCAACATGTCTCCTGCCGCATCCCAGAGGCTGAGATCCAAGACCAACTAAACCAAGAGGCCTGGAATCTGCAAGAGGCCCTTCGGCTATCCCTGACAAGGTGGTCATAAAGTCCTGACTGCTTGTGTTTCTCATGCTGCAACACTAGGACTTGAACTCAGCAATAGCCATAATAAAATCTAAATATCTCAGAAAAACATTCAGCTTCGGAGGACGGTACCAATATATGATAATGAATGTCCCACATAAACCACAACATGACAGCAAACAAAATGTGAGCAGCAGACTGTAGTGATGCTCTATGATTGCACTGTGTTTTTCCATTACGCTTTGTTTAAGGTTCAGCGAGGTTATGGTGCACTGTAAGCATGTTGATGTAGCAGTCTTGCATATCTGACAAGAGCTTGTTTTGAAAGGGGGCTGGCAAATGTCATCACCATGCAAGTGACGCAGGAGCAGCGAACAGGGTCAGAGCTCACTTACAAGAATAGGTCAGCCAATTCATCTGGCTGACAGGACGTCCAACATCTGACTGTTTTATGAACATCTGCACTGATCAATAACTCAACAAGAGCACCAACACCTATATTAACATTTCACTCAAAAACATAGACAGCTGCTATCTAGACATATGCAATATCCTCAACAGATTTACTCATGTTTCATCACAATATTTTTGGTCTATATGTGATACAAAAACATTGGACAACCTCATTAGCAGCGAGCAAAGCCATTGGGCCAAACTAACAAGGACATTTTTATTATAGTAGCTCAGTTAACATATTAGGCCAAATTAATTGATTAAAATAATAATTTCCAAAGATTTCAGGAGTATTAAGTAGCTGACTATCAAGACTGGTTCAAGCAGCTAGAATGAGGAGTTCTAAACACATTACACTACTTGACATTAGTCTCACATTACCAGAAGTCCAGACTACATTTGAACAACACCCAAGTGGCTGTCACACTGCATATCTTTCAAAGATAAGTGACTGAGAAGGGAGTTTGTACAATAATGTTTAAGAGGCAAAACTAAAGCATTTTGGTGTAAAAGTAAATTCACTTCAATTTCACTTTTCCAGCAGCTAGATTTACATGTCAGTGATGAGCAGTAGTGTCAAGCTTTAGAATCTTTATGACTACGATAGCAATTGAATGCAGTTAATAGCAATATATGACAGGAATTTTGAGATTAAAAATTATTTGTGATATAAGGTAGTTTACCAAATGTTCTGATACAACAACAAACAACAATAAAAAAAACAAACTCACAAGCCAACTTATATATGAATAAAAGTCCAGTGCCACACACACCTTGAATGCTGTAACTTCAGATTATTGTAAAAACAAGATGTGCTGAATATTGGCTACTTTTACAAGCAAACAGTTCATGCAGTAAACTATGCTCTTGATAATTGCAAAAGTTGTGTAAACAACTGGATTTTTTAGGGGTCTTAAAGGAAAATCTGAGTTGATGTGCTGTAATTTGTTAAACATGTTCTGTGCATGTTCTGAACCTTTACAGTATTTCTCATACTATTTTTTTATTCAGTTATTCATGTACATTGCTGTCCCACTAGTTGAACACAAAGCTATCAAAGCAGTCGCCCTCTTTGCACTCCTACTCCTATCCCTTCCCCAAAGCAATTCAATCTTAAGGACAGCTGTATAGTGTGCAGCCATACAAGAAGGCAAAAGAAGATCTATTCATGCAGAAGAAATAAATAAAAATGTGACAGTGAGATATAATTTAATAGTGAGTTACGCTACCCATGTGATTAGGATGTCTTCAGATGTGCATCATAGCTGCGTTGGCCTCAGCAAGAACTCTCAGCCCCTGTGGAAAAGAGCATTGAATGTAACTGTTACTGTTGCCATCATCTTTAAATCAAGTTAGCCATGAAGATTGCACTTTAAGCAAAGTCTGAAACCAGTCGGAATCAGTTTAGAAATGATCCATACTGCATGAAGCTGCACCTTGCAGTTGCAGTATTACTATTAATAATTTGGCTAATAAGAAATAAAAATCATTTATTCCATTCACTATTATCTTTGGCATGTAATACCAACAAACCTCCTTCCCATCACAAACTGCACCATAGTAGTAAGCTCTGTCTGTCAATCTGTCTGAATCCCCTGTTATACTTTTTGCACATTACTAGTGCTTGAATCTAGATTTAGTGGCACGATTACCTTTCTGGTCCTGCCATATATTCATAGCACATAGTGATTCTCTATAAACTCTGCAGCAAATACCCCGATCAGAATGGTCAGTTAGTTAGCAGCATGTCAGTGAGTGGGTGAAAAGTCAGCCAGAGGAAAGTGTTATGTACAAAGGGGCGTGTCTCCAAACAATAAGGGAAACTGGGTCAGGGATGTAAAAAAAAAAAAAATCCAAACAGCCAGCGGATATTTGTATTAGGCACAATGTCAATACCCTTGGGGCGCAAAAATTAAATGAGTCACATACTTCTGCATAAGGGAAATAAGTCGTCATAATAATTTAATTCATTAAAGAAAGCTTTTTGGATGCTTGCTGCCGACAATGTCAACAAACATGTTACTTCTCATAGCGGATGACCACCTGCTCAATGCAACTGAGGGTCCCAATTCAGTCAGCACCACCTCAGGTCACACTGATTTGGTCAAGTTAAATTCATGCGAGTTATGTCACCACGCCAATCTACCGGCGGCTAAATTAGCATGATAGCACTGCAAGCTACTTGCGGAAATAATATGCCCATCCCCCTCAACACAGGGTGGCGACTGAATGGATTGAATAATCTACAGTGTGTAAATTAACTGACACGCTCAATGGGGCAGACAGTCAGCGGCCCCGGCAAGTGCCAATTTAAAGCCTAATATATATAAGTTTTATTTATATAGCGTGCCTATATCAAATGCCCTGTCTTATGTCAATGCACAGTAGCAACGGATCTATGGGGTGTAAGAATTATTTAACTCATAACTGGTGTAACTAATGAAGCTGCAAACTGACCACCTGTCCACATGTCATGCGTGGAATGGATTGCATCGGTGTGAGCATTGTAGATCATTGTAATATAAATACGAATTATCGGGTCCTCTTTTTTGCTTACCTTGCTCAGAAACGTACTTTTCTCAACAATTTAACATAACCAAATTCAACGCGGTGCCCAATCATTAAGCTAGGTGACGTTAGCTCAGTGGCTAACATGCGAGTTCACATAAACGATACTTTTGCCTTGGCGGCGGCCGTACCCATCACCACACATGCCAGTCAGGCAAGGCGGTCTGAGATTTAGTTCATTTGCTGCAGGTCGCCAACGGTTAACTACTAAACTAGTACAAGTATTACACTCTTGAGTGTTCATATTATGATCTGATATAACATCTTGGTAAATGATGCTAAGTTAGCTTCTTTGAATAGCATTTCTGGCGAGTAACTTGAGATGGTCAGCTTGCTACTACTCTCAACCTGCTAACAAGCTAGCTAGGTGGCTAATGCTAGCACGCTATGCTAATCACAGTGTTGCTATAATCTCGTACCTACTTGGATAAAACCTTTCAATTGACGATCTCTTCCACAGCTCTTGTGTTCAAATCAGACCCATGATATTTTTTTTAATCGACTACGAGAAAGATCATTTTCGCACATGTATTAGCTATCATTAAGTTATAATATTTAAACTGAAGCCAGGCGCTAAGAAGCCAGCAACGGCTTCAGACATTCGGCACAGTGGAGTGACCTGCCATGCAAAAAAGAGCTGCCTGTAACTACTGTTGTTTCAAACCGCCACTCTGTAAAGCTCAATAAATAACGATTAACCCGTGACGACGTGGTTGTCCAATATATTTACCGTCTCCTCGATCGAAGACGGAAAGGGGCTCGTAAATCTATGTGAGAATACTCGCTAGTAGATCTATATTTATCAACAGCGGTATTAAAATGTCTACCGAGCGGAGTTAAGATATGGGATTTACACTACATCGATAACTAACCTATTTTCCAAAAGCATCAAACAACAACTTGCTCGCTCAAGCTGATAGCCGTCCTCAAGCGTTCATGAAATACTAACTGCTAGTCCGTTTGACAGGTCTACGGTAAAATGGAGCCACATTTCCTAGTTGAAACCGACCAATGAGGTGGAGTAGAAAAAAAAGCCGGGGCCCCTGGAAGTTTGTCCCGCAGCCAAGCACTAGTCATAACAACAGTGTCCTCGCCCATCCCCCACTACACCTCCTTTTCGCTTGTCTGGTCACCACTAGCCATGGATTAATGACACCCCACCCCCCTATCCTTTGCTCAGTCATTCAGACTGGGAAAGTCAACAACAAGCTTACATCATCATTGCAATCTGTGTTTTACACAGATTTTTTTTTTCTAGCTATAATACATTATCTATAATCATATTTATTTCCTCAGTGTTCTCAAAGAGGGTGATAGCATAAGAGTATTCACTCTGTACTCATATATATTTTTTTTATGAAATATCACGGATTAACAGTATAAACTGAGCACTGACCTTCAAATTCAGTATACTGTATCATAACTTATTTTTTTTTACAATGAGTAGTGACTTTCCCCTCTTCAGTGGCTACACTGTCTTTTATTTCAAGGTGAGATGATGACATATCATGAAATATTAAAATGGGGGCCATTGAATTAGTTGTACATCAGCAGCAAGTGTGCGGCACATGCAGTCCATCCTTTGTTGCAGTGTGTTTTCTTGTTACCACAAATGTAATCATCTCTGCTGGGATGCAGATGCACTTACATCATCCCTTCATTATTTCTCTCGCTCTGTACAGCCTAACAAATTCATGAAAACCATAGAACAACCTCAACTTCTGAATGTAATGTGTGTCATGTCATGACAAACGTAATGTATCTGAACCTACAAAAAAAATTTGAATATCTTCTTTAGCCAAGTTAACAATAATAACAAGGCAAAGGTGCATTTATTGCATGCAGTAGGATGGAGACTAAGAGATTTTTATACGTATAATGTCTCAGTCTCCCTAAATGTGGGTGTAAGTGATGAATTTGGTTCCAGCAGGTTCTTTATGCTCTTGCAGTCTAATATCCCTTCCGTTCTAATTTCTTGTGCCACTCATTCAGTAATATGAAGCAATTATGTTAGAATGTACTAGTAATTCTTTATATAGATAAAAGTTGGGAGGACAGAGTTGGTCTGAATGTCAAACATCCAGTAACAGGTGGAGGATTTTGATGCAATAAAATTGCACACAAAATTATACAAAACAAGTTTCAGTTTCAGTGCCATTTGCCTCTATTAGGTCAACATCGGGTGATTTCCCACATTCTGTCTCTTACTCGATTCTCCTCAAGCCTGGAGAGACAGAAATATGTGTTCCATCACTCCCACTGAGTGAGGGTGTTTTGGCTGCCAGCAAAGAAATGTTAAGCAAATTCCTCCTCTCAATGCCAGGCTTTACGCAATATATGATTCACTCTATGGGCACAAATATTCTGAACTGACTCACCTCTTTTTTTCTCACTGTAATCCTACTCTCCCTCTTTTGCATACAATGAATGCACATATGTATCCTGTCCAGACAGGAAAAATACATGTCAGCATGTATTTGGGAGAAGTTCTGAATTATAAGCCCCTGCTTGTGTTGTCAGAGTACAGAAGTTCTTTGATAAAATTAGATTAACACAGTTTGCTTGAATAAATTAGAGACTAGAAGGAATACAGCAGTGTGGTATCTGTGTGGGGGTGGGGAGCCATCTTCAGGACAATAAAACAAGGTTGCTAGGGATGTAAGAAAAGTGGCAACTCTGATAAAGATGTGGTGGACTTGTTGGCATCATGTAATTGCATGGATACTGCCGCACAAGTAGCAGGTGGCTTTAACAAAAACCTTAGCAACAGCATTACTGCCTTTCACTACTCTGCATGTTTGTTGTTGAGAGAAAGTGAGTGGGAGATTAGAATCATCTAAGACATTTTAACATTCTCCTCCTTTTTTCTCTATAAAAAAGGAAAGATGTTAAGCTTTAAACAATTACTGGATGTCAGAAAATCCCATTTTTATAGGCATCCAACCTCAAAATAAGTAATACTTAGTTGTGATCTTCTGTGCAAGTGCACATAAGCAGGAATTTTATTTGCTTGATTTCTTTTATTTTCTTTTATTCATTTATTTATTTATTTATTGCAGTCATAGGCTAAAGGTTTGCAATTTCTTAAGATGAAGGCCCTTTAAAAAAGATACAAGGAATGTTGAAAAAAGTTGAGTCCCAACCTTCGACTGGGGTGGACTGTGTTTTTCTTTCAGTCAGGGGATGCACAGCAGCAGAGGTAACAGTCAATCAACATGCCAGTATTAAAGCACTCCTTATGCTGAATGTTTAATAACAGCCTTTTAAATATAGGACCAGACCAATTTGATCTAATAGCTGTTTTACAGTTGAGCTCAATCACCTCACATGCATCATTAACCTGATGTATCGCATCTGCGAGAGAGTGAGCATCAGAAAAAGAGGCAAAGGGAGCAAGAGAAGAGACTGCAGCTCAGCTTCACTGCCTGCTCAGCAAGAGCTATTTTTAGATTCTGAGAAACAAAGAAGCAGAATCGTCTTTCATCCCTTCTGTAACTACAGTATGTTGTTTCACCTCCAAATGTGGCACTTCAAGACAGTGCGCATTTGTTTGTAGCTATGTTTAGGCCTAACCTCAAATAAGCATGGATGCCTTCCCATCCGGCCTTGAGTCTTTTTATTCTCATCCTGCCTTATTTGTGCACGTTTTCCTGCTGTCTCACTGTATGGAGTGGGGACTGTTATTTTTTCAAGGCTGAATCGAAGGTCAGGGTATAATTAGAGGGTAAAACATCCGAGCTATGAGGCAGAAAGGAGCTCTGGAGTTCTTCAGAGAGATTGTCTTGTACTGTACTCTCTGGCCTTAACTGGATGGTGCTTATTGCAGAAGGCAGTGAATGTAAAGTTGTGAGCTGTGCGATCAGATAATGATCACGCACATTGTGGTGGTGGTGGTGGTGGGGGTGGGGGTGGGGTATAGACTGCAGGGAAGATGGCTCATTAACTGTGGTCTGCAAAGGAAAATCCTCCATCTGGTTGGATCAGCAGTGTCATGAAAGTCGCTGCAGAGACGTCATAGCATTAGAAAACAACTTAGTATACGCGTTTACTGCCACATGCTACATTTAAAAAATATCTTACAATTTAATCTCAATTCATTAAGGTCAAGCATTCAAAACAAAATCTCCTGTGAACAAAAATTTAACATAAAAAATAATTGTGCAGACATATCATGTGCAAGCAGCAGTATTTTGAGCTTTTTGTCCATCTCAGTAGTCTTTATAGAGTTCACTATCTGGATCAGATCCAGATGGATTCGAGGGATTTACCTGCAAATCAAATGTATTTGTACTACAATTTGTACCACAGCTTGTGGCAACAATCAAAAGCTATTGATAGTGTGACTATTTAATGGCACACAGAGAAAAATGGAATATCTAGTATTTATCTTCTACCCGTCAATTAATTGAAAAAAGAAAAAGGTAGTTAGTACATGTATTAAAAAGCAAAGTAAAAGATATAACTTTATTACCAGCACAGTGACTACTACATCACTAACATAATGTCAAATAAATGTTATACATTTACACTTATTTCTTTTAAACTAAAATAAATGTCTCCATTAAAAAAGAATCACAAGCATTTTATTTGATCTCTTGTGGGTTATGCTTCAAAGAGCCCCCCAGCCCTAATTTATTCTTCTCCAGTTTCTGAGGTCGCAGAGACACCTTGTGGTGAGATGTGGCAAAGTTTTCTTGTCACAGTGTTGAAAGCAGTGGCCTTCCAAGTTGCCTTAACAGTACATACTGTACATTGGTGACATGAAAAGGCAAAGAGTGTTTCAAATAGCTGCCTCTGAATTCCTCAGTGGATGTAGCAGCAGTGCCCACCAACAAACACAGGGTCAAGCCCACAGTGAAGACAGTCAGAGTCAGTTATTTGGAGGTACAGTAGAGATTCATTGTACCAGAGCGGCTCATTCTAAGCATGGCAGCACTGTACAGAGAACTCATATTACTAACACAGGTATGGCAGGCATTCTGTCCACTTGGGGTAGGAGTTTAAATAAGAGGTAGCCAGCTGCTGTCCCTTGGAGCTCAGACCCCGCTGGAGAGCCACTGCTGACAGTCAAAGCCTAAAGTCTGGATTATCATAACAACACATCCACATGAGGTAGGACTTCACAGATTCTATGTATCAGCTCTACTATTTCAACTTAGAACACACAGTCACACACAGAGGCTGGGGCTTATTGAAATTTGAATGTGTAAAGGCGAGAGCTTATTACAGAGACCACAGGGTAAGACTGTGAAAACAGAGAGCAAAGACCATGTGTTCAAAGAGGGTCCAGAGGGCTCAGATTGAGCTGCAGTATGGGATTTTTAATTTGCACTGCAGTGAAAGAAAGCTTTGAGATAGCCTCTTTTTTATCAGGCGCCTTGATGATCCTCAACTGGACAATAATGATTGGAGTCATAAGGGGAAAGCATGCTGCTTTTTACCTCCTATGTTTGAAGACCAATAAGACAGTAAACAACTGCAAAATACACTATTAAATTCTCAGCGAGCAACTTGGTTTGTGAAATAATATGAGCTGCATATATAATACGTTTAAGGCAGGCAGTTCATCATGGCTTTCATTGTTTGCACCGTCCAGTTTCCAGCATGTGCACCTCGGGTAAATATTTACTGCTAAGTTACAACCCTGTGGCGTGCTGTGCAGTGGAGCATGCGACTCCTGAAAGGCAGTGAGCACTATAACGCCTGACAGGGAAGCAATAATCACTGGAAGGACAAGCAAAAATACGCATGAGACATTCTCCATCAAAGAACATGTTGATAGCAGGCCAGGCTTTTAATTTCACAGTGCAGTGCAGCATGCAAGGTGAGTAAACAGCTACTAAAGCAAAATTTGCAGGATCAAAGCTGATTCCTCAGAGCTAGCCTCTTTATGTTACACACCTTTATTTCACTTTTATGATTAACACGCATATGTTAAATCAAGTCCAAAGGAAGTAACAAATAGCCATATAAGATCATAGATGAATAATCACACAGTTGACCTGTAGAGCAGAAAAAAAGACAAAAGACATATGGGTGTTTTGTGACTTTTTGGACTTGCAATGCGTCTTTGCAGCTCTTTTACCCTTTTTTTTCCTTTTGCATCTCTTCATGTTGGTTTTGTGCCTCTTACTGATCGTTTTGCTTCTCTCTGTGGTCATTTCATTCTCTTTGTATCTGTCTTGCTTCTCCCTCAGTGACATTCTGCAGGTAAAGCAGAACTCTTAGTTGCTGCTGGTGGTAAAACAAACTGCAGCTGAACTAATAGCTAACCCCTTGGGCATCAGGGCCTGACCCTGGCAGGCTTTTTTAGTAATTCATCAAGTACAACACCGGCGTTGTAGTTACATGCCCTTCAACGTGCCAGTTTGTTTAATCACTCAGTCATGTTTTATGTCACACAAAATGAGAAAGAGGCAGCTGGAAGAAATCTGAACTGAGGACACACCCTTTAGATTATACAGTGAGGTCGACTGGTCCTATCTGCCTCCAGCTCAGGATATGTAGTTCATTAAACTGATAATAGGAGAACTTGAACAATACATTCCTGCTGTAGTAAGCAGTTTCACAGCAACGCCGGACATAGGAGCAGCTCCTCAGACACACAGAGACTGTTTCTGTCCAGCGCTTCATGTGGCGACACTGCAGACTCAGTAGTTTTTAAATAAGCAGTAAAATGAGGGACAAATGGACAAATATGTTCAAAATGCATTTTTACAAGTTGATTATTGTAATTCAGGAGAACCTTTAACCTAATAAGTATGACATTATTTTTTATGTTTTCCATTCCAGATTTTTTGGGGGTGTCATTATTTCACTAGAGTGAACATTTAATCATCTGAAATAGATATTATTTCTGTTAGTCAATTTTAAAAATGAAGAAAAATTTCACTGTTGATGAATATATCAGAAAAACGGGTATCCAAAAAGTATCTATTTTACAACAATATTTGGCTGAAATGTTTTAAATTTGTTTCCTTTATTTAAAGTTTACTTGATCTGCAGTGCAAGGTCAGTCGAAACAACATGAGACAGTCTGTCCCATATATCATTAAAGACAGCATCACTGTCCATCCAGTTATTAGGTGGGACATCACCTGCCAAATGCAGACTGCTTGGGGCAGAAGGCACTGCTACCAACAAAACACTGCTCTCAAAAAACCCTTTAAGAGCTTTAGCTTGAAAGTTAAGTTGGTACAAGAAGTAAGGCAGTCTTTCTGAAAGAGTGTGTGTGTGTGTGTGTGAGTGTGTGTGTCCATGTTTAGCTGAAATCAATACAGTTATGTGTGGAACTTGAGGCACTCGGGAGGCAATGGTCAGTGCGCTTTTACGGAGGAGAAAAGTTGTAGGACAGAGCATAAAATTTATGTAAGTGTGACTCTTTGTTGCGGCCGTGCATGCAAAATTGTGTGGCATGCTTGAGGAGAGCAAAAACCTACATAACATTTTTTTGTTTCCTTCAGATTTCTTTTGTCACACTGGGGTTGTCTCAGCAATGTTTTCCCTGAGCAGCTGGGAATGTAATACAATGAGGAAATTACTCATCTAAGAGGAACTCGTGGGCTGGTTTGCTAACTATTCTGCTCTAGTACTTCAGCAATGTTGTTGTCCCCACAAGAAGAGAACAGCCTGCCAATAGTACTACATGAGAGATGATTGAACAAAGTTACAGATTGCCAGAATGTAAAATCCAGTCCATTCTGTGTCTGTCATTCCACATCTAAATTAGAGTAAATATATGTTGTGATTGTTGATCCCTGCTTGATTGATTGATTAGTATTTCCTATTTGATTTTGACTCATGATGGAGCACTCTTTTTAGTTCGACCGGGCAGTGACATCATTGTTTCATATGAGCAAGAGACCACGGAGGACTAATAACCTGGCTTCTACTTTAAAAAATGTCTGGCAATCTCAAGAGTAGGTTTGCATCGACCCTCACCTTAGTGCCAACCATTTGGGCGAACCAGAGCAAATAACTCACAGCGTCTCATTTGTCCATATATTTACATCTGATTTCGAATAAAGCCTGATGATATTTATTTGACAAAAGCTGCATGCTCACAATCAAGTGCTGTATTTTCTGCAAACCGTAGGACCAGCAGGGAACCAGAGGAGGCTCATGCAAGGTGTTGCCGTTGTGCCAAGAGAGGATCCAATGACTTTGTGTTGACAGCAGAAAACTGAGCATAAAGCAGGTAGGTTTTTCATGAGTGCCTCATCAGCATTGACACCTTTCATCTGTGGTTATCTGTCATCTTGTTTACCCTTTGTAGCTGTTCTTTGTGTTTAAAATGAGATGCTTACCTGGCTGAGTCCACTATATCAGGGGTGCTTCCTGTCCTGGCACTGCATAATACTCTGATAAACAGGAACTGCTGTTTGCAGGGTTATTAGGCCAGGGATACATTTAATATTTCTTTTGTAAGAAACAAAAAGTGAGTTTGACAGCCAACATGCATCAAAGGTAAAGTATGATTTGACATCTGACAAATTTGCTCTTAAATCATTGACTTGAGATTTCTGTTTTGTTTATGATCCAAGTACTGAAAGTGTTTTTGGCTGTAACTTAAAGTGTACTCTTATGCTTCAGGACAGCTCAACATAAAACTGGCTATAATTCACAGGTCTTTTCAGCAATCTTTCCACTCTGCCTCCGCAAGAAGAAGAGGACACAGATCATCAGGGAAGATGTTCTTTGTGGCTGGGGCCAAAAATGCAGGAGGCTCTGGAGGAGGAAATGAAAGGAGGTAAATGGTTAACATCAACTCAGCCTAAAAAATTGGCTTACTAAACAAAAAAGGGACATGCATAGCTCTACTTCAGCTTTACCGTTCAATCATTACTTATGACCATCCAGAAGTTTGTGTATGTCTTCATTTGCCTTTGGTGTACTTAAATTTAGAACTGGTTAGCCTTCATTCCAGTTGCTCAATGGTGCAAAACGCCATTTTTCACTGTAAAAAAAACTATCCGGATGAATGCATAATGCACCTGAAAATGAAAATACACCCTAGATGTCAGTCAGCCGAGCCAGCTAACTTGTAATTTGACACACTGCTTAAAATGGAAAAAAAAATTCTTAAATCATGGAGCTCATCCTCTTCTCTTCCAAAGGCTGGCAGACCAAATGAATCCTAAAATGACCCATCTTGATGTCACACTCAAAGAATGCATCGACTGTTTCCAGCTGCTTTGTCACTACTCAATCCATGCTGACAGCATGATCAGTTCTGCACATGTGTGTAGGTCAGGAGGCTAGTGCCTGACTAATGTGAAATCCTAACCCAAACCAATCCCCTGGTACTAGCAAATGTGTAGAACGGATAGGGTTATATAGGTTGGGCAGCGACTAGCTTCTTTCTCAATGTAAGTCTACAGGAAACAATTGTTCATGCCTGCGTGCATCATATGAGGATGTAATCACACAGTTGGCCACTATGTCAAATTGGCATCAAAGCATAGTGGACTTTATGGGGGGTTGGGGTCCACAGAGAATCTGTTCTATGCCTGTATTTTCTTATTTTGCTCTGTTGGTTAAATTCTTGTATCAACTTTGTGGCAGAGGGTGTGCAGTCCCCTGTTACAACAACAAACAAGACATAGAGAGGAACATAGTGAAACATAGTGACCAGGTGCCAGATTATAAGCACATGCAAGAGAGGTCAGCTTTGTACATTGTGCTCACAAACCCTGACTGACAAATCCTGTTTAGTGCGCTTGTAAAAATAAATGAAACAGTGACTCCTCATTTCCCATCATCAAGGTCAATCTACCAGAAATTTCGTGAGGTAGATTTATTGGACAAAAAGAAGACAGTGACAGCTCTTAAGCCTGGTGAAGATCGGGCCATTCTCCTGGGACTCGGAATGATCCTCTCTTCAATCATGATGTACTTTGTCCTGGGGATCACTATACTACGCTCCTATTCGGACAGGTATAGACACCCCGCAAAGGAATTAACTGCTATTTCTGTTGGAAACATGTTTTATCCATCAAATTAGCTTGTTGAGAACCTGCTCCAATACTCTCTCAGCCTGAAAACTGCAATAATAAATACTTCATCAAACTATACCCCAAGCCAAGTTTAGTTCATATCATGACATCCCCAAAATGTTTGCTTTTTTTGCATTAAATTGGATATTCATTTAAATGTCAACACAGTGTGTGGACAGAGGAGGGTGTTTGTGTTGTACTCAACTCCACGGTCACAGCAGACATGAACTGTTCCTACAACTGTGGGTCAGACTGCTGGAGAGTCTCCAAATACCCCTGTCTGCAGGTCTACGTGAGCGTCAATAACACGAGCCGTGTCAGCCGTTTATCTCACAATGAAGAGACCCAGGACAGCAGCTCTGAAGTGAGTACAGTGCCAGAGGGAAAATACTGAGAATTACTGAACCATTTCAAATGTTGGCAAATGCTGTCAGATGTTGGCCTGATTAAAGATTTACTCTGCTCTCATTTTAGAGAATGTTAGTCAATAGGATTTGGAAATTTTCTTGGTCAAGCTGAGAGGGGATACATGAGGGTTGATGCATTCAGTACCGCAAAATAAAACAAACCTAGCCTCATTACAAAAACAAAACTAAGACCTACTGATTTCCCTTTCAATAACCTCAGTGTCCTTACATCCTGTCCTTGCAGTGTTTCTATGTACCCAGGTGCCAGAAGGACAGCATGGCCATGCATGTCATGATTATGAACATCTCTGAGCGTCTGAAGATGAACCAGCAGGTCCCATGTTACTACGACCCCAGCGAGCAGCAGGAGAGTGTGCTCCTGACCCGCCTGTATGACCAGAACGTCATCGTCCACTCGCTGCTGTGGCCCTCCTGCATGCTCACAGGAGGGGCCCTCATTGTTGTGATGGTGAAGCTCACGCAGTACCTCTCCAGGCTGTGTGAAGAGATAGGGAAGATCAAGAGGTGAAATATGTGCAGCTGCTGTGAAAGACAAGCACATGGTGGTTTGAGGATGAACATATGACATGAAATTGATTGCTTGAACTGACCTTTTGCAAACTTTCCTCTTCGACTGAGACATTTGGAACAGCTGACTTCACTCTGGACTGAGGATGTGACTGTTTATAAAAGTGAAATGAATGTTCCCAGACGGAAACTGTCAGACGCATATCTCCTGTCATACAGGAAAAAAATGACTGTGTTTTTGCATGTAAAGCATTATAAAGTGTTTTATGAGTTGTTGTTTACAGGAATTTGTTACACTTGTAACCCTAAATATGGTATTATATGTGCATATGCTTTCTATGTCACATATGACACACAAGAAAATACCCACTTAAAATATAGAAGGAGAGGTGGAAACACTGCTCTCTGTCAAAAAACTTTATGTTGAGAATTGTTAAATTTTCAAGAACTTTCTCAAACGTTCCTATAGTTTGATCCTGGCAGATTGCTAAAACAATAGTATGTCCTTATTTGTTGACCACTCAGTGACCAAATATGTGTAGGTCTCTTATAACAAATGTGTCTCATGAATGAACATATGGCGTACATAATCCTACATGTTTTTTTTTGTCTGTCATGGTGTTGGATAATCACTCTGAAAAATTTGATTCCCCAAACTACACCGAGCATATAAATGACTAATATTTAACATCCTTTACAAATATTTTGAAAAATCAAATTTAATGAGATGTAATAGGCTAAATCAGTGTAAACTTGCAACCTCACCGTGCAAATGTAAGAAAATTACACATTCATTTCCAGATAGGAGGGCAATAAGTTCCCTCTTAAATTCAACTACTGTATCCACCTCCAGATTATGGTCTATATTAAACAGTAGTTTAATGCTCCCAGTGGATGTGATGATTTTGTAATATAGATTGTTATGTGGTCATATACTGTCCCCTGAACCTGAATAAAAATGAGCATGCCTATTTTGATGATAAAAAGAGACTATTTGGAAAGTTTAAATCTGCATAAAACACACATTGCTGAATGTCTCATGATAGCCGTGACATTTGGAGAATATTCAGGTCCCAAAGTAGGCCATAAAATTTTGTTTTGGATGGACGTGCAAAAATGTCAACATCAGACAATAACTGCTGGGCATCAACATAATGTTGCTCATGATTTCTATCTCTGTCCATGTCCTTTGACTTTTCACTAATTCTCACTAAAATGTCACGGAGTTTTGAAAATAATCAGTGACATATAGGCAATACAAAATGTATAATACGGTACACATAATGAGAGCATTAAAACAATATGTAATGGAATTGATGAATTTTAGCTTACATCTTTCTGAAGGCCCAATACTTGTTACTTTTCCTCTGCTCCATCCATATGCAAGTTGGTAAAAGAATTTGCTTTTGGCTTCGCACATGGCTTCCTTCATCAAGTGAACAACTTATATAGCGTTTTCTCATGTGCTCTTTGTTGGCATGTCATGTCTTTTAGAAGAAAAAGAGCGAAAATGCGCTTCCTTTGAATTCCCCAGTCTCACCTTATGACAAGCTGTTTTCTCAACCAGCTCCGTGTGGGAGGGCGGTCCATGATGATGAGCCTGCTAGCAGCCCTCGAGCAGGCTAGCTGTGTGGAGCTAGCGTGCTACTAAACTGTGCAGTGTCTTTTCGGGACAGCACGATAAAGATCATCATGAAGTATTATAGACTTATTCCTTCACAGCATATTGACAACATCGCCGGGAGCTAGCGGTGTTCTGTCTTCAATATTGCGGGTCTGCCCCGACCTCCAGTATCACTGTTTGGATGGACTAACGTTAGAGCTAACACCGCTGCTTGATACTTCCCGTGCGGGCACGAATGGGATTTACTCAGCTTACGCTAGCTGCTGTTAATGATTGTGCTGGCTGACTAGCGTCGCAGCTAACCGGTCGGCGTTAGCTATCTGACACAGGTAGCTTTATATTTGTTTTTTTCATGTTTTGTTCTGTGGTCGCTATTGTTTATCAAAACAGTTACCAATTTACTCACACGACAAACTGTCTGGTAACGTTATTGTAGTACCGCCAGACTAAAATTTAAGTATCAGTTAAGGTTTTCATATCATAAATGACATTGATCTGCTGAGTGAACTTGGCTAGCACGGTTGGCTAGCTAGCTAAGAAACAACACAAAACGTTAACCCACTAAGCAGCTGCATAACAAATACTAATCGTGGTTACTGTCAAGAGAAGGCTACAAGCTAAACCCTAGAAATGTTGAAATACTGTTATTGTGTGGTACTTTCATTTGACATCTCTGGACATTGATATGTTTGAGTTAGCATGTGTCCTCTTCACACAAACTTACAAAAGCGAAAGTTTTAGATGAACATGTTTCCATCTCCGATGTCATGACAAGTTATGAAATTGTTGGGGTTGTTGCCAGTGTAAAAATAATTTAAAAAACCGCAATGGCGATTTGAATTACTGCAAGTTACATCGTTAAAGTTAACTAGCAAATTGTAATGAATGTTTCTACTACCCGTCTGTCAGGCTGACCTAAAGTCATTTTACAAAATGGCTATGCGCACTTAAAAACAGTAAAACAGTATGCAGTTTTTTTTTTATCTGTACGTATTAACCTGTCATGTAAACCATGAAGTTTTAATATTTTTATAGCAATCCATGTTAAATTGGGATCCTCTCAGGAGTGGGTATAATACTCTGGCATCTGTGCAACCCTATCACATAAATCAGATATTTACCACAAGCGTTTTGCATTATTGTGCACGGGTCAGTGGTTCTTATATAATCCTTTCCTTCTTTCTTACAGTTGGTTAATATCGCTCATCTGATAATTACCAGGCTCTGAAAAGAGCAGATTTGCTGGTGCAACCATGCCTCCCAGACCTTCCTCAGGAGAACTATGGGGGATGCACTTGATGCCCCCTAGCATCCTTGTGGACTGCCTTTTGCCAAATGGCATGATTCTCACATTGGAGTGCCTCCGGGAGGCCACACTGATTACAGTCAAGCATGAGCTTTTCAAAGAAGCCAGAAAGTACCCTCTTTACCATCTGCTACAGGAGGAGAGCTCCTACATCTTCGTCAGTGTCACCCAGGAAGCAGAGCGGGAAGAGTTTTACGATGAGACTAGGAGGTTGTGTGATCTTAGGCTCTTCCAGGCTTTTCTTAAAGTCATTGAGCCAGTGGGCAACAGAGAAGAGAAAATTCTCAACAGAGAGATAGGTATGGTCCTTGAATTACACTGTTAGTAAACACCCTACTGTACATT
>JAPZDZ010000004.1:7101961-7114248 GCA_029783805.1 Acanthurus tennentii | reverse complement strand
TGACCAATTTTCCAGTCATGGAAAACATATGGAAAATGAGAAAAAAGGTCAAATGTCCTGGAAAC
Organism: Acanthurus tennentii; assembly: GCA_029783805.1. Classification (NCBI taxonomy): domain Eukaryota; kingdom Metazoa; phylum Chordata; class Actinopteri; order Acanthuriformes; family Acanthuridae; genus Acanthurus; species Acanthurus tennentii. The sequence goes on along the minus strand of JAPZDZ010000004.1, from coordinate 7,114,183 downwards.
AGTTAACTTATCCTTGAAAAATATTTATCTTCCCCCTGTCAATGCAAACGGGTTAAAAGTTATGCGCATGCACGTCTGTTGTCACCTTATCTTCTGGGCAACATTAAGGCATAGCGCTTCTCTGCTTCTAGCCAGCGCAGTGCCCCACGTGACGCTGCCAGCCAATCAAATTTGCATATCCGCTTGGAGCAGTTCTGCAACCCAGTTGTCCCAGTTGACTTTGTTGCTACATTTAGCGACTTTTCAGACCCCGTTAAGGACTTATCGCTTAGAGACAAAACTAGTAACTGTAAGTTGAAAAGTGTCGCTAGTGTTGGTCCACGAGTGTGAGGGTTTTCTCTCGGCCACAGGCTCCTCTCTGTCCTCCATTGAGTGACAGGCAGAGGAGACTTCTTGTGGGCGTGTCGGTTACTGAGTTGGCTGTGCGCTGCGAGATGCAACACATCTCTGATTTCAGCACAGCGGGAGCTTAACAGGTAATCTTAATGGGCCACGTTTCACTCAGTATTTCACACTTGTTTTATTGTCTGACAAAAATAAGTGAATGAAAACAACATTAGGAATTCTGTTGTATTACTGTGTGCACAGATAGATGGAGAGAAGAAATTAGAGAGATTAAAGACTTTTCATGTCGACTTAATTAATTTCCAATGAAAGTAGTTGTCAACAGAGTGAGATGCGCACAGAGACCACAGGGAAGAGGGGCACCCCTACAATGGCTATTTTGGCAGTGCTTTTGATTTTCATTATGTTTGAGAAATGCAGGTGCCAGATGTGTAACAAACCTGAGTTGTGCAGTAAACTGACATGAAACAAAGGAAATTGTTTTTCAGTGATTTATTAAAAATATACAAATATTTTTAAATAAATTGCACCAGAGAAAGTAAGAGAGAAGAGAAAGTTGAATTGGGAATTACCCAGTCGAACACTGTAACTCCAGTTTTTCATGCTAGTGAAGTGCTATGCTGTAATTTGTGGGTGTGTTTGCATTATTCTGTGATGCATTTGTCATAATTATTTTTCATAGATAAATTATAGCCATAGACTGCACATCAAATGTCTGAGTAATAAATATAGAAACAATCTGGGTAAATGCAAGTTACAATTGTAGTAAAGAACATTTCCAAAGAATGAGGGGGACGGGAATGTATTCGTGTATGACGTGATAACGTGTGTCTGTACCGGCTGAAAATGTCCTCGAAAAGTCCTGGAAAATAATTTCAGGGACCCTGATTATGCCTCATTTGCATAACATTACTGCTATGAGGACAAGATTCACACACTGTAAAAGTCCAAAAACACAAGCAGAGCAAGGACAGGAGCGCAAAATAACTCATGGAAACATGAAGGTTTTAAATAAAGGAGGTATCACATGATGCGTGAGTACAGACAGCAAACACATATACCCAAACAGAGTGAACTAATGTTAGATGAGCTGTAGGGACAATCTTTAAACACTGGCAGTCCAAAAACACACACAGATAAGTAACAAGAGTGTAAACACGATAGCACATGCAGTGCATGTACAGGCACTTTATGTTGATGGCTGTGTGTGCATAACATGCCCAGAACTGACAGTCTGTCACTGGTTATGAAGCATGTTAAACACAGAATGAGCTAAAAAAAAAAACCAAAACTCTTGTATCATGCATATAAAACTAATAAAAGGTCACAGTAGAGCTCATGATGCTGCTGTACATACACATCTCCCAAAGCCATCCTTCTGAGGAGAGCAGTGGAGGAGGGTGAACCCACCCCCACAGTTTTTACAGCACCCCCTTCAAGACAATAGTTCCATTATCCCCGTGCCTAAACTCCAAACACATTTCAGGCTTAGACATTTTCCTTGCTTTAAGCCCTGTGTGCTGTCATGTGGGGCAGATGTAGATGTCATAAAAGTTATATCTGCTTTATTCTCTCCCTTAACAATTTTAGACAAGACTGCCTCAATATGCCAGAGATCCTTCCCAAGATCCTCCTTGCTGTGAAATGGAACTCCAGAGATGAGATTGCACAGGTAAACTCAGGTTTCTTTGCTGACATGCCTTTTTTGTTTAAAGGACATCCCATGGGGGAATAATAAGTGCCTGACCTTAGTTTTCATACTAATGCAACAGCTCAGCTGATATTCCCACAGATAATGCAGACGAACAAACTGTCTTATTCATGGGAGCTGTATAAAATTGCAAGAATGCAAACAATATATATCTGTAGTCAGTGTGTGTTTCTTTTTTCATTTCAGATGTATTGCCTTCTGAAGGACTGGCCCGCTATCAAGCCAGAGCAAGCCATGGAGCTGCTGGACTGTAACTTCCCTGATCCAATGATCAGAGAGTTTGCCGTAAAGTGCCTTGAGAAATACCTAACAGATGACAAACTCTCACAGTACCTCATTCAGTTGGTTCAGGTACATTGCATCTTTATGTGGCTTTAAACACAATTTAAGTAAATATCGATAAGAGCTTAGATGTTTCAGCTTGGTATGCTTTACCATTTTTTTTAGGCAAATATTAATGTTTTTATGGTGTTTTTGATGTTTTTTTTTCTTTAACTTGTGCCCAGGTTTTAAAGTATGAGCAGTACCTTGATAACCCACTTGCACGATTCCTACTGAAGAAGGCATTGACCAATCAGAGGATAGGACATTTCTTCTTCTGGCATTTAAAGTGAGTTTATTCAAAAAGGCCTTCTTTTAGGAATTTAGAGCTGTTTTTATTTGACTTGAAAGGTTAATCTGTTTGACTGTGGCTGAACTGTCTGGTCCCAAATGGTCTTTCATTTAAGAGAAGTTCTGTGAAAAATGCTGATGTGGGTCAATGTTATGGGATGTTGCATCTGTCTGTTTATCTGTCTATATTTCTGTTTGTGTGTGCATGTGCACATGTTGGTGTGCTTGTGTTTGTGTGTATTTGTATAGAGGCTGGACACAGTTTCTGTTAGAACACAAACAACATCTCCATGTTTTTTTTTCTGTTTTTCCTGCCTAAATGTGTGTAGGTCAGAGATGCACAACAAGACAGTAAGCCAGCGGTTTGGCCTGCTGCTGGAGTCATACTGCCGGGCCTGTGGCATGTATCTGAAGCACCTGAGCAGACAGGTGGAGGCCATGGAGAAACTCATCAATCTCACTGACCTCCTCAAACAGGAGAAAAAAGATGAGGCGCAGAAGGTAACCGGACAGCCAGCAGCTGTTAATTATGATCTACTGAATCGTTAAGTTTAATCTGGATGACATCTGGTCCGATCCGCCCACAGAGATGCTGCTTAAGTAGAGTGATAGAATTTGTACTGCTGCTTTTTTCAGTTAACTTACAGCTAAATTTATTTCAGCCAGACTAAAATATGGTATGGTAATATGGTAAATATGGTATTAAAAAAAACAACAACTGAGTGATCCTTACGGCGACATCCACACATTAATATGAAAGATTCCTGAATAAAAGCTGGTACTTATAAATAGATAAAGTTGTGTTCCAAACTAAGGCAAGTATGACCAGTTGCAATGTAAACATGGTACATTGAGCATCACCTAAGATCACAGTTCATTCTTTTTAACTGTATTTTGCTGCATTCAGCTTTTGTGTTGCTGTTGACCAAGTCAACGCTTGTAAATGCTTCTCGATAAAAAACCTTCTAGGGAAATAAAAAAGAAGAGCAAAAACAAGTCAATGCATATCAGAGCACAAACAGTCTCCTTATTAAATTATGATGACAGAAAATGCAATTTAAAAAACAAATCCTTACTTTGGTAATTACAGACAAATTATGGTCTTAAATAAAAAAAAAAAGTAGCCATGTGTTTAAAAAGGCCCCCATTAGAAGAATAAAAAGTGCACTCCTTTTAAAATGTAAAATGCTTTTACAAAACTAAGTTGTATGTATCATCAGGCATCTAGAAGTCTGAGTAAAAACTTTGTTCCAAAACAACAGTGACAGCTCCTGTTACATTATTTTTATTTCAATTGCCAAAACATTTTGATGCCACAGAATAAACTACTGAATCTGTCAAATGATCTCTATGTGGTTTGAAAGTTCGACCAATAAACTAACAAGGAAACTAGATCAGACCATGAAAAATCTTAATTTTATTTAATAATAATACGGCCCTGCTTTTAACATTATCATTCATTTGCATGAAATGGTTAGCATTAAAATTTCTAAGCAAAACTTTTAAGCTTATTATCATTCATGCCAGTAGTCTGCTAGCTGCCCTTACTAATTGTGTAATTAGCACGCTACTGTAGACAAAACATTCTATGATTTCGTGCTGCTTGTCTATTCTTTGTTGAAAGTTTGTCTTCTGCATCTTGCTGCGCTCTACCTGGATATCTTCAGCTGTCTGCACTCCTTCCTGGCTAAAGAAGTATTAGGATTTTTTCTTTGAACGTACAGTAAACATTACAAATGTAACAGAGGAAAAGTATCTAAAAAAAAATCCCTTCTGTGGTTATGTTAAAAATATTTACCATTAACTGACAGTGACAGACTCCAGTGACGGTGCAGAATCCTGTATTTTCCTTTGTCCACGTGCTGTCTTTAACTTCTCAAGCTAACAGCAGATCTTGCACAGCCCGGTGTGCTGCTCCACAATACACTAACTCTGCCTTGTCACACATGTTAACCAAGGTGATTAAAAGACAGCTTATCTGGTTTGAGATAATAAATCTCATTGTAATTTGCTCGTTTATTTGCTACAACCTCTTTACTGAGGAAGAAAAGGCAGTTAAAGTTATTATTTAATACTGAAGTGCTGAAGTACAGTTTCCACAAATGACTTACAACAGTGTAATAATGCTTTTCATGAAATGCAATATCGTAAATGATCGCAGAATTTCAGAGTGGTGGAGGCCAATTTGGGGCAGCTGGACAAGCACGTCTGTAGCTAGCTAAAACTAGTCTCTTAACACCAGTTCTTACAGTGCTGAAATGTCTTCAACTGCATGCACATTTGCTCCCAAATTACATAATTTGAATTTGCCCTAACTGGGGGCTTTAAATTGTGGTAATTCGCTAAAGAGTAACATTAAATTTAACATATAAATACTGGCTAAAAGCAGTTTTGAGTTGAATATATAAGTATAGACTATAGGAAGATTATAGCCACTGGATAATATGGCACTTATGCTGGTAATAGTGTTTGTACAAATGTATTGGTTAGGTAGCTAACTAGCAAACTGACTTATTTGCTGAATACAAACTTTGCAAATCAGTATTTGCAGTTATCCAATATAAAAAAACATCCACAGACTGTTCCTCTGTGAAGCATCATCGCTTTATAATAAAAGGTCAACAATTTTGCTGAAAGCCCTTTTTTACCTTTACTTGGCCGAATGACTCTAATGTCTTAAACTAGTGATTAATGAACTTGTGCATTTGTTTGTCTCCTTTAAGGTTCAAATGAAGTTTCTGGTGGAGCAGATGAGAAGGCCTGATTACATGGACGCCCTGCAGAGCTTCACCTCCCCCTTAAATCCAGCACATCAGCTGGGAAACCTCAGGTAACTTTTTTTAAGAGTCTGAATGTAATCCCAAGTGGACACCAACACAGACAGCTGGGGACATCACAGGCCAGCAGTGGCTCTTTTAATACTTCTTTTTAGAGTCTGATTGGAGGACACATTACACACATAGGCTCACAATGACAATCACAATGAATTAGGGGCATGTAAACTGAGAATTTCATCATTTTTTTCATCAGTTTTTCCAGTTTATAAACATTTTCCTGTTTCTATGTCAGGCTGGAGGAATGCAGGATGATGTCATCAGCCAAGCGACCTTTATGGCTTAACTGGGAAAACCCCGATATGATGTCAGAGCTGCTCTTTCAAAACAACGAAATCATCTTCAAAAATGGAGATGGTAAGTTGTGTCTCTGTGTTTTTCCTTATCTATCTCTCTTGCCGCCTCTTCCCTTTATTTTTCCATCATTTCCTCTGTGCATCAGCACACACTCACACACACATAAAAGTGCTCTTGCTAAGCATGCAGCATATTTCAGTTTAAGCCTGTAGGGCATATCATGGCAACCAAACACAACCTCATCTATGCTCTTTATAGGGCTTCAGAAAGAAAAAGTCATACTATTTGAATCGCCCTTTACAGCAGCTATGTGTGCATTTCACTGCATCATCTGTGACTAAACTGACATTGACAGCTCTGCTCCATAATGCATCATGGAGTTGATCAAAGAGCAGCTAAGCAGCTAACAATCGCCTTCCTGTCATCCACCTCCTTGTCTTTTTCTGCCTCCGCAGATCTGAGGCAAGACATGCTGACACTGCAGATCATTAGGATAATGGAGAACATCTGGCAGAACCAAGGCCTTGATCTCAGGTAGGCTCCTCTCCTTACCATGACAGCAAAGATGCAGGTGTACATTAACACATACTGGGTGCTTTTGTGTTGTGCACTCGATACCTTAATGCAGATTAGTCGAGACCCCTGCAAGCCACCCCGAGTCGTGTAATATGAAGTCTGTCACTACTGTCCTAATTATTTCTGCCTCTCCTCATGTTTTTTGTCCTTCCTCTCCCAGGATGCTGCCGTATGGCTGTCTGTCAATCGGTGACTGTGTGGGTTTGATTGAGGTGGTGAGAAACTCTCACACCATTATGCAGATTCAGTGTAAAGGAGGCCTAAAGGGGGCGCTGCAGTTCAACAGCCACACACTGCATCAGTGGCTCAAAGATAAGAACAAGGGAGAGATGTGAGTGGCAAACAGTGATTTTTACAGCTTTTCTAGCCTTCTGTTTGCCATAGAGGGGATGTTAGTGCTGATGTAAAGACTGATGTGTAATAATTTTCCTTATTTTATTGGGAATAAATGCAAACAGTCACTATATTTTCTTTGAGTAAATTACTTTCCATTTGTTTGGTTTCTCAGGTATGACCAGGCCATAGATCTATTCACACGGTCGTGTGCAGGCTACTGTGTAGCCACATTCATCCTGGGCATTGGAGACAGACACAATAGCAATATTATGGTTAAAGATGACGGACAGGTGAGATTACATTGTGACATTCTCTCTTCATGGTAAATACATAAATTCCATTTCTTTAATAACTATCTAATTTCTAACTTAACCTATTTTTACAGCTGTTCCACATAGACTTTGGCCATTTCCTCGACCACAAAAAGAAGAAATTTGGGTACAAGAGAGAACGTGTGCCCTTTGTGCTAACGCAGGACTTCCTAATTGTTATTAGCAAAGGAACTCAAGAGTGCACCAAAACAAGAGAGTTTGAAAGGTTTGGGATAAATATAAAAATAAGAGTAGTTTTAAAAAAAAAACCATACCAAATTCAGATTTGTGACAGATTTGTAGAAATCCTTTTCTGCCATGCATCTGCCGTTCTTGTAATTCTGTTCCTTCTTCTCCTCCTTAGGTTCCAGGAGATGTGTTACAAGGCATACCTGGCAATCCGGCAGCATGCCAACCTCTTCATCAACCTCTTTTCAATGATGCTGGGCTCTGGGATGCCCGAGCTGCAGTCATTTGACGACATCGCTTACATTAGAAAGACGCTGGCCTTGGACAAGTCAGAGCAGGAGGCCCTGGACTACTTCATGAAGCAGATGAATGACGCTCACCATGGCGGCTGGACTACCAAGATGGACTGGATTTTCCACACAATTCGCCAGCATGCCATGAACTGAAATGACTGCTAAAACGAGAACAGTAAATGACTGTGGCAACAACAGCACACTAAGAAACATGGAATAGCAAGAAGGAAGCAAGGTATTTTCCCAAACACACTAAGGCCTAGTCAATGCTTCTGCTGGTGCGTGAGTGTAAACATTACCTGCCAGCGCACCACTCACTAAAGGTGCTCAGAGGGGCCTATTTCAGGGACATTATGCCTAAATTGTCCTGTTTTTACAGGTTTCTGAACTTCTTCCTGCACTATGAACTTAAGACAGCAGGGTGGAGTTTGATTTCACCAGTCTTCTTTATAGAAACTAAACTCGTGTAAAGGACCTCAACTACGTTAGCCTTCTCATGTGAACAAACTATGGACAATTTTTTTATTTTTCTTATTTTTTATTCCTTTAAGTACATCAACAACCATCAGCATTACAAAAGGAACATCATTAAGTGGTACACTTAATGAAGTGGCTTTTTCAAAAAAATGAAATGGCAAAACACAACTATATTATTATTTCCACTATCTAATTGAACTGATGAAGACAGGGGAAATGGTGGCACTCACAGCCAGGCCTGCTGAGACAGAATAAAAGGGACAACGAAAAGCCCTGTGAGTGCGGGCAAGATCACTATTACCCCATACAGTCATTTGAAACAACCACCAACACTTAGTAAAGGACTGACAGAGGACGTGTTGTTAAACATTGAACTAGCATTTAACTTTTTGGAGCAACTGAAATAACAACTTATTTGTAGCCTACATATGACGTGTCTCCAGTTTAGAAAACATGTCGCACCAGATAACTGACTTTTGTACGGCAGTATATCCATAGACTTGTATGCATTCAGTGCACATATTCCTTTTTTGAGTCTGTTTTCTACTGAGCCAAAGTACTAGATGTGTAACCCCACTACTCTGCAGTCTTATATGTAAAAAGAAAAATGAAAAAAAGAAAGTCACTACTATTCCAAATCTTGTGTGTCCTCATAGCACTGATCTCTGCAGTATTTGTTTTTGTTTTGTTTTGTCTATCAGTATTATTCCGTCAGATGTTGAGACACAAATGTCTGTTGTCCACCCCACGCAGTTGATTCGAGAGGCAACTTTCTCATGGTCAGCTGCACAAGATGTTATCAATTATTCTTTTGTTGTTCGGCTGTTAGAGGCAAGAAAATGCAGGGGAAGAGGATATGCAGTGTTCCTTTTGTGTGCTGTGCTGTTACTCTATGCAAAGTTGTGATCCTAATATGTACTGTATACTGCAAAAACAGAAAAAAAAAAGGTTGATGTCAGAGTAAGGCAGAGAGATAAATGCATCTCTCTTGACATGCTCACATAGACAGTGTGTCAGTGGACTTATGTACAGACAGGACATGGAAGAAAAAAATATGCTGCACTGCAACAGAAATGTCTACTTATTCCCAACAAAAAGAACTGTGAGAAACGCCTTGTTGACCCCTTGCCTTTTGCTTCTCCTCACCAGGTTTTTTATTCGGAGCTTTAATCTAAGCCATCTTTAAAATACTGAGCTGTCGAGTTTTTGCGCCTGTATCCTTGTTGTCAGTCACACGTTTGACAGATAATTGAAACCCTATCTACACTTATTCATTGTATGGTCCCAGATGGTGACATCCAGCTAGAAGAAAAAGTTACCGAAGTGAATTTTTTTTCTGTAACCTACGAAGTGTCTTCTTCCCTTCTCTTTGCTATGATTGTCACCCTTATGTGTGGAAGAATAGTCTTGGCAGGTTTGCTCGCTGCACAGACATGTACGTTAGAGGTCATTAAATGTTGTAGCTTTACCAAATGAAACACAACGGCACGGTTTCCTGAAGTCTGGCTGAAAGTCCTCGTTTTTTTTTTGTTTGTTTTGTTTTTTGGTCTCTGTACATGGGTGAGGACTTCAAAGTGATCAGGAAACCAATCCTACGGAGATGCATTTGCTTCTGTACAGGCTACAGAGCAGTGGGCCGGACCCAACTGAGAAAAACTGAACCCCATATGCTTTATGGAAGAACTATCAAACTAACTATTTCCCTTGGTACTTGTTCTGGCTGTTTTCTGTTTCTCACACTGCGTTATGCATGAGGTCCTCAAATATCTCCTTTTTGTTTGTTTGTTTGACCTGATGTTGTTTACTTGAATTTCATGTATAGAAATGACCTTGTTACTTGTGTGAGGTACAACAAAGTCACAATGAAGGTAACAGATACTGATAACTGCTACTACATGTGCAAATGCTTTCCTTGAATAACTACAGACGTAATATATTTTTGTATTTTTAAATGTAAGCAAATTCATATATGTAACTGTTAACCAAAAGAAAAGGAGTAATAGTGCATAATGTGCACCATCCTCATACAAAACCCAGTAGACAGCTTCTAGTTGTTGAAATGATATGAATGACAAAGCAGAGGTGAATTGCTGAATGAAGGACAAGGACTTGATGCTGTTGTCAGAGTACGATGTTCATGTCAAGTGAAGATCTCTTGCCCTGAGTGGAGGTCTGTAAGCACAATAAGGAGGAAGAAGCTACCCTGCATGTTTTAAAAAGAACCAGACTCATATGTTATGTATTCATCTGTATATATATATATCATCAAACTGCTTCAAAAAACTTGTTTTAGTCATCCTCATACGACCATTGTCTGATAAGAAACTGTATGCATTCATTTATTGTACTGTTGAATAAAAACCTTTCTCCCTATCTGGATAGATTTTATTTTGAAATTTTTATCAAGATGTTTGTGTTACACTTAATCAAAATGATTGTCATTTACAAGGCACTTTTGCATAGTTGTGCATCCCAATAAAGATTAACATTAGTGTGGGGCAGCACGGCTGAAATCAGTAATATAAACAGTCTCAAGTTTGTGCAGAAGAATATCTCCCCTGTGAAACTACGCACAGACGCTACTGGGTGAACTGAGCTGGTTTGTATAAACTTTGAAGAGTGATCCTTAGTTTTGAGTTATGATTCAATAAACTGTACAAAGTAGCTAAAATTACATTTACAAAGTCTGCTGACTGCACTGATTCCCAAGGGATGGAAAAAAAGGAGTGTGACCATGTCTATCATGTGCCCTACCACAAGCACTCAATCAGCCAATAGCAGTTTAATACAAGCCCAACCATCATACATTATATCAAATATATATATGCATACTGTATTGAAATATGCAAACATAAAACTTATAAAACAGGTTCCTCTATAAATATTTTAATAATATCAGATCAATCTAAATATCAAAGCTTTTCCTAAGAAATAAGATTTCTCTTAATTTATTAGGGAACAGAAACAAATTGTCTAATATTTCTAAAAGTCACCTATTTCAGAATAGAAGACGAAAGTTTGCATTTTTGGATTTTTGACACACTTGAGACAAAAATTTTACCTAGAGTGTCTTCATACATACCAGCTCTCACCCACATGTGCCACTAAAATGTAATGGTATTTTTTGGCAGGATGCAGCACAAACACCGGATGCGTCAAGAAGGAGACTGCACGCCGGACCTCCTGAGGAGTCTGTACAGTTTGCTGTTTGTGTGTGTTGAAGTGAGCCTGCACACTGCGCTCGCACTGCTCATCTTAGAGGAGATATGGGCCAAGTGCTGTGTCAGCTTCACAAGGCCCACCAACAGAGCTCCACCACCAAGCATCAGGGAAGGCCACAGCATTGCAAACAGGGCGTCCTCGTACGTGTACTTCCTGTTCAAGATGGCGTCTCTGGGATGCCTCACCCGGTCAGTGAAGCATGATGAAGTGCTATCCATCAGACTGTCCAAGCTGTTCTTCACTTTCTCAACTTCCTTTTGAAGTTCTGCTTTGTCCATGCGACATTTGGGTATGTAAAAACACTGGGAAAGAAGAGATATGATTCAAGTGTAATTTTTATCAAGTGACCTGCTTGTTACAGTTGGCAGCACTGATTGCAATCAGTGAGACAAGCTGGAAGGTTCTTTTTGATCCTTTTTTTTTTTTGTCTGTTAAAAAAAAATACTCCAGCCTCCATGTGTCGCACTGACACTGAAAAATGTTTCATATATTTCCTTCTGAATAGAGCAGGAGTGCAGCATGAGAGCATCCCCTAATAGTATCTGCTGGCTTATTCACAATGGTGCAGTAATCAGAGTACTGCTAGTTTTCCATCCTGTAAGCTAGTTCATTCCAGCTTTTTTATTTTGCCTTTACCATTTTGATAGGTATATTCTGAGGTCCCGGCTCAAAAGGCTAATACTAAAAGAAAAATGACTTTTAGAAGACGTTCTTAAAAGCAAAATTAAGATTTACTACAAAGACAGCTCTGTTCTTGTTCTTGAACCTAATTTTGAACCAGTCTGAGCTTTTCAGACAAATACAATCAGATACCAGAAGGCTGATTCCCAACTAGAATTAAAATTTAGCAGATTTTTCTTGGGAACCAAACTTGGTGTGTGAAATTGTACAGCTCATGCATTGCCCAAATGCTATCTTTTGATTACATGCTCATGATTACAGTACTCCTGCTTAAAACTGGTTTAAAAGTGGGTTGATTTGCTTGCTAGCACCATTGTTTCAAAAATCCTAAACCGAAG
>JAPZDZ010000004.1:7020097-7032340 GCA_029783805.1 Acanthurus tennentii | reverse complement strand
ATATATATTTATATAAAAACCACGTACCTTCTACAGCCAGCACCACGGGGACAATGAGGCTGCACACCCACAGCAAGTAATCCATTGTCATAAAACAGGCTTTTGCAACATGAATAAAGGTGTGCAGACTGGACCCTTCGGATGGATGGATGGATGGATGGATGGAGACTCAAACACAGAGCACCACAGCCGAGCTTTTTGTTCCTCCTCTCCCAATTCTCATGTCTTCAGTTGTGATGAGGGCTCTCAACGCCCCATTCTACCAAAAAAAAAAGAAAGAAGAGAAAAGAAGAGAAAAAAAATCCTCAGATATTACCGAGCGCGTCTTTCTGTTGCATTCAATCAGGTCCCGTTATCCCGGAGTTGTGAATGCGATGCTACGGGAGCGCTACACTGCGCCCTTTCTCTGATTCATTCTCTTTATCTGACTTTACCGACACCGAACCCCTGTCCAGGGACGCATCTCTCGGCTTCTGTCCTCCCAGACCAGAGGATGGAAACCCGGGTTCAAAGTCTCGTGCGCCCGCAGAGGAACCCGTGCAGTCCACTTTGACCAACTCCGCGTAGCTGTTGCCTGTTTGCGAGGGATGTGCGTCGGAATGGCAACACTGGGACAGAGACACAGAGGGCTGGGGGTTCAGGCAGCGCCAAGGCAGACGCTATACACGTCAGGCTTCCGGTAAAGATTTTCAAAATAATTGTAGGCCTACCACCTTTACTACCTCTACTACTATTCCGTCATTAATTCATTTAACATAAGGCGTCAATGAGATGTAACAGAAGCAGAGGATGCTAATTAATTTAGCAAGAAGAAGCTAGTTGTGGTTGCTACTGTTGATGTCCTTCTTCTTATCTATTTATTAATTTATTAATTTATTTATTAATTATTATTACTACTACTACTACTACTACTACTACTACTATTATTATTACTATTATTATTATTACTATTGTTATTATTATTATTATTATCATTATTATTATTATTATAATTATTATTAATATTATTATTGTTGTTGTTGTTGTTGTTGTTGTTGTTGTTGTTATTATCATTATTATTATAATTATTAAAAGTAATCCAGTAGACATTATTATATAAAGTATTATTAAAAGTAGTAGTAGTAGTAGAAGAAGAAGTAGGAATAAAGGTCTGTGTAAGTGATTATGAACATTATGCTCCAGTCTCCAGTAATGAAGTTTTATGCCCATGTTTTGTATATATTCAATGTTTATTCTGTCATTTACTGTAAGCATTTAATGCTGTATTTCATATAGCATTTTATGAATAGTGTACTCTAGAGTCTAAGTTATTTACCTACAGGCTACTATGTGTCTGTTTCTGTTTTTGTACCTCTGCTGCTGCTGTGATGCATCAGTTTTCCTACATATATATCTAAAATGATTTTTTTACTAAAATTTCAATAATTTGTTATTTGTCTAACACATACAGAAAACCCGTTACGTTAATAATTGCTTCTCTTAATTAAACTTTCTCTGCTCGCATGCGTTCATTCTAATAAGTTTATAAGTTTGATTTTTGTAATTGCATATTAGGCGGAGAAACACTATATGTGAATTTTGTTTTAATTTAAGACAAAAAAAACCCTTAAAATTAAATATTTTAAGTCTCGTCACCTCTTTGCACATTCAACGTGGTTTCATGTTTTCACACCAAGGTTCCACAGCCTGTGATCACAACCATATAACATATTTATGTTATCTGTCTGTTCACAGCGTTTCTCTTCACACCTCATATTAATACTGATTACAGCGCAGTTCGAAGGTGAGTCATTCCTGATAGTAAACAGCAGCTGTTGCGCTCTTTGTGCACGGATCATGACCTCATCCTAACTGGTGATGTCACAGAAGCTGATTATTCCTGTCAAACCAAAATGTCTGACATCACCGATTGAATTATTTTAGGCCATTACCGAGAACCACGTCTTGCGTTTTTATTCTGAAGTCAAAAGGACTAGACTTCCGGGATTCTTCAGAACACGTGTGTTTCTTGACGCAGCTGGTGGAGGGGCTCGGAGGATGAGCGGGTGAGGAGGTGGTAGAAAAAGAAGGAGGAGGAGGAGGAGAAGAAGGAGGCTGGTTGGTTGGACAGCAGACAGAAGCGGCCACCAGCCTGCAGTGTTTGTCCGTCCTGGCAGCAGGTAACATCGGCTTGGACACTGTGCTCACCGCCGCTAAATGCCGATCAATCCTGGCATTAAATGGACTGTGGTCGCCTTGGCGGAGAACGTCATTATGAGCTTTTAAACAATGGATACACAGCGCCTCCCGCGGGTTATTGAGTGGTCTTTGAGGCTGATGCTGCATAATAACCACCTGTGATTTGAGTTATACTCAGCGGTTTAACAAATGCAAATTCACAGATTTTACTTTGATCATGCAAATGGAAAGCATTCAGGTATTTTAGGATGATCTGATCAATTTCGTGATAAAAAATCTGCATGTTATGCCACTGAAAATTCACTTCTGTGTAGTAAAGGATTACCACTGGAACATGCAGGTTTCTTTTAGAGGATTTCTGAAAGGAGATATAGTTTTATTTCTAATCAAAGTGATATCTTTATTGCAGAGCAGTGTCTTGACAGACTGCCTGCCCTCATTAGTTCATGTCATACTTTGACCTTTTGCGGTTTCTGTCTCGCAGTCTCTCCTTTTAGGTCCCTTTCCAGCAGACCCACCCGGTCTTTTGTCCCACGGCGGGTTCCAGCAGAGAGACAGTGGGTGTGTGCTGGCTGGTAGTAGCTCTCATCTCAGGGACAAGGCTCCCCTTCACACTGCTAATTCATCCCTCTGTGTGCCCCCACACCCACTGCTTCAACCCCTCCTCCCTCTGCACCCAGACACAGGAACACACACATGCGAGCTTCCCCCCGAAGGCCCTCCTTGTTACAAACTTAAGATCCCCCGCTTTATCCCACTCTTCCCAAATCCCCCCCACCCCCCACCCCCCCGCTTCCAAGCTGCTCCCCCATCACCTCCACCCCAAAGTTTCTTTTGTCCCGCAGGCTTTGTGCACTAATTAACTACAGTTCAGTTCCCAGCAGGCTTGGGTCAGCCTCCACTACTGAAACCAGTGATGAGCAGCTCTCTTTAACCATACTCAGGCTAAGACAAAACAAAAAGGACAGACAGTGTCCAACATGGCAGCATCAGTGTGCTCATCCTAAACAGGTCATGTAAATAATAATATGTGACAGTGCAGAAATCAGTGGTGACTGCTGCTGTGTGACTCTTATTTGTTTAAAATCCCCCACAGCTTGCTTGTTTGTGTGTGTTTAAGAGGCTCTTGAGAGACCAAGAGAGTGGTTTGGACAGCATTTTTAAATCTTCTAATAAATTAAGCTTTGCAATAGTCTTTGAATTCCCTCAGTATCTTCAAGCAGCACACACTGTGCAGCAATTTTATTTTTCCTCCTTTATTTTGAAAAATCTCACAAGCTAAAATTTGATGACTTCTTGATGGGGATTTCTGAGTTTGCTAAGCCCATTACACTTGCTTTCCTTGTGCGGAGTAAAACAGGTCTGACTGTGCATCTCTGATTGCCAAAGGGCCTCATGCAGTCAAGTTCAAAGTTCATCCATACGGTGTCTCCAGCTGCTGTTTCAGGGAAATATTTCACTCCTCTGATGCTCTGAACCGGCAGTCAAACACCAAGATTTAAGTTGCTGACTGGACTCGCATTGTGTGTGCTTCAGTTGTTGCCGCGACAGGTGGAATAAAGAATTGCAGCTCTGGAGAGTTTTCCCCTCCTGCTGCAGATGAGAAATCAGTTCTTGGGCTCAGGGGGGAAAATACATATTTCACAGAGCATGGAGAGGAGACATGAGGAGCAGGGGATGAGGTGGAGGGGATGAAATAAAAAAACGAGCTCTGTGGGACAGCAGTGTTAAGCTGACAAGAAGGGATGACAGACAGTCTCAACGAAGCCAGACTGTCTCCTGCAAACTACTTGTGAATTATGAAGTCTGTCCAGTCCACTGTACTGTATAAACATGCATGTGCGTACTGAACTATATATTCATTTAACTGTGAATTTATATTAGACACATGTAGCCATTTTCTATTCAGTTACATATATGCAGCAAGTTCATTACTGGTATTTTAAGCTTGGGCTCTGTGTAAGATGTATGTCTTTTTTCTCTTGCACTTCAAACAGTTGATCCTTTGAATAAAAATGTGAAGCCCAATGAACAAAAACAACATAATTCATATTTTTCCTTGATGCATAATTTACAAGATATCTGACAGCACGGAACAGATGACTTATGTACATTAGTCAGAGAAATCCTTTAATTACTGAAGCTTTTAATCTATAAAAATGATGAACAAATTCTGGTTATTTGTTATAGCAGACAATCTATTCTACCTTGTGTACAGAAATTTAAACTGAACTTAAATATTATCTGAAAAAGTCAGAAAACATTCTCATCACAAGGTACACTAAGTGGGTGTTCTGGAGCTTTTGATCGTCTTACATGATCTTCACCAGCAGATGTGCCTATTTGTAATGGCATTGTTATTTAAATTCACCTTTTTATCTTGGTATTATGGGCCTTTCATCTTCTTATTATTATTCTGAACTGAACTCTGAACCTCAGTTAAACATTAAAGTTATGGTTGCAGAAAGCAGGGTAAATGTGACCCGCAAGTCTAAGCAATATTTAAACATTTTGGTAAGGTTTCTTTTTCAAGTAACATAAATTACCAATGAAGCTATAGCCAGCAATCTGTTAGCTTAAATTATCCAAAAATCACAGCAGAGAACAGCCTCCCTCTTGACATCTCAAATTGTGAATTTTAGACTTTTTTGTGAGGTATACCAAAATAAAATATTTAGCTTTAGACTTTCATGTTGGAGGCTAGCTTTTGATGTAGTCAAGCTAGCTCTTTTCCTCTTTTAAGCATTTGCTCCAAGCTATGCCAAGCTAGCTAACCTGCAACTTTATGTATTTTTTAAAGACATGAGAGTGGAATTGATCTTCTCATCCAACTCTTGATAAGAAAAAAAAAGTCAAACATTCCCCATAAATACATTTCTTTTATAAGCAAAAGCCTCTATATTTCATAGTTTAAATATTAGCACAACAATGACAGAAAAATCTAATGATAAAACCAACAGAATTCATTCAGTTCACAACAACAGGAACTTGTAGATAATCTATTTCTTCAGGGCTGCCGATGAGAGAAAACCAGAAAATCATCCGTCAACAAACACTGGGAGACAAAGTTAATGGGGGACAACCCTGACAGATAATGAGGGAAAAACAATCAGGGAAAGACTTAGCCCAAAGAGTTTTCACATTATTCTGCATATATTTGAATATCTGTCATTGTCTGTCTGAGCTCCTTCCTCGCTAACAAGGCCAAAATAAAGAGCCCAGAGTCCTCCAAGCCCCGCTGAAACACGACATGAAATAGTGCAGGAGTGGCGTTTTGCTTCATTGATTGCAGAAGTAATGATACATGATTATGTTCAGACGGGGAGCTGGCTGTTAGCTGGTGCTTAAGGGCACGAGCACCGCTGGGCTTTTCACAAACTGCTGTCAGCATGTTGTTCTGTGCACCGCTGATTGATTAAATATGAATTGGTGTTGGTTTGGGGAGCTCGACGTGTTCGTCTGAAACTGCTCCTGCATCGACTCTTCTCATGAAGCTGTCAGTGTCAGCCACAGCTCCAGGTTGGGGGTGTAGGGCTCCACCAAACACCGGCTCCACTTCCACTGACTCCCCAGCTTCACAGCTAATCAGTGAAAAACTGTCAGTTATTTTATGGGAGCTTGCATAATGGGCGATTTCAGCTGGAGATTTCAGGATTGCAGATAATCTGAGGCGCAAATGAGTTGAAGCTTACTTGTGAAAGAGAGAGTGCTCATCCAGAGAGTGAGGCAATGCACGGCAAAAACTAATTAAGAACAATTCCATTTTAGTGGGCACAGACAGTTTCAGCAGAAGTCTTTTTTCCTTCAGAATTATTCACAGGAGGCGTTATTGATGATTCGCCACATTCGGCAATTTTCCCACCATTCTCCTCCTCCATTATTCATCCACCTCTACTTTTTAATCTCCTGTGAGCTGACTCAGAACTCCACTTCCATTTGCAGACTGTTCCTCCTCTATGCTCATGTCTGTAGCATTGATTAAATGGACCCCAGTGGGCTAGGGATTACATCGGGGTCTATTTGAAATGGCATTTCTACAGTGTTTTTCCATTACTGAGCATACTATTGGAATTTAGATAAACTGGGTCTGGGTAAGCTGTGTTGATTTCTGAGTTTATTCGCTCACATGGGGTCCATTTTCTGCAATTTAACAATTATACTGGCTTTGGCATGTTTGCTAATTTTCTGTGTTCATATCCCTCACCAGCCTAGAGCGCAGCCAACTGGGCTCCCACAGGAGGCAGAGGAGAGGGAGAGGGAATTGCGGAGGCTGAAAATGAATACAGAGAATTGTTTTTCATCAGCTGAGTTGGAGCAGGGACACGATCAAACAAGGCTGAGACAAATTAGATAAGAGGACGGAGGGTGAAAGACAAGTGTGCCTGCTGTGTCCGTCGCTGCTTCTGTCTTGTAAACAGATTTGTGGTTTTAACTATTAGCTCAGCACTAGTTGCTCTTAAATGGCCGTGCCTCTTATAGCTTTAGATGAAGAAAAGGTTTCACTCTTTAGCTGTGTTTCCAACTTAAGAATGCAAAATGATTAGTCCTTGGAAGAACTTTAGACTTTAAAAGGGACTAAAGGTTTTAGCTAGTTTTTGCTTGCATTTTCCCTGCGGTCTAAAGACCCACAAAGATTTGGTAAAGGGTGTTTTTTACTCCTTCTTGAGTCATTTTTGTAATTGTACCTTTGCTGGAGTAAAGATTTTCAGTACTCCACCCACCATTGCTAGTTTGACAGCTTGATCTAAGTTTTATGAGCCTGCTGAGTGGTGCTGTACAGACCTGTAGACAACCAATGAGAGTGGTGAAACGTGTAACATGCGAGCAAGGTGACGCTCCTCTGTCAGTCAATGTTTCAAACACACTCCATATTAGATAAATTGTTGTGACTGGCTCAACACTGGTCAGGTTGGGTGCAAATGTGCCTGAATTGGAGGCAGCAACAGACACATCTGTCTGAGTGAATAAACCATGAGCTTGGCAGATTGGTGTGGTTCCCGGTCTCATGAATGCAGATGTGACATCCAGAGCTTTTTCTGTATCTATTATTTACACATGCTAATGCTCACAAGCTAGGAAACCTCACAGCTTTTGACCCCTTAATCGTATGTAATTTTCCTCATCAAGTGTCTATGTAAGTGATATCTGTTGCACCATCGAACAGCTTCTCCACTTCCACCCCAAAGGTGGAGTAATTGGTGTCAAATGTTTGAAGGAAACTGCCCCAGGTTGGTTTGGCAGTCATTCCAGCCAAAGGCCCACACTGTGGCAGAGTATTACCTTAGCCTGCACAAGCTGCAAAATGATTTGAGTGAGACAGCAAGGCGGCATCCTTTACTTCAGGTACTACTGAGGCACAAAAATTATTACGCAGGCAGAGCAGATTGCTGCAGAGGCTGCTCATGTGTTCCCCTGAGGCTAAATTTAACCAGCGCAAGATGTCCTGTGACCTTTTCTGTTAGAACTTTACACAGGTCAATCCAAATAACCCCATAATATGATGTATTTTAAGTTTTCATAATCATTACCATATAATGGATTGTCAAAACAAACCTCAGGGTGGCTATTTTTTAGTGAATAAAGAAGTATTAATACATTTAAGTAAAGGAAGTGATGTGATAATGCGAAAATACCAAAGTAAATGTACATAAGTGTTATCAGAAAAGCCTGCTATACTGCTGTTGTTGTAGTTGCACTTGAGGGCAATAGAAGAGGATAACATAAATGGCTCTTCAGCTCCACTTTGTTCATCTCATATGTTGCTAACTGTGTCTGTCTGCTGTTTGATGCTGAGCAGGTAGAGTACAGTGAATTTACAGGAGCCATTTCTCTGAGAATAGCTGCCTGCTGTGATGCTACAAGAGCAGTGAGAGACTGAGCTGAAACAGTAAAGTTGTTTGCTGGACGGACAAACTAACTCTCTGTAAAGCTTCACAGAGACAGGGGCAGCTGCAGATTAAAGTGATTACTCTCTGGAGGTTCATCACAACCACTGAGTGACTCCTTCCACATTATGATTTGATACATTGCAAAGTATAACGCTTAGAGCTACTTTCATGTATCAAAAGAAGAACTCATTATGTTAGAGTTAGGTTATTGTACTTCGCACATGATTGGATTATCTTTGATTATTTAAGCAACATTTTACTGGTGTAGCAGGTCAAGATGGAGCTGATTTTAAAGCTACACATACACTTTTCATATTACCAATAAATCAATTGAGTGTGTAAAATGTGAAAGGTGATACATCTAGTTTTGAGCCCTATAGGAAACTTCTGCAGACTCTCAGGCTCTACTGTGTTTTTTTTTTTTTTTCACTTACTGTAAGGCTCAGTCTCAACCATAGGTTTAGTGCTTTTTGTTACCGGAGTGCACAAATGACGCTCATGCATGTGTGCACACTCAGGGTCATGGCTCATTTCCAAGGTTATGTAACCTCCAATCTGGGGAAAGTTGCAGTGCAGGCAGAGCCCAAGCTAGACGACTGGAAAACTGAGAATCACTGCTGGGGGATCAACCATGATCATTTTATAAGTGTTAAGCTTTATTTAGACCAGCATGCACCTATTATTAATGCAACATCTCGGGTGTGTTTGATTCGTGTTAGCTACTGTGAGGCACTAAACCAGCAACTAAGGTAGAGGAGACCTTTAACAATGTTGATGTTCATTAATGTTTTTTCAGCTTGCTTTCACATCTCATGATCCAACATTTGTGAAAAGAAATAGCTTTGGAGTTTTTTTTTTTACATACCCTAAAGGCCAGTGTAAGTTCTCCTATTTGCTTGGATTTGGGAGCAGAATGATATTGATTTGGTTGCATTTGCAAATTCACCGCTAGATGCCACTGAGTTCTATAAACTGGACTTTTAAGACTTCTCACTGCCTCCCCTCACAGTAACAGCTGTGCATCAAACAGACATTACTCTCCCCTGGAGACACACGAGGCTTGACCTCATCTGCCTCAGTTTGCAGAAAAAAGCTCAGGAGTCAATCGGTGGGTTGAAGGCTCTGTGAAACCTTTTCATAATGAGGTCAGGGTGATGCTGTGTGCCCCTTGAGTGCATGTGTGTGTATGTGTGTGTATGTGTGTGTATGTGTGTGTGTGTGTGTGTGTGTGTGTGTGTGTTTGTGTAAATGTGTGTGAGTCAAATGCCTTGAGAAAGGTTTGTTCCATGTTTGAGCGGATTATCCGCACCAAACCCCCTTGGAGGATTGCAAGCCGCAACAACTTGCATGTAGCAGAAATGACTCCACGGCCGAATTTAAAGGTAGTGGTGATGATGATGAGCACTTGTGACTGTCTGCCTCTCGCTGCTCCTCATCCCTGCGACAGGTGGTGACACAGGGTGAGGAGAGGGAGAAGCCTGCTCGTTACATACACTCAGTTGTGGGAAAGGGACACAGTAATTTTAACTGGCATGGAGGGAACATGGAATATCACATCAAGATGCAGCCTGTTTATGTCTCCTCATGCCTTCAGTGAAAGATTGTTCACTCATGGAACATGAGCACCTCCTAGTGTTGGATAGCGGAAGTGCAACAAATAAATAAAACCCTTCATAGTTTATTCCAATCAGGTTTTGAGAATGAATGCCATTTCCCACTGGAAAAATTACAATGAAATGACAAATAATTGCACTCAGAGAGGTGAGTTTGCATACTAAATCCACTTGGTTTTTGAGGGTGCTGTTAATATTCTGTACACTATTGTCCCACCATGCAGGGCAAATGGCAGAATAAAACATTAAGATGAGTCACAGCTGCAAATAATTACAAGACTTTCTTTTATTTTTTTTAAGTTTATACCTTGTGTTAAAGAAAGTCACTCACTCAGTCAGTGAGTGTTGGAGTTGCTGATTGGTGGCTTTTGTTACTTTTGAAAAGAGCCTGGCTAACTGTTTTCGGTCTCTATGCTAAGCTTAGCTAATTGTCTCCTAACTGCAGCAATATATTTACCATATAGACATTAAGTGGTACAGATCTTCTCATCTGATTTCTAAAATTATGAACCATTTCTTTAATTAATAAGTAACAACAACTTTAATTTATGGGACTTAAAATTCTCAATAATGTTTTGTTTTGTCTTAAGGGTTAGGGCTACTATTGCCAAAGTATGTATTTCACAATAAAACACCAAGAGTTAAAGATGATTGTTTGATTTCTGATAGCAGCATATGTAGTGTATCACTTTCTTGTCTGTACAAAACAAAAAA
Source organism: Acanthurus tennentii (assembly GCA_029783805.1). Classification (NCBI taxonomy): domain Eukaryota; kingdom Metazoa; phylum Chordata; class Actinopteri; order Acanthuriformes; family Acanthuridae; genus Acanthurus; species Acanthurus tennentii. The sequence goes on along the minus strand of JAPZDZ010000004.1, from coordinate 7,021,947 downwards.
GGACACTGATATCTTGGATACTGGCAGCCAGAGTAGTATATTGTGGAAATTAATATGTAATACATGATATACCTTTATCTGTGGAGTCATGACACAGTTTCAGTTTGACTGTGGAGTAAAAGACAAAGTTTTCAGATATTTGACTGAGTTGCAGCTGCTATCAAGAGTTGAAATGTGAAATTTGTTTCTGTCCTTTTTCATTACCTTAGAATGAGCCTCCTATATCTACAGAGGCCGCAGGTCCTCTCTCACAGAGACAGTCATGTTGTACTGCCATGATTTTACAGTGACCCAGAATGGACAAACGAAACACTGGCTCTAAGGAAGGTCTTCTGTGTTTTTCATGAGTTTGGCAGCCACCGCAGGTTCCCCTACATGTTTGGACAGGGAAAGTGAGCAGAGGGACATCCAGTCTGGTGCAGTCAGTGACACAACCACTTAATGTCACCTAATTGTAAACAGTGGACCTTAAAAGGCCTTGATGCTCACATGGTGAACGTGAGATTTCTGACTTGCATTTTACTGCTGCCACTTGATTTGCTTCTTCTTTGTTTATATACAATAAATCCTCAGCAGAGGATCTTCATTTGTTGATTATTTCCCACACAGGGACTCTTTGCCTCGCTGTCTGCATGTTGTTATGATGCTGTTTTATCACACTTTGGAGCATCAGTAAGATTAAAATCACACCAGCAAGCTAAATTGTAAATTCTAACTAAGTAGATATCACTAAATCACCTTTTCAGAAGGCTGTCCTTATAAGTGCATATTCTCACAGTGTTTGAAGTGAGTGAGAATCAAAGCTACATGCTCTTCTTTAAACTGCATCAAAAAACAGCCTGTACCCAATAATTAGAGAAGCAGCAGTAGTAATGACACCGCAGTCATTTTTGAAAAATTAGTAGCATTGACAGAAAGTCTAACAACGTCTGTAAAATAGGGGATAAACATAGTTATGAATTACACAGTTTTGAGCTGTCAAGGAGGATGAATGGCTGGACTGCAGAGATTACCCGCAGACTATATCCTGCACGACCCTGAGGTTACTACAGGTCATCCTAGAATCCTCTGGTTCCCCATCATGTAGTGTTTTCTGTTTTTGAACACAAACACAATGTTTAACACAATTCAATACATTTATATAAGACCAGCAGCTCTGTGCAGTGTTAAACCAGCAGCAGAATATAAACATATAATTTATTATTAAACGTATAAATTCCTGCTGTTGAGTTGTTTTCTCCAGAAGGCAAGACTGCAGTGCTGTTTTCAGCCTGGTTGTAATATATAGTGTTTGTCGTATGGGTGCAGAAATTTGAGAGGTTTACCCAAGTACAAGGGCCATTGATGCTTGTCATGCAAGAAGAAGTGTAAGATTACATTAGCGGTAAAAATAGACCTGTTTGTCTTAGTGACCACTTGAGGAGGTGGATGCTGAAGCGACCCACAGAGCGGCTGGTGATCCATGATATTTATCCGCTACAGTCCGTCTACGTTGCTTTGTGTGTGTATGCCAGGATACACTCACTTCTCTGTACTTTTAATTGTCAAACAAACAATGCATCTTTAGCCCAGACAAAGAAAAGCTGGCAGAGGAGAACAGGAAAGGGTGAGCGTCACATGCTCCCTGGTATTGTTGTTTATTTAGGGCCATTATGAATTGTCCAGTGAACCGGATGAGGTGGCCCAGTCTCCAGGAATCAGAGCTGGCATTGTACATTTCTATAAACCAAATATGGTTTGAAACTTTTCATTGCTTTTTCATGTTAAAGTTTTGCTTTCTGTAATAAAACTATGGTTATGTTTAGGCAGAAAAAAACATTTGGTCGAGCCAGAAAAAGGAATTGGAAGTT
>JAPZDZ010000004.1:6966368-6981621 GCA_029783805.1 Acanthurus tennentii | reverse complement strand
CACACACACTCACAGACATATGCACAGCACAGGAATGAGGAGTTGATTTACAGCATGTGTGTGAATATCATAGCAGCCAAGGCTCTTTTCCTAGAAATCACTGGCACAAACTCCCTTTGTCACATTACCTCATGACTAAACACTCTCACAGACCGCCTCCTTTGCCTCTGCTTAATTTTACTTAGTGGGCTATGGCGCAAGACAAACCTCCAAACATGCACATGTGTGGCAGGCTCACACCTCCACAGAAAAACCTCTCTTTTTAACTGCTAAAACTCAGAGCTCTGTAAAAGCCAGCCACCAGCTAAAACCATTGAGGTCAGATGACATGGAGTCCAGCAAGGTCTTCATGAATGAGGCAAGAACTGGAGAAGTCATAACTCCCTGTTTTCAAGTAGCAAACTCTCAGCTCTCAATGGCTCTCTTTGTAACTCTAAGATGTAACATGTCAATATCCATTTATGAAAGCCCCTCTTTGTAAAAACCAGCAGTGGTGAAAGTGCCGTCTTCCTCATAAACCCAGAGTATGATGTTCAAGGAGGACAAAAAACATGGGGGTATCAAACCAGATATTTAGAGCAAAATTTCTCTATACACCTCTCTCTAAAGGCACTTAAGCTAACCTGACACAAAAACAATAGTTCCACATGCTCAGGATTTGCCCGATATTGCCCCAAAGCTAACTTATGACCTGGCAGCAGGCAGAAATAACCTTTTGGTGCATTCTTGTTGGTTGATGTCACATGTGTAACTGGAGCATGACATAGGGTTTTTCCTTCAGTGAGTGCCTGTCCTGAATAACAGTAGCCGCGTCAAAGGTTCACTTTCACAGTGTTGAGCCTCTTAATAGCCTTGATAACTCATTAAGCATGAGGAAACCCACAGCAGTCTTGATGATGAGAAATAAAGTGGTGTAAAAGTGCAAAAAGAGAAAATGGCAGAGAGCAAGGAGAGAAAGTACACTGGAAAAAAAAGCATTGTTCTTCTGCTTTAAGGTGTCGCACAGGCGTCATGCATTGTCTTTTAAGTTGTCAGTGTCAAAGCCATCTAAAGTGCAAATCCCTCAATTTTTTCTCTATTTAATACAGTGACTGCAGTTTTGTTGTTTTAGTGTGTTGGGGTAAAGCGGCAACTGCACTAGATGTACTTAATCGGGTGTCTGGGGGAGGCAAAGCAAGAGGTTAAAAGAGGTGTTGAAAGCATTCACTGCTGGTGCTCCAAAGGCTTCAGGTTCTCAGCACCATCCATCCATCCAACTGCCACAGAGCAGAAGTAGGTCAAAACTATTTAGATTTCAGCTGCCCTATGGGAGTTTCTTTCAGAGGGGTTTGGGTCGTAGACTAGGGAGATGGGAGCCTCCCTGTTCGAGAGCCACTGTTCAGTTGCAGAATGGCCACAAGAGGAGATTCAGAGCCTGGATGCTAACATAGCATCGTGCTTGGACACTAAGAAACTTTATCCCTTTGATGACAGCAAGAACCAATTTTAACCTATTGATCACAAGCCAAAGTTCCCCAAAAAGGGCCCCTCTTCCAGGGTACATACAGGGTACTTCCAAGAACCATCATGTAAGCTGGTCAAACACAAGCTGCTTTTATGTACAGAATGCACTCATGCTACAAGTCGGCACTGTTGGTATCATCAAAATACCAAGACCAAGATTTTTTTTAACTGAAAAGTGAGCAACATTTATGCAGTCTACTTCCCAAAACTTACAAAGTACAGATATAACAAGAGGGACTGGGTGAGCAGAACACCAAGAGAGGGTAACTTTACTAAAATTTAAAGTTTTATTTGATATTTTTTATTTCCATCAAATGTTAAAGGGTAACTCTGACTATCCATCAAACTGTATTTGCAGGTTAGAGCCTTGCCATGTAGACCAAAATTTCTATCAATGTATTTTCAGGCTAAACGTGATACAGTGTAAAAAGGTATTTTCTGGGATGTAGGCTAAAGGTTAAGTTGTAAGTCAAACCCACATGTGACATGCCCCAGATACTTTTATTCAAACAGACTGTAATCAGAATCAAATGCAAAGGCAGGGTTTTCTTCCCTGTTTTAAAAAATACAGCTGTAAGGCAAGAAAAATGATCAAATTATACAAAAAAAACAGTAAAGCTGTAAATGCATACATTACTGGCTCTATAAAAGTTAAAAGTTTTGAATCACAAAATTGCGGCCTGAGCATAAAAATAGCAAGTCCATTGTAGTTTGAGACTATTCAAAGTTTGAGCATGGGGGAAGTTTAAAAGGTCATATTCCATGACCTTTTAAATAAATATAGGACAAACAAATGTAAACATCATTTTGAATACCTTTACTATCTTTACTTCATCATTATCACAACATCTGCACACAGCATGGACAGAGAGAGGGAAGGACACTTTGTCTGTGTAACATGTTTCAAGTATGAAATGCTTGTATTGTCACATTTTTACAGACACATCTGTCATTCACATTCAGGCACCAACTTGCTGCTGCATTATAGACTACATTTATCAAGTAGAATATCAATCTACTTTCAATTCACCAAAGTCACCTGATTTATCTCACACAAACAAGTGACACTGCCGAACACGAGTTCTAAAGCTGCCGGCATATTTGCTACTGTGGTAATTTCATTTATAGCACAGAGCACCTAGTGGATAGCTACAACTGTTGTCCCTCAAAGTAGCCACATCCTTAGTTAAGTAAAACTTTAAATCTCAATATAATTTTAAATGAATGAGTTCCATCAAAATTCCTGCAGGGGGAGGAAATAAGCTATGAGGACAAAGACAGTTTTTTGAACAAGGCTGTAAACGTATTTGGGCATTTAATATGGGGCTCCATTTGTATTGACTTGCTTTGCTTGTGTGCGTGAGTTGAGTGTGTGTATGTGTGTTGGGGGTGGGGGTGGGGTGGGGTGTATTGCACAGTTTGATAGAGGTGAGATGCAAACTGGTATAGCTTTACGAAAGCAAGGGGCTCTGTATCATGAAATTAAACTTGTATGATATATAGGTGCTAGGGTTAGATATTGTCATAAGGTTTTAGTTTATATAGCACATATTAATATGTATCCACCAGTAGAGATTTTGCATACCATTTTTACAGTAACAGGGATCATTGTGACTGTTTTTTGGGATTCTTGCATAATCTTGCGATTCTCAGGTGATCTTATAATTGCGCAAATCAAGCTGCAAGGTAACCTGATATGGGCAGCAGGATGGCTTACTACTTTCTTAACATGACATAAGAGTGACAGGTTGCCGCAAAAATACACATCCAAGCTGGTTTGCTAAGTGCAAAAGAAAAAAGTGACAGGAAAACATGGAGACGGAGAGTGAGATTGTAAATACAGAGAAGGAGCCTGGTATTTATTTGCACCTGGTAACCTTTAAACTTTAACAATTGGAATTACTGCTCTTGTTTGGAACCTTAAAGCTTCTGTTCTTAAAAAATGTTAGTTTAACTAACTAACATTTTTTAGTTTTGATTCATAATTTATTATTATGTATTATTTGTTTGTTGTAGAGCCAACAGTAACCACATAGCAATCCAACCAAATATCAACAATAAGCAAAATAAACACTAAAAAAAGACTGAATCAAACTGACTAATTTTACTGGCCTATCACGGCAGGGACATATTGAGTCTTGAATCTACTTTTCTGCCTTTTGGCAGATAATATCAGTGGAAGACAAAAACAACATGAACCCCGTGAACAAAAGGTGGCTAGGATCCGCAAGGACTGACTGAGCCTTCTTCCAAGTCCTTACCTTGTACAAGGGAAGAAGGTAATTCATGACAGCTGTATTCTATTAACCCTGTATGGGTGTAAGATTATAGACATACTTGAAGTGTAACAAGTCGTTGGCCATTTATAGATATTGGCTACATGTGCAGTAAGAAATCTGTTTATGTGTAAGGGACACTGGTAAAAGTTGCGGGGAATAATCTGTGTACTTATTGATATCTGATCAGAAATTTATTGGGGGCATTTCCGATTCAGAACAAGCCTATCTAATACAGCAGCAATAAACGCTACCTTCATAGAGATTATAAGGTTCAGCTTTTGCTGAAACAGTTTTATAGAGGTTTTTATTCTTCTTTATGGTCATTCTGGAGGCTTAAGTTTGTGCTGCTGCTGAAATACATTACATTCCAATAAGAGGTATTTGAAACATCTTTTATGTTATTATGAAAAAATTAATCTAAAACCAAACATTATATCCTTAATGAAGGTCAAGAAGGATAGTATAACAGCATGAATGGTGGCAGCCAGGCTTTGATAACTACAGATAGAAATGAAGATGTATGACAAAAAAATGTGTGTGCCTCTACCTCTGTGAGGCACTGTGGATAAAATATGCCCACCAAATGTCATATGATATGAGCAGAGAGCCCCAGTGCGGAAGCAGGGAGTGAGCTAAGAAATATTAAAGGAATAGAAGCTGAGGTGCAGTGACTGAAAACAGGATGAGGCAGTACACCAGAGGTCAAAGTGGGGAGGGAAAGACTCTGTGGTACATTGTCTTTCTGTGTCACTCTGTCACTCATAAGCTAAAACATCCACCATGACCACAAATACATGAGTTGCGTCAATGTCTATGAGGAGTCCCACCAAAAGCATAGGCTCAGTTCCTCGACAGTTCACCCCCACCCCCAACATGGATACTTGAGTCAAGCCATTCCCTTTTGAAAGACACACCCCTCATCCACACACAGTCTCTCAATTCACAGTGGTACACACTGCTCCACTACATTGAAGGCCGGGATTCCCCTCCCCTCTCCAACCTCCTAAGGAGCTTGATTTTACATAAGCTTCCATTGTCAAGGACAAAAATCCATACCTCCCCAGCATGAGTTCAATTACACACAGGCCTCAAATGCAACACATTTTATGCAAATTATCCCACAAAACAGAAGCAGCTCCTCTGTGAGTGCAACAAAAACACTACGACAATCAGCCAAAGCTATTTTACGCCTTCAGTTGTTGAGGCCATCTGGGAAACATCAAGCAGAGCAAATCATATTCTAAGTCGAAGAACATCATCAGCAATCTCTAGTCTGTATCTCCACTGGTTTGCTTTTAACTTGTTTGCAGGGAATTTTCAAATCATTAGTTAATAAAGAAATTTCAGCTGAATTAAAAAGACAGAATTCATCTATGAGGGCAGTGCAGCACTCAGACAGTCCACAGTGTGTGCTCACTACAGAGCTCAGACAGTTCTTGTTTCTTTGTTCATTGTTTTTGTTCAGTTATGGTTAAAGCCTCTCTCTCCACCTCTCTACACTCTTATTTTAGGTGTTAGTCAGTCAATGATCAAAGTTTAGCCTTAGCATATATTAGACAATATTGGTAGGCGTTATTTAGTGAATGAACAAAGTTTAGTATTCGCATTAGCATTAGCATTAGCATTAGCATTAGCGAATATTATGGCAAAATTGTTGTCATTACTTCCTTGGGACAAGATAGTCCTGTAGTGCAGATCTGATATTGTGACGACGGTTTTATTTGAATGCATGCCTCGTTATTACTTTTGCAATTTTCTAGATTGTCACTCAAAGATCAGTATCAAAATTAACACTGTGAATAACAAGACTGGCAGACCAACACACACTGTGACCAACTTTCTTTACTCTGAGGTAAAGAAAACAACTCTCTACTCAGTCTGTGTCACTTCAAAAACCCTGCACCCACTCAGCATCTTAGACAGTGATGTTGGAGACATATGGTTACTAATAACACAGCTGAACACTCCTCCTCAATTTATTATTCTCTTACATGCAGGAGACTGTAAGATGCTTTCAAATTATTTATTTTTTAGTGCATTTTGGGTTTTTTTTTTAATCACTTACAAAGATGAATCTAAATGAGGCAGTGTGTAAAAATGATGGTGGGCAACATATCACTAGAGTGATCCCAACTTACTTCTCATTTAGCTCTTTGTAGTAGCTACCTTTGGCTGTAGTGGCTAGCAGATGCTGTTAGCGTGTTAGCTCAGTTAGCCAGGGAGTTTTGTTTTCCTTCATTTCTGTTTCATTTCAATGACAGGATGGGCTGGGGCTAGCTTGCGAGCATGCTTATATCACTGCAACACAATACATGCACGTCTCTAACATAACGTCAGAGCAGCTGCTTCTTCACATTCTGCTTACAATCTTTTAAAATTTTTTTTTTTTCAATTTTAAAGCATAGAACTTTAAAAAAAAGTACATGAAGGATGCATCAAGACACATCTATAATGGTTTACATCTTTGCAATATAGCCTTCCGAACTGGAATCAAACTGTGAGAAGCCACAAAGTCCCACCCCTAGGTAGAGGAAGAGGGGGCAAACATTACCAAAAGGCCAGGAGAGTTGAAGAATTTTCCAGTTTTGCTTGCTGTGGAAAGGTCTACAACTTCCTGTTACATGCAGGGAAACTGTGCTCATGTGTAATAAATCTCTTTGTGTTGTACAGATTATAGATATTTGCTACTGAAGCATCTGCTTGTGAAGAAAAATGTTTTTGTTTTGAGGTGTGTAGGTCAGTGGCTAAATAAACAGTGTAGAAGAGAGACAGAAATTCAGAAGAAAAAAACTTGGGGGGAGGTGGGGATGTATTCAGTGAAGTTAAAATGTCAGCTGAAGTGAGGCACAAGTTTGGTTCTGCAGATTCCTGAGAATACTACAGTTGCTGCTGCAAAGGAATGTGGCTCAGCACTTCATCTGTGCGACCAACTGTCATGTCTTGTCTGTCAGTCAATCAGAGGGTTGGTAGGCACAAAGCACCAGCCGCACTGATGCTCCACCAGAGGTTAAAACCATGAAGCGGCAGCAGCTGAAAACACCAGTCAGCCAGGGATTTGTGATTTGTTCAACATGACCATAACTCTTACAGTGGGAGTGTGCTTGTCTACAAAACACTGGGGTGTGTTTTTAACCATGACCAAAGGCCCTGAACAAAATATACTATAATTTCGCCCACGCTATTTTGCAAAAGAGAAGTACCATGACGTGACTCAAAGCACCCTTGGTTGACACACCCCACTGTCAGCTCTCTTATCGGTAGAATAGAGGCACAGTGGAAAGACTACTGCTCAATGTCTGATAGGACTTGGCTGTCAAAAGAGACCCTGCTCTTATCGTCCTAAGAGCTGGACTCTCTCACAAGCAATACATAGGTACTTCAAAACACACTGAATGATGTCAGCAACATGTCACAATCCCTACTGTTTTAATGGCACAATGGCAAAAAAGTAAAATAAAACTGAAATCGTCTATTGTTATTACAAATTATTTAGAATACAACTTGCGGATCGTGTAAATGTACAAAAATTGAAATTGTCTGAGTTAAGTGCTATATTTTATTTATTCAATTAATTTAAAATAATAAACTTGAATTCCCTCTTCATTAAACCAGAGGATTTTCGATCTGTGAGGGAGGTAACTTGTAAGGTGGTCACAGGGGGACAAACGTGAGGCAGAGATTCTGCGGGAGATAAAAGGGATAGGTGTATGCTATGTTTCTAAAAACAACATGATTATGATCATTAAACTTAGCCTGTTGATTTAACTTGATTAAGTTGGAGCTGATGCAGTGGATATGACACACAGCTCATGGGGCCAATTAAGATGCTGGAAAATTGGTGCCTGAACACCACAATTTGAATCAAAAAATTTACTCTTTCTAAATGTTATTACTCAGTTTAAACTGGACACAGAGAATAAATAACATAAATCCACTTACAAATTATACTAAAGGTAATTGTAATCCTAAATTTGCCAGATAACCTTTTTTTCATATTTCTGACTGAATTATGTGCAAAATTTATCAGTAGAGAGGTGTTTACACATTTCTCTACTGAAGAGGGAGAAGTTTGTGCGCTTCCTTAAAAACCTAATTAAAACGTTAACCTGAGAGGGTAGATTTGATGTATCACAAATTTGAAAGTCAATCATAGGCACAGAACCCTGAAACTTCAAGCACAGAGCAGATGTGTCTGTTACAAAGAGTGACAAACAACATAAATAAAGGATGCTAACTGCATTTGTCGTTCTGAAATGTCTGCTGATCATTAATTTTTGTGCTCAACAGACTCCCACGGAGTCCCGTACATGTTTAAGCTTTGGTCTGAGCTCAAAACATGGAGACTATGATGGAATTCCTCCAGTGCTTCAGTCTAGCTAATCATCTTGATGCACACATCTCTCCCATGGGTCAACCTCAGTCAGAAAGAGGTGGTGGGCTGAGCACGACTGTGACTCACACATCCAAAATTTTCAAATGAGGACCAAGGAGTAGATGTGTTTTTAGCCACTTTTTCAGAACTTTTTCTTTACTTTTTATGAGGAAAAACAATGTTAAGCAAAATATTATTTATATTTGAGTAAATACCAAACTTTAGAATACACCTGTAGAGGGACGTTTCCTCAGTATCAAAGTAATCCAATGATAATCATCTGTAAAATAATGTGAACATTTGCTGCAAACTAGAACTGCTAATGGCTAATACAGCATTATTTTAATGGTGCCAGATTTCCAAACTGTGAACCAACACATAACAAAAAAACATGGCTCATGTAACAGACAGCAAAACTTACTAAATTCACTGTTGACACTAGCATAACAAAGTGTCGGATTTGAAAAATTCCAGGTATAAGGTGTCTAAATTTCTTATAACGCTGACAGTTCTTTTTACAGGCATCACTCCTTGGTCTTCAAATCACTGACATCTCATAAAAGGTGTGTGTCAAGACACTTAACAACAGAGGTTTGGTCCGCTGATGGCACAGAAACTGATAAGTGTAAGCTTTCCCAAAGTGCAAAACATACTCATAACACTGTTCAAGAGGTTGTGCACCCACACATGATGAAAAAAGTAGTGCCAGTTTTCTGCAGTGTGCACAACCTGTCTGATCTATATTCTGGTAGATCTGCACCACTGTAAATGGAAACCACAGAGATTTCAGGCACACTATCATTTCCGCTCATGTGTGCCATCAACTGCAAGTGAAACACAGCACTATAACTCAGGAACTGAGAGAGGGTAACTGTCGGAGAGGAAGCAAAGCCATGGCCAATAATATATATATTTTTTAAATTATGACAATTTTATTTCTTACAACTAACACGAAAACAGATGTAGTAACATTTCGAATATGCTGTAATATATATGCTGTAATATATATTTATTTGTACAAATGTTTAGATGCGTGACTCACATTCTCAGAGAATATCATTGTATCCAGTGGTCATCACAAATAAACATTCATAGATCTGCGTAGATATCAGAGGAACTTTGATAGTACTTTGCCGGAGAAATAATAACTTTTCAAGTTTTGTACTGAGTCTGTACAGCCTAAAGGCTCATTCAGCTAAGTAATATCTACATTAAAAAGCTAAAACAGTTATTTCAGCCAATATTCTGTAAACACATTCCTGAGGGGAACCTGATGGGGCTATAAGTGGAAACCATGATATCATAAATGCTCCAACACAAATTTAAACACTCTTCACAATGTTTGTATTACAAAGTCTTTTGCAGAGCAGGAACCAATTTATTAAAAGGTCAAGCATGCAACTCATTTAGTGAGAGGCCAGTAATATCCTGAAGTTAACAGAAAGCTGGGCTAATTCTATGCACAATAGCACCACACACACATCTTAAATGTTTGCACACCTCAGTCACCGTCCTGGAGGGTGATAGATAAAGGACAGAAAGCAGATTAGAGACAAGAGACCTGCAACAAAATGCTTCCACACACATAAGTCAAATACACACACCCTTACACACAAGGATTTACAGTGTTACAGGAGTCATGTGTATGTTAAACAAGCTAGTTGCCACTGCAGTGGAAGCCATGGGTGTTCTCATGTGTGCTACATTCCACTTACTTCTTTAGGTCCTAATGAGAAACAACAAACATTAAATTTCCTTCCTGTGTGCCACTTCTCTCTTCCTTCCCTGCCTGCCTGCCCCCCCCATACCTCACTGAAACTAAGGGGAGACCTAGTTGTTCATCTGAAAAATGAAATGACCAATGAACACTAAGACATGAAATACCTATACTATGGCTGTCAACCTTCTTGTGATTACAGCAAATGCAAAACATACCAATTGTACACTGATAAAGGCCTCATACTATCTATATGTGTTTGGCCAGTGTGGATAATGTTACAGACATGGTGATAATGTTCAACACAGTTGAAATTTGATCAAATTTAGCGTTTAAAACAGTTACCTGTCCAGATCCCCGTCGACAGGTATGTGGATTCCAAACAGGCTGTTGACAGTCGGAGTTGTGAGCTGCAGGCTCTCAGGCATGAGGGGCTTCACCGGTTCCTTCCCAGAGACAACAGGAGACTGTGCGTTGATGAGGCCCTCTGACTTTCCTCCTCCACCACCACTCTCCAAATGTCCAAATCCCGTTGCTGGACTCTTGCTGTGGAGTATCTGACCTGGAGGCAAACTGGACGTTGTCACATTTGGCACGGCAACACTGGAGGCACTGAGCACAGCAGCAGCCACAGTGGCGGGCACACTAGAGCTCACTGCACTGGCAGGCACATTTTGTACACCCGAGGATGAAGGGTGGAGGCTGTGGGGTGTAAGCTGTCCGGTGGCAGCATATTGACTGACAGTCTGCTGCTGCAAAGTGGATGCACCAGCCAGTATAGAGCCTCCGACACCTGCCATTACTCCAGTCTGCTGCAGCAGGAGGCCAGGGGTGGGCTGCCCAGTAGGCACAGATCCCCCTCCTGCTCCTACAACATCTCCAACCTGACTTGGCACAGAAGCCCCTCCAGAGGCCGGCTGCAAGACTGAAGCGGGTCCTTGTCCCACATGTTGTGGCACTGTAGAGAGGCTGGACACTGTGAGGGGCTGGCCAGTGGCGAGTCCTGTCTGCATGGAAGTGGGCTGAGCCTGCTGATAGTACTCCGACTGGTTGGTCAGGTGATGGCCCATAGGAAGCTGCTGCTGTGGGTGCTGAGGGGGGTACGGGATGGGCTGGGCTGAAGGGGGCATGATGGGAGACTTCTGTATGTGAACACCAGATTGAGGCAGGCCATTTTGTCCCACAGGCAGCGCACTCTGGGGGGCAGAAGGCTGGAGACCTCCCACTGTTGGCTGAGCTGGGACAGGTGTAGGCTTGCTACTGGAGAAAGCACCATGTGCTGTCGACCCACTTACACCCTGTTGCCGGGCGGTGTAATTTTGAGGGTGCATTTGTTGCTGTGGCTGCGATAGTGTCTCCACTGAATGCATGCGGGATGAAGATAGAGAAGCATCGGCCATGGAGCCTAAGCCCTGACCTGAATGTGTTGCTGGAGCAACCACAGATCCACCTGTATGCCCGAGCCCACTGTCTCTGTCTGCAGCAGGGTCCAGTGTTGCACTGGCATGCCTTATGCTATCTACAGTCCTACTACCTGCAGAGCCCTCAGAGTCTTTCTCATAAAACTCTGTACACGTCCATCTTCCTCTTCGGAAGGGTTCTCCAGTACCATGATCGAGTTTGATAACCCTGAATCGTGAAGTGCAACTCACCGTGGAGGTGGCAGGAGGAGGAGCGGAACTGCTCACTGCAGCAGGCTGGGATGTGTTTACTGACACAGTGGCTGGCCCAGCGCTGGTTGCTGGAGCAGGCTGTTGCTGCATCGCCCCAGGCTGGGTGATAAGGGTCTGACCTGGCGCAACACCCATCCCCGGCGGCTGCTGACTACCTTGCGTAGAGCCCGACAATCCAACCTTCCGAAACTCCCCGATGGGACTGACTGACAGCGCTGACAACTGACCGGGTTGAGGTATGTGTGATGGTGCCATAACACTGATCGCCTCTGGCTCCCCGACATTATTCAGGGCTTCTTCGGATGAACTTCTGTCACAGGCAGGTTCGTACTCAGCCCGTGACATGTCGTATATTTCAGACGACACATCTTCAGTTCGTGATTCGTCTGGGTCGTCCAGACTCTCCGTGTCGTCGGTGGCACCTACAGCCGCCACCTGGGCCTGCGTCACACTAGTGATCTGAAAACAGCTCTTTTTCTTGGCAGGCATTTTCGACATATTGACAGCCTGAATCCAAGTCCCGTATGGCTATGTTTATTCTTCGTCTGTAATGGACGAACCGGTCGTAGCTTGAAAAAGCTCAGATCATATTAAACAGCACACTTGCACCTATTTTACTTAGCCTAGCTATCCGTAATCGAGATGAATCTACGCCATCCTTCTTCCTCTCTCGGTCTCCTGTTGCGTTTCATGAGCTCATAACGCAACGCCACATTCGCGTTGTCCAGAAATGTGGCATTTAACACTGATACTCGTAGTCTTTACGATGGTTGATCCAGAGCCTTCGGTCAGCCAGTACTTATCCGCAAATATCCTGTTTATGCAGTTGTCAACGGCCGTTGTCGCAGAGTGTGTTGCCCAGCTGCAGGAACTACTTTCGGCTGAGGAGGGCCCACAGCCCTCCACTCACTGAGCTAGCTAACAAGTCAAGCCAACTGGCTCCTGCACACTCCCCCTACCTCGGGACAAGTATGTGAGACATCTTCCCAAAAGCAGTCCTTTGTACCCGCTCACTTCACCAGTATAGAGTCATTCGGTGGCGACACGTACTTTATGGTCAAGGGAGGAAAACGCTCATAAAATTTATCGCTTAGAAACAAAAGAAAATCTAAACAGCGCCAACAGTTACCTCCCTCACTCTGTCACTCTTGACAAGATGGCTATGTTGTATGCTACCGCGCTGCATCGTGGGTAGGTAGTGTACGCAAGGATGTTTACGTATGGGGCGTTTGAGAATTCCCCCTCATGCTGCATTCATGACACCTCGGAAAATTATTATTGCAACCTGCGCATAGGAAATCACCGCAAAATTGAGAAAGTGGATATAAGCCTAGAAAGTGGTGAGTACTTTTACATTAGCACCGCTAGTATACGAGTTTTCGTCTAACCTATTTTTTATATATGCTTTAGGTTTGACAACAAGTTATGAAGATTGTGGTACTTGGATATATTATTGTCAGGTATGTGTAGCCGTTTCCCTTGTCGTTCAACATTTACTTGTCATGCATTATTGAATAAATACCGGTAGCCAAGCTCTACATTTCCCTGCACTACAGCTAAAAGAACCTCTGATTTTATTTTAAAGCAGAAAAACATAGGAACTTTCAGGATACCTAACCACTGTATAGCATGCTTATAGTCTTCTGTTTGTCTAGCGAATATATTGCCAAGTTATTTCTTCATAACGGTCAGATTCACTGGGTGTCACTTGAAGGCATCGACTCCCTCTCTTTTTTATAGGTATTTGTGTACGCTGCAGTGATACAATATGTAGATTTTTTAAGTCACATGCAGTTAAGCTTAGCACAATGCAATGAAATTTGTTCTTATTTATACACAGTGTTGCAATCCAGATCTAAGGCAGTGCTTTGATCAAGGGCACTAAGGAGAGAATTAACCATGAATGTTTTTGATGGTAGAAAGACCCACACAGTACGGGGAGAAAATGCACACTCCACACTGTAAGGCCACGCTTTAGCCCGGGATCAAATCTAAAATCTTCTAATAGGGACCACGAACTTTAAAGTGGATTTTGTAGTTTAACTAAGTAAAGTTGATCTATATTGCGTGTGATAAAAACCAGTATCTGACAAAGCTCCTCCACTTATCCTGTCATCACCACACAGCTGCATGTTTACCAATCGCTCAAGCCGAAAAAAATATTTTAAGCATGCCATAGAAAATTAAAGGTTGTTTCTACCTAGCTGGGTTGCATCATACATTAGTAAGTCACAGAAATGCAGCATCCCCTAGATTGAAAAAAATCTTCTCTATCAAGAATCCTTTTTGTTATCTAATAGTCAAAGGGAATTTAACATACTAGACACACGTACAGTGTGACAACCTTGAGCGAGTAAATAACTAAGTTGGCTGTGAGTACATATTTTAAATACTGAATAAATCAATTAACCAGACCGCCAGTTTCAGCTCTGTACTGTAAATTAAAATAGGTTCTTACTAAATAACTTTAAGAGTTGCAAGGTGTAAATACCTGTCTGGAAGACATGTTTTTCATAGCTGTGCGCCATCACAAACATACAGTATATAACAGCTGACAGTATTCACAAACTTTAGAGAACACCGCCCCAAGTGGCCAGAAAGGGTAATGAAATTGAAACAGTTTCATGCGCGTTGATGAATGTTGAATATTTATCATATCACCACCTTAATTGGCCTTAATACCTTACTTCCATGACCTTATGCTAATATATAAATAGTATAATGATTATAAATGTAATTTCAAGCAGTAATTAAGTCTTTCACCATTGTTATCTTAAATAGTAATTAAGAAAGAGAGGGACATAAAATTATTGAACCAACAGTATAGTTAAGAAAAATAACATACAAACAACATACTGTATTCTTATAGTAAACAACATTTTGTCTTTCAAACGATTATACATGAACATAATTTGTGTACAGCTACCAGACCTTCAAGACAAGTAGCTGCAGTAATGACACAATCAGCTTTACATGTTTACAATGCAGTCATTTGCACTAAGTTTTTGTTGTTGTTGTTGTAACTGCAGAAGTGTTACCCAAGGGAAATGAAAGAATGCAACAATGTGCCAGATATTAAAATAGTTTTCTGAAAAGACAAGTCCTTAGATTGTTCATAAGGGGATTATACGTTTCCTGACACATTCGAGCTGAGCTGCAAAAAGCCACATGCTGGGGCTGCTTCTTGTATTGCTGTGCCATCTTACACAAATAAATGGCGCTTTGAGTTCATTCAAATCAGTTGGACCTTTGAGTTGGTGTGGGAACTAGATCATCCTGTATAAGTGACTCTGCAGTTTAAACCAGTCATTAGCTCCACCAAAATAATGTTTTGTATTGACTTGCATGATAATTTTTGAGCATTTATGTTATGTATTGCATAGTTTATGCACTTATATTGTTCAAACTAAAGCGGAAGTGGGTGAGACAATGGAAATCACAGGTTAATGACTTGAGGAGATGAAGATGGCCTTAGAGATAGTTTCTGAGTAGACCACTGTACTCCAACACAAGATAAACTGGAATATGTAATTACACATTATTACACAATTACTCATTTTATTTTGCCCTCATGCTTTGTGTATATCGGTACTACTTCAACATGGATTGCTGAGTGGAAGGAGTAAATCCTTATTGTGTAAAAATAAAGATGACACTAACTGGAAAATTACCACTTTTTTCTTCAAGTATTTGTTTCTTTGGACCTCAC
>JAPZDZ010000004.1:6947697-6966268 GCA_029783805.1 Acanthurus tennentii | reverse complement strand
ATTGTGTAAAAATAAAGATGACACTAACTGGAAAATTACCACTTTTTTCTTCAAGTATTTGTTTCTTTGGACCTCACTAAAACCACTAATCCAGAAAGCAAGCAAAGCATGTGCCATCTTTGCCACAAACTGGGAATGCACAATTGAGAAATATAAATAAATATAAAGCATTGCTATTACTCCAATCAAGATAATTTTTCAGGGTTTATGTTATGTGGCAATGCATAAACAAACATACACATTCATTTGGTTTTTTTATTAACCAACAAAGTTTTGCTGTATTGTTACTTGTGATAGGATCAACTAGACCTCCAACAGAACTGATATTTAATTTTCAGTAGTGGACTTCTGAAACCTCAGTTTTAATCATGTTTGCAAGCAATCCTCAGACACCTAGGAAAAGTCAAGTATTAAGCAAATAAAACAATATTATAAGGAAACTGTTCTCTAGGACCACCCAAACGAAACACTAAGGTCACTGCAGATAAATTCTGATTGACATTTGTTAATCTCAGATACTGGTGAGTGATTCAGATTAGGCAGGGGAAATTCGTTTACTGGTCAGTGATGTAACCTCCAGCCAGTCTCCTCTTGTTAAAAATTTGTATGTTAATTTTATGAAAGTGA
This sequence comes from Acanthurus tennentii, assembly GCA_029783805.1. Taxonomy (NCBI): domain Eukaryota; kingdom Metazoa; phylum Chordata; class Actinopteri; order Acanthuriformes; family Acanthuridae; genus Acanthurus; species Acanthurus tennentii. Next base: position 6,965,641 of record JAPZDZ010000004.1, on the reverse strand, counting down.
GAAGATAATTTGGGAGCCCATCATCACCTCAGATCTTATTGTTTTCAGTGCAAACTGAAGGTAGTTGCTAGCTTCACTGTACACCAACCGAGCTGTCTGACAGTCCCTCATCTTTTCTACGACACGAAAATACATTCAATGAATGAAGGAATAAACAACTGAACGTCTCATTCCGCACATCCCCATTCGGCTTTCTGTGTATCCCGGCATTCCCTCAAACAGTTGACTCTTGGCTGAGCTGTTAAGTCCCTCTTTATTCCGCCGCCTGCTGCCATCATAAAAGCGCCGGGGAGCTCATTGTGCGGAGTGATCTGATACGGACTACACCCAGCCGCTGCCTCACTGCCCTGGCTTTCTTTGCTGCCCCAGCCTTGACGTTGGTAAACGTCGAAGTGAGGGTGAGATTGGAGACTCTAAATTCGTCTGTAGGGTTTCTTCCCATTTGGCGGTCACTTGTCTGGCAACCTAACTTCTAAAGCTGTAGGGATTTTTACAAAGCATCAATTTCTTGAATATGTCTTGGCAAAACTACGTGGAAAACCTGATGGCCGATGGCAGCTGTCAGGATAGCGCCATTGTTGGGTATACGGACGCCAAATATGTTTGGGCAGCACATGCCGGCGGTACCTTCAACAATATCACGGTAAGAAGTCAGAATAAGGTTTTTTGAGTGAAAGTGTGGTTTCGTTTGACATTGTTATCATGTATCCCCATCGCAGACGCTCTCGAGACTCAATAGCCCTAAAACCGTTATCTCGCAGGGTCTAAATGACTAGCATGCTAACGGTTTGGTGCTAGCTTAGTAGGCTAGCTGGTTCATTGGTGGCCTGTCTCGACTATTTCCTGCTAAGGAAACGTTGCAGGATTAGACCTCGTGTGGATCTCACAAGACTGCATTTATTGTGGTTCACATATTTCAAAAAGACATGAGGCAGTTATTTATTGTGAACGGGCTAAAAATCAATAATTAAAGTTACTACAAAATTAACCCAAGGCTAATTTAGATCCTGCGAGTAGACGGACGTCTGACTTAAGGAAACGTGCATGCTTTTGTGTGCACGGCCGCTTGATTAGCTAACGTTAAGCTGCTGCTTCCCCGGTTACCTGTGGTTAAAAAGGCTAACACTGACCGACGCTGAGGCAGTTTCTTGTGGCGCTTTCAAATATAAACACGAGCAATCTAGCTGCGTATTCCTACATGAAATAATTTTGATGGACTTAACAGTGTGTGATTTTTTTTTTTCTTAATTAACTGAGAAGGATAACGTGAGTGCCTGTCTAATGCATAGACGTCATTTAACTTCCGCTAATTACTGTTGGCAAGGGATGAGATGTACAAATTTGTTATCAATTTCAGTAGATTTGCAGGTGTCCAGCTTCTCATCAACCTCCTCTCTTTTAGGCTGGAATCCTCGATATTACAGTTTTATGGCTAGTAGTGGGGTCAGCATCGTCGTCTTATTGTTTTGAATAGGGCTACAACTAACAAATAATTATGATCGATTAATCTGTCAGTTATTTTCTCTGACAAATACTTGTTTTTATGGAGCGTTAGATTAGACTATTGTTAAAATATCTTCTCAAAGCTGAAGTTGTGTATTTAAAATGGCTTGTATTGTCCGAGCAACAGTGCCAAACGCTTGTATTGTCCGAGCAACAGTGTTAAACACCACTATATTCGGTGTACTGTCTTATATGGCAAATAGCAGCAGCAAATCCTCACATCCTTAAGAGATAGAGCTTGAAAATAATTTGCTTGAAATTATTGCTTGATGAAATGATTGAATCGTAGATATTTCTGTCAGTTTATTAAACAATGTGTTTCTGTTATTGTGGCATTTCTTAAGGTGGCCAGCTAAACTTGGCCTTATATTTGCAATATAATCAGCCACTATTATAGAAAATGTTTCTTTATTACACCTTAACAAAATTTGCCCTTTGATTTTGTCTGACATTTACGTCCTTTCTCATGGCCACAAGCTAATTTATGTAATTATAAATATTGTACCTTTTTAATCACAGAGGAATTATGTTAGTCACACAACTGGCAATATTTATGTTATATCCATCTGAGGTCTGACTGACTTTGCCCTAATCTTGGGGGGGGGTGTTTGTGTGTTTTTCAGTCTCAAGAAATTGATGTCCTTGTTGGTAAGGACAGAGAGACCTTCTACACCAGTGGTCTCACTCTGGGCTCCAAGAAGTGTTCAGTCCTCAGAGACAGCCTCCAAGATGAAGGGGACTGGACAATGGACATCAGGACAAAGAGCCAAGGAGGAGAACCCACATACAATATCTCTGTGGGGAGAGCTGGAAAAGGTGAAAGCATAGTTTCAAAATGTTTCATACCGTTGTAGTTATTAATATGCTCTCTTTACAGTTTTCTGTATGGGAGCCTGCTCACATGATTTTTGTAAAAAATCAGCGGCCTGTTGTGATCAGTTTTTTAACATTCTGCCCTGGCAAAACATTTACTCGTTCAGGCTTCTTAAAAGTAACAGTTAAATGCATTTGTTGGATTCATGACTGACTTAAGTAACTTATGCAGGGTATTGTTCATTATTTTATTATGTTATATAGAAAAAGATAAGTTTCCACAATAATTGTTAATGGTTATAATTATTAGTTGAAGGCATATTTTCAATATACTCCCTTCTGATTAGATAATTTATTGAATCACAGTAATTCCAGGTCTAGTTGCCACAATGTGTGCTCTGCACATAAGCAGGGCTCACAGACCACCTTTGTAACTCAGGGCAATGAGTCTTTATATCATATGATACTTTCAGTAAGAACTTTTAGAGACAGACTTGTGAAGTTAAAAATTAAAAAGACCAAGCTAACCTAATAGCTTGACTTTAACTGCAACTTAATAAAAATCCAGGGTTTGCCTACTCTTGTCTGTTCGCCATTGTTTAATATTGCTCCACTGGTTTCCCATTGGCTTAGAATTGTCCATGGTTTGACATCCAGGACTTGATAATTGGCTACAAAATCTACAAGATTCATTTAGACTTCAATATTAAAATAATCCTGAGTGTGCTGCTATATTTCTAAGTGGGAAAACACTGAATGCAATCAAAACCAACCTCCCTTTGCCTGAATTTTCCTAACATTCCGTTTCTTTTTAAAAAAATTTCCACCTGTCATCCTTATGCTTTGCATAGTGTAGTTAACTGAGGGAAGTCAAAAGAACACTAATTATGTGTTACATTAATCTAATTTGCACTGACAGACGCAGTCTTTACACATAACAGCATGGAAGATGAGGTGCACCCTAATTAGTCCCAGGCATGTATCATTATAGTCATATCTTGATTTGGTAGAAAGAATAAGCCTGTCTGGTTTTTCAATGCTGTACCCTCTAACAACAAGTATTTTCTTTGCACTGGCTCATTAGTGCTTTACATCTGGTTTACTGTTCAAAGCAGAGATCAGAAGGAGCTGCCCTGACCAATCAAGTGCATATTCTTCGAGCTTTAATTGTTGCAAAAAAAGGGCTTAAATCTGCAGTGGTGATGTTCAACCATGTGTTATGGATGATCAGGCTTTGCGGGGTCCAGAAATTGGTCTCTTGTTCACGCATTGACAATTCCCTGGTAGCAACAGAAGTGAGTAATACACAATTTTTTGGACACAATTTTTATATATATATATATATATACACACACACATACACATACCAATTGTCAGTGTCACAGTGTAAGATGGAAAATGCACAGACACAACAGTGTTTTAATTCATAAAATTAGTAAGTAAAATCACCTATTTATGTGGTAATGAAAACCCTGCAAACAGTTGGCCTTGAAAAAGCACACAGTTGAATATCCCTGGACTCTTCACCTCTGGTGACAGTACTTCTTACCTGGAATGCCTTTCCTTTACCTTTTTTACTTTTCTAAACTGTCCCCTTTTCTATCTCTTCTCTTTCAGTTTTGGTTCTTGTAATGGGCAAAGAAGGGGTCCATGGAGGCGGATTGAATAAGAAGGCTTACTCAATGGCAAAATACTTGAGGGATTCAGGGTTTTAATGTTTTCAAGTTCACTTAGATAAAATTGAGGGACAAAAAGAAGAGAAAAGAAATGTTGCTGTTAAGATTTCTCCTGCAAGCAGTCAAATGTCTTGGAAACTTTTAATAGCAATGAAGAGTGGTAAGATACTGTGTCACCTTTGTTCCCCCCTTCATCCTGTAGGGGGGAGACTCTTCAATTTTGTTCATTTTCTCTTTTTTTCCTTGTGTGCTCCAGCATTGGTTTTAGTCATGGGAAAGGAGGGTGTCCATGGTGGAAATCTTAACAAGACAGCACATACAATGGCTGAGTACCTGAGGAAGTCTGGATATTGAGCAGCCTCTCCACCCATCCTTCAACTTAGCAGCTCACTCCCACTCACTGCATTGTGTTGACACTACTTCCAGGATTAGATGGCCTACAATGTTACTTTCTCCTCAGTCTACTTTTATACAGCTTTTTTGTTTGCTCCCCCCCCCCATACTTGTAAATTAAAAAATAAATATAAAAAAAAAACCTTCCCCACTTTAACATTGTACTTCTCATGTTTTTGGCACTACAGAAATGGCTTGTTCATTGAAATGTCATGTTGTTAACCAAAATGAGTGCAAAAAAAAAGAATGCATAGTGTAATAAAAGTGTAACACAAATTTGGACTTGCCTTATATAACAATTACCAAGCAACTAATAATCTAAGGGGAAGTACACATGTAATAGTGGTGACAGTTTGCATAGTTATGCTTTGTGAGCATTATTAAAAGATGCCAGTTATTTGTTTTCTTTTTTCATCAGCATGTGGGCATTTAAAAGTTGCATGCATACCCTCTTTAGCATACAGATTCCAGCCCTGTTCCCCCCTCCGTCACTGCATAAAATTCCAGCCAAAACCATATTCTCATCTGCCTCCATCTTCAAGTCTTCAAGCCTCCATTAAAGAAATGACAAAGTTCTTCTGACAAAAGTCCTGAATGTTTGTATCAATTCACCGCCCTCAAGCACAACTTCATCACATGCTTCTGCTGTTGTACCTGAATGTGGTCTTAAAAGTTAATGATGTGGTGTTGGGCTGTTGTTAGAGTGTAGTGTAAGGTCAGCATTGCTGAAGTCTCATAATATTGTCATGATACTTCACCACATTCAGATGTCTCTGTGGACATTCCACCTCTGTGACAGCTCAATCACTTATCAGCCAGCTGCTGCGATTTGTGAATTTTTCTGTAAATCACTACACAAGTTATGTGAAGTTACACCCACACCACCCCTGCCCCCCTGGACCAATTGTCAATATAAGAGGGTTATTAGAACTCAGCTTATTCTGATTAATGATTGTTGGCATCACCTGTTGACTGTAAATCATTAAGACAACTGCAGATGACTGTAAAACATGTAACAGCTTCCTTAGAGTTCAACACTACATAAACTTTTCATCACTAATTGATTTGTTGCTAACTTCATATCCATTAATCAATGAAATGGCAATGTCATTTTACTACAGTATGAATGCATTTTGACTGTAAACCCAAGCTGTTGGGCTCCAGCACCTTGGAATTATTTGCCTTGTGCTTTAGTCATCAAAGGTGTATTCACAAATTGTCATAGTACGGTACTTAGAAGTATATTTAAAAGAAAAAAAAAGATGCTGTGTACGCTAAACATATTGAAAATGGTGTTGGTTGGAATAAGAACATTTGTAAGTTGTCTTGTGAAAATTTTCTGAGAATAACTGTGTATTCTGTGCCATAAACGATCTGATCTGTTGCTACTATGCGTTGAATTTTTAACTGTTGCCCCAGCAAGAAGTAACTTTTAATGGCACTTTCTGAGGGATATTTTGGCATCAGTAATCTCCAGACTTTGTGGAATATGTACAGAATTAAATGACAGAAAAATGAATTTGCAATATTTTGTCTTTTCTTTTTTTGGAGTTGGAAATTCCTTCCACCACAAAATCTGCTATTTCAAATGCCATGAACTGATGAGACATCTTGTTTACAGACAGATCAAATAAAAGTTATTCCAGCCAGAGTTAAAGCCAATATGTCCTGTCTGTTGACTTGAGTCCAAACTTTTACGTTGATGTAAGAGTTATGAATTCTATAGCTTTAATTTAAGTATACAATTGAAACTTACTTTATTAATGACATACTACATTAGCAACAACACAAACCTGGTATATGGAGCTGGTAATGTATACTCAAACACAAAAGTACTGTGCATAGACTTTATATTCTTGAACTAACACATTCCACTATTCTTAAAAGCATTAATCTTAGTGTGAAGGGATTTAGTCAAGTCACTTCTCCCTGTAGTTCTGTTTCTAAATACCTAAAATAACTAACCTATGCAACAGTGTATTTCTAGAAAGCTGGAGGGAAATCAACCAAAATTTACATGGGCTGCTGGCTGGTACTGGTAAGAAATAACTTATTCTATCTAGAGGGACCGCATACATCAATAGTGTTAGACAATATTTCAGTTAACCTTTTTTTTCAATGGTATATAGCACAATTAAGTGAAGGCTTTCTACCATTTGGATTCATAATAAGAAGAAATAATGAAACTGAGAGACCTTCCTGATAAGACCAAAGGCAAGAAGATCTGTTGTTTTCAGTCAAAGAAATAAACCATTGACTTTCATTAAATGACTGTTTTTGCAACAAATAATCATGCAAAAGACCAGCCTATATGGTTATCACAGATTCTCCTCTTTGATTTCCTTATATATTTTGCATTTGCTTGTTCAAACTCTCTCTGTATTGTTTACACTGAGTGAAACAGAGTCAATTTTTCTTAAAACTGCAAAATGGATGTGGCTGTGTATTAGTCACATTGGACATCGGTCCCCCCCAGTAAAACTCATGGTGGTAAGACTGCTGAACAAGAATACAGTAAGCATCAAATATCTGTCACGTTTCAGTAAAATGATTTAATTGTTCCTGCTAAAAAGGCTACATGTCAGCCAATGGGGTGTTTAGAGCCACATATTGATACCCTGCCCTTAATTGCACAATCAGCTGCACCTGCTATTGTCAGGTGTTTGTTGAGTCATTATTAGAATCAAAAAGCATGTGCTCAGTCTTTAAATTTGCGTGCTCAAAAGAGAGTTTAGCATTTGCTGCACACTGCTGAGGCAATTTGCCTGTGCAGTGCTTTTTCTTTCTTCCAATGGCGTGTAGTGGGGGCAAAAAGATTTTATTGTGTTTAGGCCTTCTTTTGGTTGCTAGTTGCCATTGCAAAAGTTTAACAAAACTAAAGGAGTTGGATAAATTAAGAGGAAGCTCGACACTAAGCCATGGCCAAGCTAAAGAACGAGGACTGCACCATGGAAGACTCCTAATTGGTCAAAATTCTCTGCAAGGTGCTAGGCTCAAAAAAGCAGAGGCTACAAATGACTTACTGGATGTTGATACAGATTACCAAGCAGATATGGGTATGTTAATTGGATTCTTATTAAAAACTACACTTTTATTCATGGATTTTGATAACTTTGGTACATTAATTTATGTACCTGTTTGACTTCTTTTAAGCTTGTTGTAATCTGTATGCACCATTATTTAAACAATTAATTTTAGAAGGTTGGGGGCATCCCAAGCAACCCAAAGGAGAGGAAAATGGCTTTTCAAGGCCAAAGCCTGACAATGTGGCAGTGGAACAACTCCTTAAAATGGAGCCGAAGGTCGAATGTACAGGAGATTCCATGAAGCTTCAGGTCCAAGATGCTGCAGCTACCCCAGGATCTCTGTTGTTTGTGGACAGGGGTAGGTTTGGTCAATGGCATTGTTATTTTAAAGCTCAATCATGTATGCATAATATATGTATTTGCAGAGGAGTATAATTTAAATTCCTAATTATTTTGCCTAGGAAGTCGCCTGTCTCCCCTGCCTCCGTCCAAGTTGCCACCAAGCTGTGGTTACACATTCAGGTCAACTCTGAGAGATTTGGTCTTAGTTGCACCTTATGATGGTTGCTTTGTTGCTCATGAGGTAGGATGCTTAATGAAACCCCTGTTCACTTGAACAATCTACACTTTGCATACTTGTAACTTTTTTTTTTCTTGCTGGTTTCAGGAGGATAGCTATGTTCTCCCACTGCGTTGGTTGGGGTTACCAGTGAAGATGTCATGCCCTTTGATGAGGCAGTCTTCGCCTAACCCTCCAATGGTTACCTGCCACACTGAGGGCATGATTGTGAAAACTGAATGGACTGTTCCTGTTGCTAAAATCAAAGTAAACTGTAGGTTTTTGCCTTTTTTATCAATGCATTGTATTAATTTGTTTCAGATCAGTCAACTGAAAATAAATGCATGTCCATAAGACATAAACTGTCAAACAGACCTTGCAAATCACAATTGCTACATAGTAAATTTTAATTCTGATACTATGATGCCTTTTATAACATTTCTCAGTTTGTTTTTGGGCCTTTGGTTATGGGACTAAATTTGGAAGAATCTAAGCCATGATTAAAATCTGGTGAATCATGAGTAGCACTTACAGACGTTAAAAGGGAAACGCTTTGGAGGGATGATATTATCACTGTAGCATGCCATGATATGGGCTTAGCTATGGATGTTTGAGTTCTATGTGATTAAAATTTTTACTTACATCTTTAAAGAAATGCTTATTTCGAGGGAGGAGAGGTCCCAAGTGGGAACTCCGAGGATTTCTGTCCTTTGACTCTACTTTTTTTTTTTTTTTTTTTAAATATACCTAACAATAACTTATTCTTTCACAGTGAATAGTAACTGGGAGCCACTGATGAGAGCCTCACATAAATGTGGGTTTAGTGTGGTTGTACATCCTGAAGGTGTGGTCATCTCTGTTCATTATGCACCCTGCTTTGAGAAAAAGGTACGTTAAGTCTCTAATTCTTAAATTTGTTTCTCTCAAAATTTGTTGTAACATTAACATTTTGTTTTGCAGGATGGAATGTATACCCTAGAACTAGCTGGAGAAGGAGAAACTAAAATTTCCTGCCCATCACTGTCACCAGTTCAACCTGAACCCACAAAGAGCCCAGCAAATGATCCAAAACAGCAAACTGAAAGCCAAAGCAAAGGAGTGCATCCATCAACCCCATCAAATAATTCACCCTCAACAAGTGCTCCAGATCCTACTGCTGTAAACCCTGCACAATCTGCTGCTCCTCAGGTACCAGGTTTTCCCCAGATCCCAGAGGTACCTAATGAGAAACCAAATCAGGGGCCAAAGGAAATCAGTGAACCACAGTTACCCTACTTTCCTTTTTACTCCAATTACTTTTACCCTTACCCCGCACTTCCAGACACAAAACCTACACCTACTGTAGAGCCAAATATGTATCAAACTGTCCCTGACAAGCCATCACCTAAACCTGAGGGACAGGTACCCCAGCAGTTTATTGGTTTACCATTTTACCCCTGGCCAGTACAGCCTGAAGTTCCTGTTGAGAAAGAGCCTTCAGTCACCAAACAGCCTACAGGCCAAGAGAAACATCCTTTTAACCCTTATCCATTCTTTAAGCCATCTAGCCCTGACAGTGTCCTTCCTGCACTCTTGCCTGAGCTAAAACCTTTGCCATCTCGCATTCCTCCAGTTGCAAAAACTACTAAGGACCAAAGGCAGCAACCTTTCTACCCCTATCCAATTTATCCTCAACCATATTTGCCCGAAGTCCCCCCTACAGAGCCAATAGTAACTGAACAACCACAAGGTAAATTGGAAGAACAGTTCTCTCCAAATCCAATAAACCACCCATTTAAGCCTCCCCAGAAACCTGTAGACCCGTCTGCAAGCCAATTTGAAGGCCACGTACAAAAACCCCTTTATCAGTTTCCTTTCTACCCTCAGCCACCAGCATCTGAAGCTCCCCAAGTAGAATCTCCTAATCCACTGGATCCTGAAAAAACTGAAAAACCACTACCTGAACAGACTATGCCACCAAAACCCTCAGGTTCTGAAGGACCTCAGGGACAAATATACCAGCAATTTTACCCATACCCATTTTTGCCTCAAGGTCCTTACCAGATGCCTGTGCTACCCACACATCAAACTCTTACACAAACTCCAAAGGGTCAAGTACAACCACTCAACCCAATGCAACCCGAGGCATTTAAACCTGAAGTCCTTGGAACATTGTCACCTGGTGAAACTCTTCTGGCTTCAGAGAACAGAAAGCCATCACAACCCGAAACCCCGCAAGGCCAAGTATACCAGCCTTTCAATCCTTACCCTTTCTACCCTAACCCTGTCCAACCTCAGCCAGAGCCTGGAAATCCACCTGCTACAAAGCCTCCACAACCACCACAGCCTGAAGCCCCACAGGGTCAAGTATACCAGCCTTTCTACTCTCAGCCAGACCCTGATAGTCAACCTGCTACAGAGCCCACAACTGTTCCAAAGCCCCCACAACCTGAAGCCCCACAAGGCCAAGTGTACCAGCCTTTCTATCCTTACCCTTTCTACCCTAACCCTGTCCAACCTCAGCCAGAGCTTGAAAATCCACCTGCTACAAAGCCTCCACAACCACCACAGCCTGAAGCCCCACAGGGTCAAGTATACCAGCCTTTCTACTCTCAGCCAGACCCTGATAGTCAACCTGCTACAGAGCCCACAACTGTTCCAAAGCCCCCACAACCTGAAGCCCCACAAGGCCAAGTGTACCAGCCTTTCTATCCTTACCCTTTCTACCCTAACCCTGTCCAACCTCAGCCAGACCCTAATAATCAACCTGCTACAGAGCCCACAACTGTTCCAAAGCCCCCAAAGCCTCCACAGCCTTTTAACCCTCAACTAGAGCCTGAAAATCAACCAACTTCAAAGCCTCTAGAGCCCCCAAAGCCACCACAGCCTGACGCCTCACAGAACCAGCCTTTTAACCCTTATCCTTTCTACTCTCAGCCAGAGCCTCCAAATCCACCAGCTGTTCCAAAGCCTCCACAACCATCACAGCCTGAAACCCCACAAGGCCAAGTATACCAGCCTTTCTATCCTTACCCTTTCTATCCTAACCCTGTTCAACCTCAACCAGAGCCTGAAAATCCACCTGCTACAGAGCCCACAGCTGTTCCAAAGCCTCCACCACCTGAAGCCCCAAAAGGCCAAGTATATCAGCCTTTCTATCCTTACCCGTACTACCCTAACCCTGTCCAACCTCAATCAGAGCCTGAAAATCCACCAGCTGTTCCAAAGCCTCCACAACCACCACAACCTGAAGCCCCACATGGCCAACTACACCAGCCTTTCTATCCTTACCCTTTCTACCCTAACCCTGTCCAACCCCAGCCAGAGCCTGAAAATCCACCAGTTACGAAGCCCACAGCTTTTCCAAAGCCTCCACAACCACCACAGCCTGAAGCCCCACAGGGCCAAGTATATCAGCCTTTCTACCCTCAGTCTGAGCCTCAAAATCAACCGACTACTAAGCCTCCAGAGCCCTCACAGCCACCACAGCCTGAAGCCCCACATAATCAGCCTTTTAACCCTTTCTACCCTTATCCTTTTCATGCTCAACCAGAGCCTCTGAATCCACCAGCTACAAAGCCTACAGCTGTTCCAAAGCCTCAAAAACCATCACTGCCTGAAGCCTCACAAGGCCAACTTTACCAGCCCATACTCCCTCAGCCAAAACCAGAAAATAGACCTGCTGAAAATCCTACTGCTTTTACACAACCTGAAGCCCCTGAAGGCCAAGCTCACCACTCATTTTACCCCTACCCATTCTACCCCTACCCATACTACTCTCAGCCAGAGCCTGAAAATCAACCTGCTGGGAATCCAACTGCTGTTTCCCCAGAAAATGTAACACCTAAGGTAGAAGCACATAAACCGTCTACCCCTCAAAGAAAGATACCAGGTGCTGAAACAACTGGTGATAAAACTCTCTCTGAAAAACCTCCGGCTGTCCAACCTCCAGTGGGCCAGGTGCCATTATACTATCCTCAGCAGCCCACGCAGCCCCAGCCTGTAACATTTCCTCCTGCTACTCCAATGCAGCAGCACCAGCAGAGCACTGTTCCCGCCAGTGGTGAGAGCCAACCAGAATCAGCCATGCCAAAACCAAGTAATAGTGGTATCATTCCACAAGACCCTCAAGTAGGCTCTTCATATGTGCCTCCTTTGCATTGCCCTCAGTTTTGCCCACCTGGATTTTCTAATTGCTGTCCACAAATTGCATTTCATCAACATCTCCATCATTTTCTTCCTACTGGACTTGGCAACAAAGATGCACCTCCGATATATCCAGGGCTTCCATTCCTCCCTTCTGTGGCATATCCTGGGTTTGGTAATGGTTTTGGTGCTACTCCCCCACCTCTTAAAAAAACAACCAAAGCTACAACAACTTCTACTTCTGCATCTATTTCACCTCAGTCCCCCTTATCTGGAAATAAGAAGCAGCCATATTTCCAGCCACCAGATGGCAACCCTGCTGCACTACCTGGGAGTAATCCAAGCAAACCTACAAATCCTGAACAACAAATGTACCCTTACTTTGTACCAAATTCGCCATATTCTAATTGGCCATATCAACCACAACATGAGGAGCGGCAAAATTTTCAACAAAGGCAACCCCTGGCTCACTACATTGTGCCCTTTCAAACCCAGGGCCCAAGTTATGAACCAGGAAATCCAATGGTGCAGTATGAACCATATAACATACAGGCCCCAAAGCAGCAAAACAAGTTGTCAGCTGGGCATGTGAATAATCCCCCTGTCATGTCCTTTATTAACTCTAACCTACAAGGGAAGCCTACAGCAAAACAGCAAAATAAACCTCCAGTTAAGGAAATGCAACCAAGTGACCCTAAATTTAGTGACTCTAAAGAGCCAACTCATCCTAAAGTCCAAAGTGAACCTGATCCTCCCCATCCTCTGTTCCCTTACTATATGCCTCAAGATGCTCAAGCACCTGATTTTAACATGTTGACAATCCTTGACAACTCTACACAACCACAGTTACTTGTAAGTGGATCAAAAAAAACTGCTGGACATGAACAGACTGCGAGCCTCTCTTCTGAACCCAAGAGTGTTCTGCTGTTACAGCATGGCCCACCAGGTAGGGAGTCTAACAGTTTTAGTGGGTCTCTGCAGCCTTTTGGACAGGAAAACCCCCAACTTCCTAAATGGCAGGAAATAGGAATGGTCAATCCCTCACATGCTAATGGCATCTACATGCGAAGGCCAGGTGATAATTCAGAAAGTGGGGCACATTTAAAGCCTAAACTCTTGAATTCATTCAAAGATTTCTGGAAATCCATAACACCCCTAGGGTCCACTCAAAGGTTTCTGCCTCATGTTCCTGGAAAGGCATATCAACAATGGGGCTCTGCAGCTCAGCAGCAGGAAAATGGTAAATATTGTCTGCTTTAATCATTTATTTCTTCTTTCACAGATTCTTAACCCAGTCTTTTTTCTATTATGTCTCTTGTAGGACTCATTCAACCAATTCAAAGAAGTTGAAAAATTAGAGGTTCACACAAGTTTTCTTCAATAAACATTTAAAACAGATTATCTGATCTTCTGTTTTTTTTTTTTTTTTGTTTTTTTTTTAATAAAATTTACAGAATCTCACTTGTACCTGAGGGAGCTGTGTTTTGGTACAAGTGGGGATCAGAAAACAAATTAACAATGAATGTAAGAGCAGGATGCTGGAATCCTTATCTTTTTTAGCACAGGCATTTGAGGACAACTTTATTTATTTTGATTCGTGTTAAAGTTGATGGTTTACTTGGTGCCTGTCAGAATTATATCCGCTTGTCAGAATACACAGGTGCTTTGCCCTTGTTGAACTTGGGTGTCTTGCTTGTTTTGCTTTATCATGAACTGGCACGTCATGAACATTGACCTATTCATGTAAATACATTTACTAGAATTTGCCGATTTATCGACAATGGCCTTAATTACAACTTTTTTTTTTTTTTTTTTTTTTTGTTGCTTGTTCTGAAAGTGTGTTTTCCAAAGTTTAACATGAGTTCCAAAATGGTATATTTATTCTATGTTAGAGTTCTTTAGAGTTAAAAATACTTTTTTTTTCTCCATGCTATTGAAAAAAGTTTTAAAAGAAATCCCAGCCGTTAAGATTAGTGACTACCGGATGATTTTAAAATAGAAATCCATTTATATAACCTATGAACTGCCAGACCTTTTATTTAACATCTGTCTGTAAACATTTAAATAGTAACAGGCTCTTTTTTTGTAGTGGAAATGCCAGTGGGTTCACAGGCATGTCATTGGCATGAGTCAACACAATCAGCAAACATCACTTTATTTTGCAATCACCCAAAGATTTAGCATGAATAACTTAATTTATTCTGCTATCTGTGCATTTTTTTTGAAGTTCTATTTTGAGAATTTATCAAAACTGTCTAGCATAACACTAGCCTTCATACTGATACTGTTGGATATCTTGAAGTAGAAGTGTCTCAAAACATTTCAAAGGAAAAGTAAGAAAACAGAAAGCTTTGACTTAAGATTTATTTAGCAGCATCAAATTCAAATCTTTATCAATTTTAACATTTCATGTAGTCATTCTGCAATGCATAATGTTCTTCTGTGATTCAGCAAGTTTAAACAATAGATGATTCCTTCTATGTGGGTTGTGTACTTGTGTTACATCTACCAAACACAGGACATGTTCATTTATCAGTTCAAGTCACAAATTACTCTAATGCCAGTGTAGTTAAAAAAAGAAAATGCAGAAAGTCTGTGTGCCATGAACACTTAAAAGAATCTGACCCTTCCTGGGCATGCTGGCACAAGAACAATGGGGTCTACTTGAGCTGCAGGGATGTCAGCCACTACAGGGGCAGGATCAGCAGGTATGTCTCTCTTCCTTACAATAACAGGGACCTCAGCACTGGCTGAGCCGTCTGAGACAGATGCACTGTCTAGCACAGGATCAGCAGCAGCTAGAGCAGGATCTGCAGCTGGTGGAGCAGCTGCAGCAGCATCAACAACTGCAGGCACTACAGGTACAACTTCAGCTGACTCTACTGATTCTGCAGACAGAAAGCCACTTTGCTGAGGGTTATGTATCGTGGTCAGTTGGTGGTATCTTAGACCATGCTTACGCGACAGGCTGCCTGCATTAACCACCGGAGGCAACGCAGGAGCCGCAGCTACAGTCCCATTGGCATCCACAACAGGTGTCTAAAATAAAAATTGTTAGCAGAAGTTTAGGAAAAAAATTTAAAAACTCTAAATGTAAATAAGTAAAGTTTGGGACTTTTTTCTATAAAAAAGAAAATTATTAAGGAGTTAAATATAGAATTTTACCAATGATGGAAACATTCTGCAGTTCACAGTGTGATCAGCACTCAAACCTTTGGCAAAACAAAAACCTCGTTCCTGGTGGTAAAAGAAAAACATCTTTCCTTATTTATTTATTTATTTATTTATTAGTTACCTATTATCTTCCATCAACTTATATGCAGGGCTATAAAAGTACAAAAAATAACTTATTTTAATGTCTTTTTTTTGTGGAGACCTAAACTGATGCTTTGTATACTTACAGCCAGGGTGTCATTCAGGGGCACGCACACATCCTCAGTGCAACTTGCCTCAGCTACAACATATTCTGCTAAGTAGATTGGCCCACCAGACACAAGCTGAAACAAGGTATTGAGAATTACAAATTAAAACATTTTGGTGTGCAAAGTCTAGTTAAAGATTAAGATTAACAGATTATGCTTAGGCAGACCTGTGATGACATCCGTCCAACCTCCAGAACAGTGTATGTTACGTTTCCTGTCATATTGTTGAAGGATGCCAGTGAGGCATGGACAAAGTCCAGTGCTGTGGTGTCATTTAGGGGAAGAAGAGTAGGGCAGCCAACACACAGGTCTTCTGTCGATTCTATGTATCATCAAAGAAACACACATGCAGGTTTTTGTATGCAGTGTGACGCTTTTATGATCATACAGACAGTGTGTGATCTGAAAGTTTTACCATCTGTTTTACACTTGAATGCTGTGACGGTCAGAGCTCCACCAATCCTCTTCAGCACCACATCACAGTCTCCTTCTACAGCCTGGTTGGAGAAAAGGAAATAGCACAACAGTCAATCTTAACATTTTCTAATTTTTTTTTACATCCCACAAATATGTTTGTTACTTTTGGTTGAGTTCCTGTGGCTGCTGCGTATGAGATCCTGCATAATGCAATGTAGACTCACCGTCAGCACTTTGGATCTGACGGTGCAGTTGGCAGTAGGTGTAGGGTCCAACACATGACAGTCTGTCTCCAGTAGGTCAATTTCCAGTACATATGTGTTGTCTCCATCAGGCTAAGGAGAGGACAAACAAAACATTATTTAGTGCTTATTTGTGCTTATGTTTGTTTGTTTTTACCTACTACATCTGACATTTTTTGAGAAGACTTTCCTTAAGTGAACTGTTCTGGTCTCATATTTTCCTGGAAAACTTTTGCACGTAGTTTCAAATGACACTTAAGAAAAGAGCATAGCTGACATTTTTAAAGGATGTGTTTTTCCTTTTTTAATTATAAAGAAGGAATAAATGTGATGCAAATGTGGTATCAGTGTAACTGTCTAAATATTGAAAAAATCAGGAGGCAATTATCTGTATGAATGTGTTAGCCTGTAACTACACAAACATTCCACCTACAGACTTGCCTGAGTAATGATCTTGATGTCCTCGATCCTATTCAGCACATACTTGTAACCATGGGCATGCTGAGCATTGAGGTAATCCTGAGTCACCAGAGCAGCTTCCTCTGCTTCAGGGGAGTCGCACTCAGGTCGTAGCACATTCAGCTGAGCCCATGCACCCACCAATAGCACCAGAACCACAGTGATGCCCAGGAAATTCATTTTTGTGAGAGATGAAGAATATCAGAGCAGATGAGCAGCAGAGAAGAGTTAGAAGAAAGGGCAGAACACATGCAGTCGGAGGTGTATATATCTTGTACAACAAACAGGAAATCAGAGCCAAGGTAAACACTTTGGTCACCCCTCCTGACTCCTGCGTCACACATGGGTCGTACTTTGTTTTAGGATTGCGCAAAAAAAAAAAAAGATGGAAGCTGACAAAGTCTTGTGGGGGATGAGCAGTCTCTATGTTAATTCACTGATGATTATTTGAGTTTCATGATGAGACGCCTCTGCCATCTTTGAGTTACTCTATAGCTATGCTTAGATCTGCAAAAATGTACCTTGAATTAAAATTCCAATAAAACATATTAAAAGCTTCAAGCTCAAACACACTCATATTGTGTAAGCAGCTGTCCCTCTCAACTGAGGTCACATTAAGCTTTCAGCTACAGCTGCAGGGCCCCACTGCCGGCGGGGATTCAGTGACTTGCTCAATGACACTTCAGCAAAGAGGACATTTGCCAACAGGGGGGACATGGTTGAGTTGAACAGGAACATTCATTGCTGCCGCCCACATATTTGCTCTGTATTGAACGATCAGCACAAAGCGTCATCCAGGTCAGAACTAGGCTGAAAACAGAGATACTTATGGGATAATAACTGTTAAAAAAGACTCAAATAGATGTCAACATTAAAGCAGAGACAAACAACATACATGCCATACCAGTTTTGTTGTTTTTGCTTTATCTTTCTTGTTTCTTTCACTCAAATTCTGATTGTAATGTTTCCACTCTCACTAGGATTCATTGACTCTTCCTTTATCTCACTCCTACACCTCATAGGTGTTGAGACACCTGAAATAAGGGTTTAACTCTGATTTCAATGATGGGGTCCATAATGTCTCTGTTGTTAGAGATGTGGGGTTGTAGAGATATTTCAGAAATTGTATTGGTGTGTCACAAACGCCTTTCCTCCATGGCTCAGTTAGGCCTTTCTACGCAAGTTCAACATGAAAAGATCATCACATGACAGCTGTTTGCCTCCAAATCAGGTTCTGAGTGCTGTATAAACAGATTTAAAACCGAGAAAATTATGTTTCAGGTAAGAAACCGACAGTTCAAATAAAAAA
>JAPZDZ010000004.1:6895304-6919613 GCA_029783805.1 Acanthurus tennentii | reverse complement strand
TAAACTGGGTGGCAATTCACTGTCCACAAGCCAGCTATGTCATGAAGACAGATAGTGACATGTTTGTGAACACAGAGTACCTCATTCACAAGCTGCTCAGACCAGAAATTCAGCCGAAGAAAAATTACTTCACAGGCAGTTACATGGCAGGCTATGAACCCATTCGGAACAAAAACAGCAAGTGGTACATGCCTCCTGAACTTTACACAAGTAGGAAGTATCCCACCTTCTGCTCTGGGACTGGTTATGTCTTCTCAGGGCACTTGGCAAGGGAAATCTATCAAGCATCATTAACTATTCCTTATCTGCATTTGGAGGATGTGTATGTGGGAATATGCCTGGCCAAGCTCCACATCAAACCCACTCCTTCACCTAGTGCATCCTTATTCAACCATTGGAGGGTGCCTTATTCTAGTTGCAAATATAACCAGCTGATAACATCACATGGGTTTCATCCCAATGAATTACTTAAATATTGGCATCATCTGCAGAGCAACAAACACAACACCTGCATCAACACGTTGGGTGCAAGAGTGAGCAGGGTACATTCACACAGAATGAACAGAGGAAAACCACTTCAATAAGACAATATATTGCCTTTGAAATCTCAATGTTTGATACAATGCTAATTTATAATTAAGCACAGTCTGATCTCAAATTTATATCAAGGAATTCATTCACAATTCATACGTAAAGTCAATGGAGATTCTGCATAAATTCTCTGTAAAACTTGACTAAGTGCACTGACATTATTGCCAATTTTGTACAAAATACATTAAACAATTATTAGATATCTCAGTCAAACTACTAGAGGTTTTATATGTACTTACATTTACCAAAAAGTGTGATTTACTGTGGTGCAAGGGCTAATTTTTGTAATAAAGTGTAGAATATACAGTGCTCTACTGTATGTGTTTTAAACGCGCTAAGTGGACAGGACACACTGCCAATAAAACACTTCTATTTATCCATTTGTCAATGGAGTTATTTCAAAAGCGAGTTTATAAAATATTTCATATATTTAAGATTAAGGTTATTGCAGATTAGATACATAGCCAGTTACTTTTCTATGTATAAAATGTCCAAAACCAATGTTTCTGAAAATTACATTTTGAAGTACATTTGAGGACTTCTTATGACACAAACAATCATCCTATTTCTAAAGTAAGTTACTGTCAAATGACAGTTCCAACAGACCAACTGGCAAGAAGCGAAGTGACATGATATACCATTATTTATAAGATGCACCAATGCACCACCAAAGATGGTTTTAAAAAAAGGAAGCAAACTCTGAGGTTTTTGCTGTTTCTTTTAAAGATCGATGTGCATTTTTTTTCTTCTGAGTTTTCTTCCTAATTGACTTCACTTAACTTTTGATATTTTTAAACTTTTACTATAATTATTGATTACTATTAATAATAAATTTCACTACTGGAGAAACAGAGATTAATTAAAAGCACTGACTGATGTTGACATGTTGACAATGTATGGAAATAATCACAGGCACCATAGAGTAAGCAATGGTGATGCATGAGCAGATACATATAATAATTACAAGCCAGTTTTTCAAGATTCGTCAGAAGTTACATTTAAAAGGCTTAATATGAAGGATTTTCTCAAAAAACAATGTACAGATTTGTAAAAAAGTAAACTCTCCCAATCATCTTTGATGACCCACTAGAAGTGTGTGGTGGTGTGATTTCTCATCTTCTTGTTGTTTTGCTGTGTTTGGGGTGGTTTTGGTGGCAACAATTGGGTAGAGTGGTGCAGCCAATGGCAGCGTGCAGGACTTTATAAATAAGTTGTGACCAGCAACATAACAGAAGATTGAAAATGGCGGACACAGCAGTGAAGAAGTGTAAATATTGTACGTAAAAAAACACCAAAGTCGTTTTAAAACCAGAGTGAATATGGAGTTTGCCTGTTTTCAGTTAGACAGATGCATACTGTGGACTAACCTAATTAGCCTGCTAATGGATCAGCATTTCTATTACAAGAAAATGTACTGTTCCTACTTAGCTTTCAGTGTACATAATGCACACACCAAGCTTTATTTTGAAACGATGACAATCATTTTACGTTTGACAAAATCACTCTCGAGGTCCGTGGTGCTGACTAGCTTTGAATCATTATCTGTCAAACCAACGAGCCACTCCGGTTAACACAAGCTACCATATCTGGGCTGACAGTTGATTGTCTGAGATCAAATTTACACTCCTCTGTAGTCCCTGAATAGGAGACTGCAGGCGGGCTTATGTGTCAGGGGCAGGAGATGTGTGGTTGGGCTAGGAAGGAGGGGCTGATTTTGAATCGTATGGTTACAAACTCAGACTGGAAAATGCTGTATATTATGTCCTTGAATACAGTAAAGCTATAGCCTTAGTCTTTTTTCAAACTATCAGCACACAGTGGAGTTTTGATTTACCGTCACTGACTTCAGGGTCATGCCGTGGTAGGTGCCCATGGTATCAATCTTGAAACCCTCCGTTTCTATGAAAATAATATACACAAGTTGCAGATCACTGTCAGAACAAAACAGATTATTCTCAAAAGCAAAGCATAATAAAGAAATTGCGAAATATTACGTAAACAGGTTTGCTTTGTACCTTCCAATTCGTAGGTTTAACATATTTGGAAACATAAATGCACTTTGCATGCAATTGTGCCAAACATTAGCATGTATTCAGTGATGCCAGGTGTAAAGCTCTTGGTGTAAATCGAAAACAAACCAATTCCTTGACCCCCGGACCAATTTTCAGACAAATCTGCGAGTCCTTATTTGCCAAATACGTACAAAAAATCGTCTTTGTAAATGCTCAAGACTAGAATTAATAAGACTCACCTTCCTTTCCTTTAAAACGCTCCTGATCATATCTGTTGTAGGCTGCTGGAACAGGCTGCTTGTTCCTCAGGGATGGGTCCTTGAAACAGCATGAACAAACAATTACTTATTGTGAATACCTTTCATTTAACTGTACATTAGGCCTAAGAAATTATTTAAAGACCTACCAATGTTTTAATAAGTTTAACAACTACTGACCTTCTTCAAAGCCTCTTAGTTAATATCAAGTTTTATCGGAGCATTAAAAAAGGTAGCAATCAACTGGTTTGTCCAAGTAATGCTCTGTTCATACACTGCTTTAAGTAGTTAGACTGGTGTTTGACCAAATTTAAGATATCTTAAAAAATTTTGAAAAGACTGTAAAGTATAAGATGTAAAATGTCTGTACCGCTTGAGTATTGTTCTGCGCTGGTCTCTGCTCTGGTGCTCGCCCTTCTTCTCTGGCTTTCACTGACTGAAGAATGGCAAAGATGTTCTTGGAGAAGTTCTGCATTGAAGTAACACAGATAAGTTTATGATGGATTATGCACAAAAATGTTTTCCCTTTCCTCATCATTTTGTAAATGACAGTAAGTGAAATACATCAAGGCCCCACACTGATGACTTAGATTCAAACAAACACAAGAAACTTTCCTTTGTTGTAATTGTTTACATAAATATTCAGGATGGTAAATACTAAGTGCTTTCAAGCTGCCTGTTTAATGTTAAATCTGAAAGATTGGAAACTGTCATCTAAAGGCACATTAGAGTTTTTGTGTTACAGAGAGTTTAGAGTCTACATCTACAAAATCTTGCACCACAGTTGACTTCAACAGCATCCTGAGCCTGCACTCCTCAATGTACCGTCTGTGTCTGTGTGTGTCACATGAAATTGCCTCAGGACAACTGAACAACGAACATAAAATGTAGCACATCAGAGGGACTTACCACAACAAAGCTGAATGTGAAGTGGTAATTTCTTCAGTTCTTAAATGTTTCAACTCATATTTTTAAGAGACAGACTTTGTGAGAAATACCTAGCGTAAAAGGTTACAAAAAGAGTAAAATATGTGTTTTCAAAATCTGTCAACTAGTTAGAAAAAATCAGATTCAGGAAGCGATTGAGTGAATACTTTGCCAGAATAATCACTCTAAGTTTACAGCTGTTAATCATTATTATGGCTCTTAGATAAGCTTGTCAAGGTCCCTCACCAACCCAGTAGGGTTTCTTATTTGTAAAGAACACACTCTGTACAAAATAAAAACCTCAAATAGTTAGTAAAGCTATTGGTGCCATCTAGTGGTCGAGACAACATACTAGTGAATTTTACACAGTTGGGTTGCTTGCTGGCTACTTGAGGCCTTTCCAAAGCCATTGTCCCTGACAGTTCGTAGCTGTTGCTACACATAGTGTCACTATGACTTTTATCACTTTGATATAAAAGGACAAATGTGTTACAGTTTTTAAAAAAGGCTCTACGATTCTCCATGGTTAGAAAAAGGCTAATTGAATACCTTAAAATTAATGGTACATGGCTTAAATTGTTTAAAGGATAGTTAAGGCAAATTAAGTGTTTTGGTTTGTTTGTTTTTTTTTAAAGGTATTTATCCCTAGACATGTTCATTTGCTACAGTAAATTGTGGTGTGGATTCCCCCAGTTTAAAAGAGCAACAACACTGTTGGTTTAAAAAGCTCACTTCACAAGAAACAATGACACTATCATGATCCTGTTTGCAAGGGATGTTGACAGTGGTTATCCTCACTTCACCTGTTCTCTCCACATTCTGTATGCATGATAGCCAGTCTTTTTTCTGCTTCCTAAGTGATGGTAATGGGGGTGCTGGTTACAAACAACAAAGTCTTGGTAGTGAATGTCAGGCTTGTGTGCTGAAAGATTTCGTTTTTTTTCCGTTTTTAGTTGACATAGACCAGAGATTATTCTGCTTAAACTGAGAAGTGATCAATTAAAACTCAATTCATGACATTTTCTCCCAATGTACCTCACTTCTGTCTGGAAAAAGTAAATAGCAGGAGTAACTGCTGAAAGACTTTTAAAAAAGACAGCTTTCTTTTTAAACAAACATTATGCAGTTGGTTAAATTTATGCTGGTGCAAAGTCTTGTGCGTAGAGAAACAGTGTTTAGGTTTTGCATTATCTGACAAGCTCTTCTGATCTGCTTTTTCAGAAACCACCTATCAAACTATTAGAATAGATAAAGCCAATAATGATAAATGGTTGATCAATCTGAGAACCCTTACTCCTAGTCGGTTACTACTAAGTTAACAGGTTCCACACTGAAACTTTTAGTCCTTAACAGGCAAAATGGCAATCAATCATGATATGATAAGTTGTTTTGGAATAATTTGGAGTTTTAATCAGCTAAAACTGCAACAGAGAGAGAGTTGAGGATGAGGCAAGGGCGGTCAGCTGTACTGGTCCACTGTTGTAAATTAAGTCAACATGTTCACATTTGATTTTATTTCTTCCACTGTGCCAAACTTGCACTGAAAATGGTTTCTGTATAACACTGCATACATAAATGGTAGGTGTCAAGGAAAAGGACAACGTTTGCATATGTGCACGACTGTGTGTGACTGGATATCATTATTTCAAGTGGCCTCTGACCTTCCCAGTGCTTTGGAGGATGGTTGTCCTGGTTCTCCAGACCCTCTCTCTGCTGACAATATCTCTGGTGACATCCACCTCAGCATCCACAAAGCTTCTTTGCTTCAAGGTTATGTCATCATCCAGATCTGTTTTGATGGTGGAACGCTTCTTCGCCATAATCTTGGCTTTGATGGCTGCAATTTTTTCCACTGACATAGCCTCAGACAGTGATCTGGGGAGGAAGCAGAAAAGTTTTGATCATCTGGACAGCTCACTGCTTTGAGGAACTGGTTTGTGGGCTTCAATGTGTCCACCATCAAAAACATGTATGTATGGATAAGTTAATGCTCTTGTCACTGTCCATGACTACTGCACTGGCTGGCCCAATGCTCTTCAGAGATGGGTAACATGCAGAAAACCAATCTCTTAACTGTATCAGTCCCATTGTACGTGGTGATAAAAACAGCTTTCTTCCTCTTCAACTAGATTAGCAAATTATCACATTCTGTTCATTCATTTTTTACTTAGATTCCTAACTTTCATGTTATCATGGTCACAAATGCAGCTGAGGCAAATCTGTTATACCTGATCTGGTCAGTCTGCACGATGCCCTCTTTGTGGCCCTCCAGACGAGCAGCAAGACGCTCTTTATCCAGACGTACTCGCTCCTCATCCTTAAAATGAAAGAAGTTCACAAACCATTGCCAAACTAAAGAATAAAATAAGATACAATATTTGATACCTATGATTGCACTGGTCAGTCCATTTACTTAAGTTCTACATTTATCAACATTCATGAACCCCCTTGAAACTAGATGATGCATCTCAGGGGGTTATCCTCATAAATAAACTTTCACATACATTATATAGTGGTATTATACAAACGTTTAAACTTTTGTAAACATATCTAACGATATAAGTCAATTTATAAAGTCCAATTTTTTGATCAACATAAAACTTAAACAAAAGGGCTCAATTTTATTGGTTACCAAGTGGTTGGTTACCAATGCACTTAATGCTGGCAAAATGTAATGGGTTGCACCAACCAAAAAAGATCCACTGAGCCAAAAAAATGTTAAGTAAAGAGACAATAATACACTTAACTATGCAAAACTAACTAACTATCCTTCAGTATTCAAACTGAGCACTTCAAGGATTTTGTTCATTAAATTACATTTGATTAAAAAAATTATAGCCATCTTAATTAAATTAAATTACCACTTATCTGCATCATTGTAAATATTTGGTCTAAATCAATTTGAATGTGGTGAAAAACATATAAGAGCATATCAGGAAAAAAGCTACCAGCTCATATTTGTACTGATTAGCTATAGTCAAAATGTCCCTGCTTGAAAAATAAAGGTATGAGAGCAAATGCTCTACAGCAGCACTAAACAACTTGTTCAATAGCATTTATACCAAGCGACTGCTGTTACAAGATATTGTGAGTGAGTTTACCTCAATCCTTGGTTTTTTGGCTTCAGAAGATACTTCATCAGCAGGTCGTTTGACTAAAAAAAAAAAAAAAAAAAAAAGCAAGGCAGTGGTATCATTTCACTGCACAAAGTTTATTTGGTTTTGTGCTAATTTCCCTTACTGAGAAACTGTCCATTTTATAGTAAATACGGTGTAAATAGCGTCGAGAAAAATTTAATTAAGTTGTAAATCTTTTTTTTTTTTAAAAAAACACTCTTTGCTCAGAAGACCTAAAATTTCACTTCAGCTGGACCTGCCTTGTCAAATTTGATGGAACAAATATGGCATTAACTTACCTTGTGTTGGCCTTTGCAAACCTATCTCAATAGGCGCACTTCTGTCAATACTCGTTGATGTAGCTGTATAGAGAAGATGAAAACAGCACTGGTAAGTTACCAATTAGACCTTCCCTCCTCTACCAACTGAACTCATCAATAATGTATTATATTTTATTCAATCAAAACCAATACAGAATGAGGACATTGGATAAACAAATATTAATTCTTTACATTTTGCATCAAAAAAACAACAACAACAACATACAATCAATAAAGATCCTCCCAATAGCTACTTACAACTTTCGCCATTGAGATATGACAGCAAGCCTTTTCGATCAGGTCGTCTGACAACAGGGATGTTCTCTGTCTATGAACAACATACAACAGCATCACCCAAAAACACTTTTTAAATATGTTGCACACTGTCCAAAAAGATACTGGCATAGGAGGATGTCCTCATATAATATTTAAAAAAAGTAATGAAGTACTAGCACAGGCAGGGTAAGGCTATTGAACAGTTATTTCAGCGCACTTACTGCAGCTCTTCGCACATAGGATGGATGTGGGAGATGCACATTGTTGAGCAAAAACAAGATAGAGTCCAAAGTATAGTACTCCTTAGGCTGGCCCTCTTTACCAGTACTGAAGACAGAAACACAAGCAAAGGGAAACATAAACATCACTGAAACATAATCTTTATTAGACTATCAAAGCATGTGAAAAAAGTATATATGGTGCTATAGGTAGCACATTTAAGTGAATATAAACTATATAAATAAATAATATCCGACATGTAAGTTCCGTGATTTAAGTTACGATAGTTCTGACATGACAGACACGGAACTATCAACAGTTATCCGGTTAGCTAATCTAACGTTACTAATCCTTGTGCAACTTCATTTTCAGCGACAGTTGAGCAAAGTTTGCAATTTGACTTGTAGACAAGGCTGCCTTTCGCCAGAAAGTAGAAACACAACTGTTTACCCCTGGGCCACTCGACCCGACTCCATCAAACACAACTCAACGTTAGCTAACGTTGCGACTTAGCTAGCATCACATTACTACTGCAAGTTGAGCTGTATCATTTCCTAGAAACACATTTTAAGTTTGAGGAGCATAAGGCCAAAGCCAAGACATAAGAGTCAGTGGTCTGGGGCACTATGCTCACGTGCAACGCCAAAGTAAATGAGACGTACTTAAAGTTTCAAGTACAACAACGTTGAGAAGAGTTAGGTTAGCATCTTAGCATCTAGGAGCTAGCAAGCCTTCCCCCGTTCTGGCACCACAAGGCACCGACAAAATTTTAGCTGCGGGCCTACAAGAACGATGATATATTTTAGCAATAACATACCCCCAAATTATGTAGTTGGTCTTGACATTTTTCGGCCAGGAGAACTCTCCAAATATAACTTCTTCGCCTTTAGCGACGATTTCTTTTTTCTGGATATTATACTGACGAAGAACACTCAACACATCCGCCATCTTCACTTGTCTTGATGTAGTGTGTAAGCGAGGTCCCCTGTTATCAACACGATGTGGCCTCGCAGGTTGCCTGAGCTGAATGAAACTTTTTAACAACCAATTTACCCCTGAATTACAAGATTTTCAAAGCTGACAGTAAGCACATATTGGCCGTGTTTGGTAAGATAATTAAATAGCCACTGTCATAAAAGGCAATTCCAAGTTTTTTATAAGTTTGTCCCCCGGCAGACACGGTACCGGTTGTTACCCAGTGCCTTGCTCAAAGACACTTAAACAAGATGGACAACGAAGTCAGTCAGAGAACAAACATAAGGAAAAATTATTAACACCAAGTAGAAATCAATTCTTTGTCACACACGAAGCTTTAAAAGACAACATAATTTGAAGAGCAGCAAAGTGTTTATTAGGGGTTTTCATTGCCACTACGGTCAAGTGCTTGTATATCAAGCAAAATGGATACAATAGACAATATGATGACAATATCATGGAAAAGAAGTTAAACATAGTGGTAAAAAACACTTGTGAATTACCATACCTCGTAAAAACTACCTCTGGCGTCAAACTTTCAACTACAAACGTAGTATCACTGATAATATTATACAAATATTTTAGCCTACAGCATTTTGACCTGGTCTCAGCTTTGACAGTGACAGTATTAGCAAGGGTTGACAAAGTCCCTTTTGATAAATATGGTCAGAAATGTAGTGTTCTTCATAATGAGTTATACCAGTATGAAGGATGAGTAAAAAGTTTCATGAATGCTGTCAGTAATTACAGCAATTACTGATGACTACAACAGCATTTCCATTTCTCCAAATTATTGGTCCCTAATACAAAACTGCAAGGAGTGCATTTATTCTGTTTGAAGAAATAAAAAGCAGTGTACCTTATTTCTCTACTTCCTCTATATTTTTTGAGAAGTACATTAAATTCATTTTATAATTGGAAAGGGAGCAATAATCTGCTAGTTTCTGCATAACAAACATTCCAATATCCAAAATAAAGAAGCATTAATGTGCTGGCTGATTTTGTCTTGTTAAATAGCTATGATTAGTCTTTTTGGACATAATAATACAACAAAATCCAAATTGTAATGCATAGAATTCAGACTAAAATACCATAAGAAGTCCATTTCTCCAACTAAAAGTAAACCGAGTAACATCCCAAACAGTGGCATTATTGTTTTACAAAAGAAAATACCCAACATTTTCCCAGAAATTAATAACTTTTAACAGCACCATGGGTTATTTCCTTCATAAAATAAATTCAACAAGAGCAGAACAGACAACCCAGTTTTAACATAAAACTGGCTTGGGGGAAAATAAATGTTGATACAACTAAATACTGTAGCCAGACTTAAGGCAAGAGTTGGAATGGAGTTTCTGACATTAATCTTAGTATTAAAAAAAATTCCTAACTTAATAAATCAAAAGCCAACAGAATACACTGCAGTTTTCCCCCTTTTGGTATTTTGTTTCAGTTCCCATTTCTTACAGTATATCTGATAATAATTTATTATAATGCTACATAATACACAGGGACAGGATTTCAATTTAAAATGCCTATATCATCACAACAAACCTGCTAAAACCATTTCATAGATGCATCCTAAAAACTATAATAAATCCCCATAAAAAAAATCTACAGTTGCATGAAGCCGCTTATATTGTTTCTGTTACACTGCTCCTTATGTTCTTTTGCCAACATCTTGCTATAAATTAATGGAATTTATTGTTGTATTGGTTAGTGTCTCACCAAGAAGCATCAAAGCAAAACATCCTGTCATACTATGTGCCGTTTGCCCTTGAAATTTGTAACTTCATGATAATGTTATATCATGATTACACGTCACTTCCTTTTCACATTTCAGAAAAAATATAAGTAACATTTTCAGAGTTGTCCTGCTGGACACTTTGTCAAATGTCTTGTAAGCAACATAATACAAAAGGAGGAATTGGAATTGTAAATGTCAACATCTTTTGGATTAGTGCTGTTTTAGGGCACTCTATATGCTAAGTGAACCACGTGGATTCACTTTGTGCCTTCTGTTTGTACCCTAACCACATGATTCAAAGACAGTCTTAATACTTTATCAGATCAGATCCTGGGCAAGGTTATGAATTACACTCAGAGCACCAATATCAAAGCCACAGATGCTCAGTACACCCCTGTCCTCTGTGTCTGTGATGGCATGTCCGGTCGAAGTGAGCCCACACAGCACCAACTTGGAACTGGCTCCTGATTTCTGTTGAGAAAAACAAATGTGAAATATTAGTTCTTGTTAATTTGGTTAATTGTTTGGGTATGTGTACATATGTTCATACTTGTTTAAAAATTAGCCCCCAAATCGTCTGTTACTATAAGGAAAGTGTATTGTTGTGATGCAAATTGGCTCTTTATCAATGAAAATGACAGATTTTTGTAGACCGTTGATTTTTTTGGTGATAGATGTCCTAGTAATAATCTGAAGTAAACAGCATTTAATAGACAGAGATGCATAAAAATCGCAGTAAACCTAACTCAATTGCAGTAAACTGACTGCAACAATTGTTCAACTGTATTACAAGTGTCTATCAAAACAACACTGACAACATGCCTTCTGACATAAACTATGTACCTGTCAATTGCTACATCATTTTGGAAATGGCCAGTGCAGTGATCAGCTTCAATACAAAAGTAAAAAGAAACCTCATACATTAGCTTGATTGGGTCTATACTTATCATATTGCAAATTAATTCTCCATGGTGTTTTTTACAAAACAATCTCTTTCACAATGATTTTTTTTATTAAATCCCCTCCCTAAGACGACTTGAACCATTGAACATACTTGTCTATACTTCCTCAAAGACTCCACTGGGCTTGCAGAAAACGTCCACAACGGGTTGTTGGTCAGAACAATGAACATATCTACTGCTTTCCCATTCTCTGAGGCCCATGTGATGGGAAGGGTGCAGTCTGTGCTTCCACCTGGAATCTGGCACATATAGTATGGTTCAGTGAAGGAAAGTCAGAGGGTTGCAAATATGTTAATATTTCTTCAGCATACTAATCTGTAACTGTGATTGATTTGTTGTTGTCTGATGCTGTGACGTGCCTTACCTTAACCAGTTCAGCTGCTGCTTGTGCTAGAGTCGTGTCAGCAGTAACTGTGCATGGAATCACAGCTCCTTCTGAGTAGGCCAGCACATGTGTGTCTGCCTCTGTCCTTGCAAAAATCTGGGCCATACACAAAGATCAAAAGCATGACTTCATTGTTCAAAAAGAATGATTTCTCTCCCATATGCACATAAGCACAATGCTATTATAAAAATAACTACCAACACTACACATAGAACCCTGATCATGAAAAGCCTTAAAATATACTGTTGCCTGTTTTTGACATAAAAAAATGTATCTAATGGTTTTACTCAAAAAACTAAATGTATTTTTGTAAATATATACTTATTCTGAAATTGATGCCAGCAACATGTTTTTAACAGGTTGGGTCAGGGGCAACAGAAGACTGGAAAAGCTGCTGAATGCTCCAAAAACACCTGTTTGGATCATCTACAAGTGAACAGGTTCATCGATAATAGGTAATAGTTTGATGACTGGGTATGAGGAGGTAATACTTGGAAGACTCAGTCATTTACAAACAAGAATAAGGCAGATTCCCCACTTTGTGAAACACATGATGTTTGAAGCATATTAATACATGGGCTCAAGAACACTAAGAAAACTGCTGTTGGTACACACAATTCAATGTGAAATGTCTGTATTTCATTTTGGTTTACATTTCATACTGAACAAACTTTTTGGAATCAAGGTTGTTATAATTCTCTCAATAAACCTGAGAATCTTCATTGTGATAACTTCTAGAGGGCTTTTAGACTAAGATAAATGGAATGATGAAGAATTTTTGAAGGAATCCACAGTCAATCCATGTCATTTCCCACAGAATTAGTGTCACAGTGTGGTGGTAACATCAGTCTATATGTCCATATTTGTGATGATATTGATGATGATAAAATTATATTATTTTGGACTTTTAAAAACATATTACACACACAGACACACACACATATATAGATGCACATATATATGAAATTTCGTTGCAATACTGTTGTAATGACACTGTTGTAATGACAATAAATAGCATTTCATTTCATTTCATATATACACGCATGCACTCACACAGCAAACAGGTTTGCATTACCCATACAAGCTTTTACAAAGCAATGGCAAAAGTAGTCCTACATTTAAGTGTAGGGTTGCACCATGATCGGTGCATTTACAAGACCAACATTATACTACAGAACATATCATGTACATATACTTGGGTGGTTTGCCTCGTAAAGTCTGTGTGTTTGAAACACTAATATGCATCAACAGAATAATTCCTTGCCTTAAGCGTCCTCCAAAGATGAGACAGATAGAGCCCTATTGCAGTGCAGTGCAGCTGTTTTAACTGGAGTTCAAATTGCCAGCATGCTGTGTAGTTATCTAGTTATAGTGTCATCTTACCATGGTAATAGCTGCAGCAGCAACAGCTGTGCTGATTGAGGTCCCTGGGACAATGCTGCTCAGCGATGTGCTCACATCTACTGCCACTATGAAACGCTTACCAACAGGCTCCACATTCTGAGGACAGAGATAGAAAAGTTTGAGAGGTTAAGTGTTAACTAATGCTGCTGTTAGTGAACTTTGCTGGTGGTCTGTGAAAAGCTGTGAAGATAAAGGGAACCTACCATAAAACTCTTATAAAAGGCAGAGTCTATTGCTTTGAGGATGCTGCTATCTGGCTCCCATTTGGTTTTACCCTGATAGCCTTGGCCTCTCTTGTAGTTTTCAGAAGATAAAAGCAGGCTGAAAGGATGGATCTTTGCCTGGACATTTTAAGACAGACATTAAAAAAATCAAACACAAACTCATGATTTTTTTGAGTAAAAGCATTATTGTAAATTACTTAGCCACCTGCAGAAGTCATACCTTCTTTAACACCGTTTCACTCTGGATTCTGTCACATACAGCTTGTGTTTCTGAACTTCCTGGTTCAAGAATTTTGTTTGACGTCATCTTACCCAAGATCCTTAGTAGTGATTGGAGTGGCATTTCCTTCAACAATGCTCTCCATACCTTAAAGAGAAAAAGAAACAAAACACATATACCTTATCAGATTAGGGCCACATGGAATCAAGTACTACAGTTGCACATCTTTGGCATTTTCTTCCATCCCTGCATGGGAGGCAGCTGGGTGTGTTGCTTGGAGTGCACATTTCTTGGTTGTACTGATTATAAAAATAATTTCCAACTATATACCCAATTTAAAGCTCATACTTTTGCTTTGTCAAGTGATTCAAAAGTTTTTTAAAAAAGAGTTCCAATTAGCATGAGCCTCCCCACTCCAACAAATAAAACTTATCTTTGTGGAAAACACTGCCAATTACCATTCAATATTATCTCACAGTAATAATGGTATGTGCCGTCATGCTGAAAAAAAAAATCTGTAAATATTTATCACGCTAAATTTCATGACAACAGTGATGATTTAAAAAAGACAAAGCACTCACCTGTTTGGACTTCAGGTGGTCTGTCAGCAGCTGTTCCCTCTCCAGTTTGTGTTCCTCTATTAAATTGATGACTTCCGTTTCATCACAACTGTGCTTGACCTTTTCCACCACTTCAAGATACGAAAGCACTCTGACAACCTCTTCTGAGTTCTCTTTGTCCGAGTAAGCAACCTGGACTTCTTTCCATCCTTTTGTTACATATTTGCTGATCAAGGCAATAGCTGAAAATACAAAAGGTCCAACCATTACAGTTCGGCCAAATCACAACTCAGGTTTAAAGTGGTCATACAACAGTCAGGCTATTTTACAAATGTACTAGGGTAAGCATAAAATATATATCTTACAATGCAGTAGCAATTCAATAAATAAGAAGCTGGTGATGATCATGCTTTTGTTGTTTATTTTGAACAGTCACTGATTTAACACACTACCCAGTGTAGATGCTTTAGCATGGAATGCTAAGTATCTTTATGTTACCACTAGTTCTATTTTTATTGACATTTTTGTGCTTATTATTGTGACTTTTAAAGGACTTTTACCTTTCCACATTACATGACTTCATAGTATCTCTCCTTATTGAGCTGAACTTCAGCACACCCCAACCCATAATTTGTATACAATATGATCAAATAAACAATATTATGCAATATGTGCATGTTAATTTAATAGGCAATAAAATCAGATTTAAATTATGGATGCATTTTTGAATTTATGTACAGATTTTTTTTTTTTTATGAATAAAGTTACCTCCTTCACTAAATGAGTAAGTTAATCTGAATGCATATGTTATGGTAATGAAAAATGAAGGAAGTGGATTTTTCCAATCTGTTTTTATTATTGCTATATATCCAGCAGCCCCATTAGCTTTAGTGAAAGCCATCGCTGCACTTATTACTCAGTTGGTGCAAGGTTTTTGAGGTAAAGAGGCTAAGCATTGAGTTAATATCTTCACCTCAGATTTAAAACTTTTAAAAGCTGCAGTGTGTTTTTGCCAGCTAGACACTGTCGTTACTGCTAATGTTTCCTTAGATATTTTACAAAAGATTGACTAAAAAAACTAAATTAAAATTACCCCCCCCCCAAAAAAAAAAAAAAGTAAAAAGAATCTTAAGACTTTAACAAATTATTAAATGGAAATAAATATATTATAATGTGTGCTGCATATACTTGGTCTGTGTAAATTTACCTTCATTAGCTGGTTTGGTGTGAGAGAGCCTGAGCAGATCCTGGTGTGACCACCCCTCTCTCTGTTTACATTTCGTCACAGCTGCAGCCAGACTTATGGCATCTTGCTCATTATACCAGTCAGACACTGCTTTCCGTAGGGCACGCCCCCAAATACCACACTTCATACCTTCTTTCAATTCCTTCTTGTTCTGGATGAAAGAAAACAGGTGGGAAGGGTCTCGACAAACTTCTCTCAGTGCTTTAAATGCTGCCTGTCTAGTCTTTAGCTCTGAATGTTGGGAGCACAAAGCTAAGGCAAAAAAGGAGGGGCCGAATCTGACAGCTTGCCCATCCTGACTAAATCTTTTTATTTCCTCCACCACCTCAGCACCTCGACCCTCCTGCAGCATGGAGAGCAGAGCTCCAGCACTCTCCATGCTGACGTGACCTTCTTCTCTGGCAGTGTATATATCTCCCTCCGAGCCATAGCACAGGAAGCGGCATAGTCTGGTCTTGTCACTGACCTCCCATGGACAGTCACCACATGTGGAGTTTAGGGTGTGGTTGCTCGATGAAGATATTGTACTACTTCCTGATGGCTCCATTGTAACACTAGAAAAGGCCTGAAACAGACAGTCGTGAAAAGGAATTTTACTAACTTTTATATTCACTAGCCACAGCCACTGTGAAATACTTAATGAAAGAACCCTTTAAATTCTTTGGCATACATCAAATCGAGGGGACACCATTCAAAATCATCAGTAAACTTATATTATAAACCACAGTTCAGATTTGATGGAATAATGTCAAAGGTAATTTCTTGATCATAAATCCTGATGTAGGACAGGACTAAGCAGAATGAGTTATTGCTGATTATGCAGCTTCACAAGTTCCCAAACTGACTTGCGTTTTGGGCAACCAGAGTCTGTATAAACACAAGATAACATTGCCTTAACTAGCAACATTAACTCAAGTTACTTAACGTTACTCATTGTCGCACTGCACCGACAGAAATAACTTAAAGCCGATTATAGGACATGATACACATGAGACAGATAAAATCCACACTGAGCTATATATAGATAATGGTAGAGAACCATAACTCTTGACAATTCAGCACAGCCTAAGGAAGCTAGTCACTAGTTTAGGTGCGATAACATAGTTCAAAAAGAAGGGCACTTTGGGCAATGAAAGTTAGTTCACGTTAGCCAACTGCCTTAGCCGATTTTAAAAATGTTTATTAACGCTACAGTCATGGTTAATAAGTGTCTAGCTGATTTTGTAGAAAAAATACCCAACCTCCTCCTAACGTGACTAGGCTGCAGCTTTGTTTGAGTGTTGGCCGGATACTTTGGACCACAGACTATCAAGTCCTACATCTGAGCTTTTTCCTAGCCGGACACCGGAAAGCTAGGCGGCTTGATGCCTTGGATGGGTAGCTGCTGTTACCTAGCTACGGCAACCTTGGCTAAACTTAGTTGTCTTGACCGCTTACATGCAATATTTGCTCATCAAAACATCTTACTCTAAAAAATACCTGAAATGCATATTCAAATACACTTACCACGTTATGTGTGCACAGTGCTGAAGTTGTTGATGTAGCGTTAGCTAAAGGGACAGAGGCCTCAACTCTGACCGACCGTAAGAGAACCAGGGGCGTGGCCGCAATGGATGCTGGGATACAGAGTACCATCACATCATCACATACAAACAACAGTCTCTCTCTCTCTCTCTCTCTCTTCCTGCTTAGATTATTTGCTTCAAATTTTACACATCTCCACATTAACTTTATAATATCAACAAACAAAACTTTGATTTCTGTCTTAGCACTGAAATCACTCAAAACTGAGTGCAATACAAAGTAAAATATCTTAATGACATTTAAATTATTCATTCATTACTATATTCAGATCCTTAATTTAACTAAGAAAACAATACTTAAGCGTAAAAATATTAACGAGTCCTGCATCCAAAATTCTATTCGAATAAAAGTACATATTTACCAGCAGAATGTAATGAAGGTTTCATATTTTCAAAAGATGATATGTATTTGTCAATCTCAATTTTCTTATCTTTTTAAATTTTATCTTATTTTATGTAAATAAGATACCAATTTGTAAACACCATTGTTATGGTTTGTAACAAGATTTAAAAAAGTACATATACCCCTTTGTTGAGTTAAGGGACTCTTCTGTTCCTTATACTGTGGGATAACTTACAAATTTATCTTTCTTCCAAGAGTACGATGACCATATATAAATCCCATGGCTTCACAAAACTCACTTGCCATGCTGATCTGCATCAAAAAAACTGTAAGTCTATGTGAGGCCTTTAATCAATTTAATCAATAATTGCAATGAAGTAAAAGGTATAATATTTAAAAGTTATGTAGTTTATGTATTTTTTTATATTATTTAATATTTAATGCATCAGTATTTATATATTGTGTCTCCTGTCCATCTCTCTACTCTAATATTTTTTTCTGAAATACACATTCTTCATCTCACTGGTTATCCATCCATACTTGAACTTTCTCCTCTTCAAGATTTTTTTTAAAACTCTACTTCCATAACCAGATTAGAAATGTCAGTGGGACAGAACATGTAGGGGGCAGAGCCTAGAAGATGATGATTTTAAGTGTTGTGAGGTAAGAATGAAGACTGTTTGAGGTCTCACATCATAAAGTTAGCCTACTTATGACTTTGTTAGCCTTCCCCTAAATGTTGTTTTCTGTGAGCCTGATTGTGTCACCCAGTAGGCTTTTTCTAGGGAGTGTATTTTGATCTACCCCATTGGATGAGCACAGGCGTTACTAATAAATTAATGACTGTTGAATCTTATTTAGCGGCTTCAGTTTCAAGGTGCTGTCAGGGTGTTAGGGTGCTGTCATGCTGGCTCACCATCAGACTGCCATGGACACTTATCGAATAGAAATGAGGACTTGTAGAGACAGAACAGAGCCATTTTTAATTTAACTAATAACACTTGTCCTCTTTCTACTATGACAATTAAAAATGTCCGTTGTGAAAAAGGCGTAATCCTTTTGTTAAAGAATTATAAGACAGATTATAAAAACTACTTTTGTGACAGAAAAAAAAACATAAAAAACATAATGGACAGAATCACTGTTTTGACTGTTGCCTTAATTTTCTTTTCCACAAGAAACTGAATGAAAGCAAAATTCCTTTTTGTAAAGAATGTGACAAATAAATAATAAGATAACGAGATATACTGGAGCTCATTTCAGTCATAAAATTTTAAACAGTCTTTCTCAAATTCGGAACTATCTTGTTTATTTGTGGGTAATTCTGAAGATGTTTGACATTCAACAGGTTCTAGCTGAGACAAAATCTGAATGTCGCAGGTTAGTCTATCTTGTTAGTGCTTTTCTGGTGAGCTCAAATCCTGATGCCAGAAGCTCAAAATTTAGTTCTTGTTAGGTTCTTCCGATCACCACTAGGGGGCAGTAGTACATCAGCGATTTTTTTAAGGAAACCATGGCAGATCAGTTTTTGAGTTCTTTCAACTGTTGAGCAACTGACATGAACTTACCACAAAATAAAGTGTTTGCAGCGCTCAATTAAACATACATGTAAAAATCATTTACATCTTTAGAAAGATTATTTAAGTACAAACTCACAAAATGCACAGCAGTCTTGTGGTTATGTGCCTTTCACTTAGATGAAATCACAACAAGTTTACATTCAAAACATTGTCTGTAACCACAGTTTTAATTTTCCCCATTATGTACAAGTCACGGTCAGAGTTTTCAGTCTTGTTGGAAGTTATGTTAGTGAGGTGTCTAAACAGTGACGTCTGTTAGCACCAGTTCCTGAGCCTGAGCCTGCGCAACGCTTTACACCATCAACATGCATGATGTCAGCTCTTGTGCAAAGATAGAAGTCACTCTGCAGAATGATTGGCTTTGAATCGTGCTGTATTAGATCTCCAGTGCTCTTTATCTTAAAGGCCTTTCTATGCTTCAAAAGGCCTCTTGGCTCAGATGCTACATCAAATAGGACTTTGTATTGCTCGGATTGAATGAAGCGTGCGAAGGAGCCATTCTCCATCAGGCTGTAGATTTTTTTCTGTGCCACGACAAAACATGATGAACTTGGCTGCTGGAGACTCTGGCTGATGATGTCTCTTGTGTAGAAATCCAGGTTTACCTGCAGAGACATATTAAACTTAACTTGCAAAGAAGCTGGATTGATAAGATCATGTGATCAAGATAAATTAGTCTTGACAGACTAAACGCTATGCACTTGTCTATAAACCACAGTGCTAGGAGCAGTCAGTCAGCATGCTATGCGGAACTATTGGCAGATAGTGTGGTTTGGGTGTGATGACCAGAGGCTGTTACTTCAAAAGTTCAAGTTTTCATAACGGCACTGAGATGTTTTTGCTCTTGCTCATCAGTTTAATTTACCAAATAGCTCTGTTAGCAGCACTCTCCTATGAAATCAAATGGTTCATTTATCTGATTGTTTAAAAAAAACGCAAAGTAAAGATCGTGATAGAAAGATGGTTTACCCAATCTACTGCCCCAGTGCCTTTTTTTTTTTTTAGTTGCCTCTCCCTTTCCAACTTCCTAGGTAAGTCTCTGTGACAGACATCTGGTGCAGCATTTCAGCAAACAAAGCAAAACTATAGAAATAAATAAATAAAGGGTGAGGGAAGGGATATTCAGTCAGGTGCAGTCTGCAATTTCACAGATAAATGTCACTAAATCCTCCACACTAGATCTTTAAGACTTCAACTGCATGCACAAACTCTGAAGGAAACTATTTAAAATCATGACTGCTGCGGTAAATGCATAAATGATGCAGGTCAGTTTTTTTTAAAGAAATTTATTCATTTATCAAAAACTGCACTTGTCTCTACCATTAAACACACAGAACATTCAAAATAAGTTTTTCTCAGCTGCATTTACAATTTGGTTTTGAGCAAAACTTGCACAAAAAAGTTTTCACATTTATTTAGTCATCTAATAGTGTTTTTTTCAATTAAAAAAATGTTTTTTACCTGTTTGGGAGAGTCAGTGCTGATGAACTCCTCATAAATAATTGCTGCTTCCCGTGTTAGCTCCTCTGGACTGTCAAACATTCTGAACTCTTCACAGGCGAGCCAGAAATCCAGATTTTCCTCACAGAACTCAGATTTCAGAAAATCTCGAAATGCTGTTTGTCCACCTTTTACACAAGGGAACATAACTTCATGACAAAGAAACTTGTAACCAACCATGGTATTAGCTTTGTATTGCTTGAAAGCAGAGGGAAATTACGTTTCTGGGAAAGGAGGGTCTCAAGAGATTCTCCCAGTAGACTTATTTCATTTGTTTTCTGTCTGCAGATGGAGAACAAAGAACATTTTAGAAGTTGTTCAGAAAAAGTTAAACAGCACAGTATTAATATGCAGTATGATAAAATAGAAAACACCTGTGGATTTTCCTCCATGGTAATGGATTCTTTAAGCAGTTATGTATCCTGGACTTCCATTGGTTATGTCTACAAGAAAGTATAACAGTAGAAATATAAAACAATATGCTGTCCCTGCTGCATAAACCAAAAAAAACCCTTTAAATGAACCTCATTTGCATGCAAATGAAACATACTGCAAATGAGACATACTGTACTTACATTCTCCTTGTGTCCTGGAGGCCCAGAGATGTCTTGGAAAGCCCGTTCATTACTGAATTAGAAATAAACTTTCTCCTATGTGAATTATAATTTGACTGTATCTCTTAGCATTCACGATGATCCATATCCTCGGAATTTTTTTTTTTTTCTAGATTTCAGTCAGCATCATCACTGGACCCTGACTACCTCTTCCTCTGATAATGGTTAAAGCCAGAGTGGAATCCAGCTGTTATGCCAAGACACTATGTTTCTCCCTCAGTTACAGGTCTCAGCACTTCCGTCCCTCTTGTGTCTCGCTATCTTTAACCTCTGTTGACATACAGCCTGATTGTTCTTCAATTAGAAGGAGCCACATGACAGCTCAAACTGCGTCAAACCCTGTGCTCTTTCTTAACCCTCATCACATTCTCCACAGCTACACAGGCTGTTGAAAGTCATTCAGTCTCTAAGATATTTAACTCACCATTCAAGTCTGTGCTATTATTAGTTACAGGTCAAGAAGTCACGAGTTTCTTTTGGCAGTCTTGCCTTTTGAATGCCGTTCTTTGTAAGAGTCTATCTTTCCCAGTTTCTTGGTTACGTCAATATTTTTGGCACCCTTTTAAATGCTACCTTTTTTAAAATGCTGTGAACTAAATTGGGCAGCATCCTATAGGGGTTTCTCTTGAAGGCCTTATCAGTATAGCTAAAAATGCTGTACACTTCTGAATAAAATCTGTAATAACAAGTTGAAATTATAAAAGCATTTGTTTTTTTGTATATGAAACTCTGTATTTGAAAATGCTATTTTTATGGACGGTGTAACATTAGAAGTTGCGATGCAGAAAGAGTTGTTTACTAGAAGGGATAATTTAATAACAGGGGAAGACATTTGGAATGAACTTTAACTGGTATTTGTTACATTTTAAAGGTTTGAAGGTCTGATATGTAATTTTTGGCCATTTAAAATACAAGTACGGGATACAAGAGATGAATACAAGAGCTTAAATTAAGATATCATACATAAGATTTCCCAGTTATATTATAGGATCCTAAAAACATAGCCATGACTTCACTGATGCTAAGCAGGTAATGTTTAACATATTGAACTATATTTTTAGTATGTAAACATACTAACATTTTATGATTAGTACCTATTAGGAAGTAAAGCTTAGGCCAATAAATCACCCATGAGTTGTTTAGAGTCTTTAACATGTTATGTAATATTAATCCGTAGGTGGAAATATAAATAAAAGTCAGGAGATCGTCAAAGTCACATTGTCTTGGGACAAGGAAGTTTAGTTTAAAATTTCATGGTTAAATTTTTTTTAATAGATTGAGTTTATATTTTAGGCTGACCTTATAACAATAAACAGCCAAAAAGACAATATTTCCATTCCTAAAGCCATGCCACCAGCAGGTCTCGAAATATTTTTGTTAGAAGCTCAGTAAGCTCAAAAACTGAAACCTTGACTGTTAAGTAACTCATGATAGTTATAACTTTGCATAAGAATCTAAAGGACACAATTGCAGTAGGTCAACGTCCTCTTTTTCTAGCTTTTATAAAAAATCATACTGTGGCTCACTTGTCTCTATGTAAAGGCATGTTTAACAAAAAAAAAAAAAGTCAGTTTATTATTGTTAACTCTGGGGTGAATGAACATCCCATGTTGAATACAACAATTCATCAGTCTCATCAGTTGTGAGAGACATACTGCCACAAAGAAAACAAAAACTAGTCTGAACAAGATTAAAATCAAACCTGCACCTGGAAAAAGGACATTGTGATGCATATGAATTGGAATCTGGTTTGCAGGACCAGATTTGGTTGTGTTAAAGAGGATGTAGTTGTGAGAGGGAAAACCTGCAGCTTTATACTCACCAAAAAGGGCCTGCTAGGTTTTTCCTAAAGTGCACTTTGAACGGGAGAAAAAAAATTAACATATTGAGATCTGGTGCAGAATAGGCTTAACCTCATGTGCTTTTATTGTATGTGTTTCTTATACAGTGCATCTGCTAAAAACACAGCAGGTGTATCTTAAACAGGGAAGCTGGAAATTTTATATAATAATGTAAAATAAATAAAAATACATATCTAACAAAATATAGGTACATATGAGTTGTATGAAAAGTTTTGTGCAGAATGTAATCAGCTATTTAGGTCGTTGCTGAGGAAGTAGTGTAAACATAGACAGAGATAAAAAAAAAACAGACTATCTAGGTCTCCTTTCAAATGAGTGTCAAACCATTACCTACATAAAACCAGTGCAATCATACATATTTAGGCCAAAGGAGATCAGAATATGTTACAATCAGTTTCTTTTTCATTTCATCTGCATCTTTGATCACTGCCATCATCATTTTTAGCTCTTCTAATCTCACAACAAATTGAGCATAATAAGTTTGTTGTTCTACATTAAGAGGTTACATAAGCCCTGTTACACTGTAGATATTAAGCTTAGATTTGCATGATAGGGTTTGAGCATTTTAGAGGAGTTTTACATAATACAGCTCTAACAGTCAGAACAAGGGCTGAAAAAAGTTTAACAACTAGATATTTGCAATTTACATGAAGGCAGCAAGGTGGTTTCAGTGTGAAGCAGGTAGATATATGTAGCATGTATGTCAAAAAGACTGTTAACATGCATGGTCTAGTAAATTTTCACCTGTATTCTCTTTAGCTTCCTCTCAAGACCTGTATGCTGGGATAAACTGGAGACTCTGTGTTCAGGTTGTTACCCTGTCTTTAAACTGATGCATGCTGTGCGAGATTTTATGGATTAAGGACCCTATGCCAAACCTGATAATGAATTTTAACTTGTACATAAAAACAATAAATAAAAATATCTGTCATTACCTCAGTTTTTTAAAAAATGAGGTAAAACTACAGCATTTTTTGGCTTTAGAATTTAGACACTAAACCCTACCTGACATTTTAAATTGAAAGTGAATTGAAAGTTTTTTTTTGTTTTTTTTTTGGGTCACTTCTCCTCCTGTAAGTCACCACAGGCAGGTTGACATTTTTGGCGTTAAGTGAAACACCTAGACATTTATCTTATGGGTGTTCATTCAGTTTGTAAAAGACATTCATGCCAACCCCATGTTTAACCAAAGTAGCTCTGGTGAGCCCCATCGAGAACCATCATCAGCTCAAATTAATCCAGTTTTTGGTTTTGATTAAACTCTTCCACCACAAAAAACTTATTAGCCTCAGCTATACTTTGTGTCTCCTGCTACTAAGAAAATTTGACATCTTTTTTAAACTAAGCCAGTGAACAGAGTTAATGTCTAAACAGAAGTTAACCCTT
>JAPZDZ010000004.1:6872388-6884021 GCA_029783805.1 Acanthurus tennentii | reverse complement strand
AATATGCAGTAACTCACTTTATCGCCATCTCCTCGTCCTCTACAAAGGGAGACAGAGATAAGATCCTGCCAGACTGATGATGGGGCTGTGATTGTTTGGAAATAAATGAGTCAAGTGACTGAACAAAACTAAATGATCCCCCTCCCAGAATGATTGGAATATATGGAAAACTGTATGCAAAGTGTTTTTTTTGGGAGAGACGGGGCATCCTTCTACATTTGTTGCACCTTGAGGAGAAAAGACCTTTAGCTGTGATTTAGACTGAACGCCCCTGCTGTCCAAAATAGAGCTTGTTAACATAAATGTGAGAATATGAGGGTGGTAGACGGGGATGAAAGATAACCAAAGACCAAATAAAATACCTACATTCATTAAAACATAAGATTTCCAAACTTTAAAGGCATGATGTCTCTTAAAAATACAGCAAAACCTCTAATACCTGTCCCTAATCTAATTTTGTCATGAATACATACTGCATTTAATAACTACTGACTATCACTAATTGCAAAAAAAATACATTTCATATTTAGTAGCAACAAAGGTTCTAGTGCAACTATGGACTCTACAAGAATGTTTTTCATTTAAAATGAGAAACTTGAAGGGGAAGAGGGTGAGGAAAGAACCCCAGCACAAAAAGAGAGAGTTTTGTAGCAGAAAAAAGAATAAATATTTTGAATTTGCTACATTGAAGTTGTGGCCCACTTGTAATACCTCTATGGCCCACTTTGGGGGGCAAGGCTAACCAGGACTTTGAAAAAAACATTGATTTAAACCAATAAATTACAGACCAATGAACACTTAAATTTTTTCATCACTCAGTCAGCATAATAATCTAGTTTTTCATGGGTGTAATCACAGATACGGTGACATAATGGACTGTGGTGGAGCACAAATTCAGAAAAAGATTTAACTAATGCGATGAGTGATGGTCAGGAAGCTCCAGGAGAGATCCTGACCATAAACAAATAGCCACAAACAAATTCAGCATTAAGGGAAAGGCTTGTCATCTGACCATTTGCATATCTGCAGGGCCTCTTTTTAATCAAAGCGACAAAAAGATCGAAGAATCACAGATTTATTGATTTGCATCATACAGCACTGTCAGTGGATGTAGGTGCTAATTTACTCTTGAAACAGAAAAGTCATAATTTGGATATTTGCATGTTCTGTTCTAATATTAGCACTGGCTTTGCAATAAAGAAGAGTAAATGTCGAAAAATCACCCGAGTCAACAGCCGTGCCAGCCTACCATGCCTCTGTGAGGCCTTGCTCATGCTGCTGTCACATCATGTCAGATAGACAGGAAAGATTCCCATGTTTCACTGTATCAGACACCTCCAGGAGGTTATATATTACAAAGTTAGCTGAGTCAGAGTAAAAAACAGTGTGTATTGACTATAAAATACTAAATTCACTAAATGTGAGGTTTTAATAACATTGACTGGGCTTTAGATTGAATTAGGCACTCATGGTAGATTGAATATTAAGCACTGTGTTATTAAACGTTATGCTGATGTATTAGACCTTTTAGAAAAGTCTGAGTTGTTTCAGTCGTAACAACAACTGGAAGTTGACATGAATGTGACATCAGCCACGACACTGCTCTGGGCTAAATGCTAAAGCTAGTATAATGTCAATATGCTGATGTTCAGCTGATGTAAAGTTCATTGTGTTGTCCTTTGTTTAGTCTCATGTAAAGGCACTAAAACGAGTGTGAGTTGGTAATTTCCAGCAGAAGTTTTAATTCGTTATGTATGAATTTAATCTCAAACTTAGGCATTAGACAAATTGAAAATTTAACCTTCAGGTGGAATGCATAAACTGTTAAGGGATCACCACCTTTCCTGCAATTGAACTGCAGGGAAAATTAATGTTTGCAACAAATTAAATGGAAATCTATCATGTAGTTGCTGTAAAAAAAATCCACTCAACATTATAAATAATAAATCGCAGTTTGTTCTCGAGGGAACATGAATGTCTGTACAAAATTTCATGGCAATTAATCGAGTAGTTAGATATTAAGCATCAATTGTGTACACTTACATCAATGGGTGTTTAAAATAAATGATTTTGTTTTTAGATAAACTAAATGAGTGGAACAATTACTTAAGTTCTTCACATTAAATTTTGCTCAATGTTTTGAAAACACTTACATACCATCTGATAACCAAATTTTTATGATCTACAATAGATTTATAGAAAAAGTTAAACTCAGTTATGTGATATGAGATGTACATGGAGAACTTTTTGCTCTCCTCTAGGTCTATTGACTGCACACAGGTCATTGCACACAGTGAATTATAATAAATACATCATCATAAGTATGTCCAGTGCATTTTAACCTTTCCTTCCTGACTGCTGGTGGAGACATGATGGGCTCAAACAAACCAAGAATGTAAATCACAGCAGGTGATGGAAAACACCCAGC
The DNA here is from genome assembly GCA_029783805.1 of Acanthurus tennentii. NCBI lineage: Eukaryota > Metazoa > Chordata > Actinopteri > Acanthuriformes > Acanthuridae > Acanthurus > Acanthurus tennentii. Next base: position 6,881,593 of record JAPZDZ010000004.1, on the reverse strand, counting down.
CTGCTCTTATTTGCATGTGTGTTGATGCACCAGGTTGAGGAATTTGTTTTTCAAAAAAGGCATAGCCAGGAAAGATATGAGGACAACTGATACACAGAGGAGTGTTCCCTGTGAATATCCAAGATGTTTTGTCTTGTTGTGCTTTGCCTTTTATGTTTTTAAACCAAAAGTTGATTTAAGCGGTCAATGTTTTCATTCAAGGACAAAAGAGGACTCTGTGCAATACTGAACAGGTTTTAGTTTAAGAGCACTGATTTGTTTTCATACCCACATCTTCAATGAAATGAGCTGCCTCTTCTCGCTGACACAGAATTCACTCTCGCAGTAGTTTCATACCAAGTTGCACTTGTTTAAACTGTACACAGGGTGGCACTCTAGTCCTCTCTGACCAAGTGTATCCATTTTGCAGATGTGTGTCAGTGTTCACCTTTTTCAGTTACTGACAGCATTGAATTAGTGTGAATTAGTTTTTCTTCAGTACTGTTCCGACTTGCTCGCTTCATCTGGACATGAATATGGTTTAGATTCTTGTCCTGAAGCCTTTCAGGATCCTGACCGCCGCTGTAGGTTTCACAGATGTTACCCCAACACCTATCCAACCCTCAGGGGTCTCAGAGTGTCTTTAGACACACAATTATATTTGTATGTTCTGATGGTGTTGTCAATTGAACAAATGTAGGCAACATTCTCTGATTTCATTAGCTTTCAAACCCCTGCCAGTGATCCAGTAAGCATGCCTCTAATTTAATCAGTGGGTCACTTTTCTCTACTGACTTGAATCATAAAAGCAAGACAGCAGGGATCCTCAGATGACCTTTGTTTTTACCTACTCTCACCATTTCAGCAGTAAATGTTGTCCAATATCTGATGGCCATTGCATAAAATATCAGAACACATAAACAATGATGGAAGAGCTCTAGACCAGACAATGACTTGACCTTGGAGAAAAACAGAATGAGAATAAAGTCAAGTTTCAACAATCTGCAGCATTTTTTATTTTCTCTTTACAAACTTTTTTCACCTTCCTTTTAGTTGAGGAAAATAGTATGTAATTATGATTATATCCAATTCAGCTGACATACAATAAACATTTATTGAGTTGGTTTCAATGATATTGAGCCCTCAGCCTTCAGATATTGTTCAATGCCTGCAGAAACTTGCCACCTATTTTCCGATGAATCTATATGTATTCCCCTACATAGTCCATGCCTTTATGTGTGCTACCAACCTTCAGTTAGAGAACATTGGATACAAACACATTGAGACATTCAAACTGAATGCAGTCTTGTTTACAGTTGCACTGATTTTTTTTTTAGCTCTGTAAATATCTCTGCAAACCAACAGCATTGAGTAAAAAATGAATTTGTAAGTGGAAAATTTCACAACTCAATATCTGAGCCTGGAATTTGGCAAATGTATTACTAAATTTGGCTCACGTAGAGTTAGATGAAAGCTCCTGAGATGGGACGAAGTGGTTCTTAAAATGGGAACCGGCTGTGTAAAAGTTTGTATAACATTGCCCATGGGTGTGAAACTACTGAAAGACTTTGGCTTAGATTGAGGAATCCTTTTTTAAAAAAACACTCCTTTTAGTTTGAAAATCTGTGTAAAACTCCACAATTAGACACCTTACAATAAATCCTTTTGTTTTATACTCCTCTTAGACTGGCGTTCATCTCATTTTACAAGCCTCATATCTCCAGGCAAACTACTTTCCCACTCTTTTGTTTCCCTTCAGAGGTTCTACAATGCATCTTTAACATGCGGATGATTTCAGAGGCTTTTAGCGCAGACTGAGTCACAAATCTAAATACCTATGGGAAGGAAAAAGGAAATCTGCCAGCCAATTCTTAGCGGGCAACTAAACTTCAGCTTTGATGAATTTGGCAGGCCAGTTGAGCTCCTACCTTTGTTAACACACCGTTACATTTTATATTGCTTCTCCGACTATTTGTGTGAGAAGACAGGAGAAACTGCAGCATATGCATGCTGCTGCCGTCTAGATGGATGCATAATTAATGTGAACTGTGAGGTATTCCACGCAGGTCTTTGTAAAATGGAAGAAACTTGGGCTAAGATGGACTTTATCCCTCTGAAGGCTCCTACAAACCTTGCCATCTGTATTAATAAGCCAGACTGGCTCTCTGTGGATATCTCTGTATACAGCTTTATGCTGTGCACATGTATGTACTCGCATACATTTTTTCTGCATACATACACATGAGTTTTGGAGGCGAACTCAGTGGGATCACTGACAGTTTCAAATTAATATGTATATGTCTTGGTAAAAAGTATAGCTTGTGCATGCATATACAGTAACATGAATTATTCTTTGCTGGAGTGGTGGGAGTTGATAAGGCCTATTAATTTTTCAGTGATTTGGAAATGGGTGCTACACATGACTGCAATTTCTCCCACTAGTGTTACAGGCGCACATTACAGCTCCATTTGTCACATGTAGATGTGGTCATTCCAACTATTTATGACACAATGTGCACAATATGATTTTATGTTTATATTTATTTGAGTTACTCCACATATTATAGTATATACATTTTACAACAGCAAGGCAACACATATGATTATAGAAATACATAAATTATCTTAGATGGTTGCAAACTGAAATACAAGAATGAACGTAATGGTATAATATTAGTATTCAAATAAGACCTATGGATTTTCTGTATGTAAAACACTGGATTTATTTAATCAATAACAGAAACCGCAGATAAATATATCCCTCATGAAAAAGTGTCAGGGCTATGCTGCCACCATGGCTGCAGCCTTCCACTGCAAGTTAGTTTTAACGGGTTGGACAGTGCAAGAATTAAAACCGTGAATTCTTTGAGTCAGATACGGTAAAATTAGCTTGTACACCATATCAGCTGTGTTAATGTTGTATAAGGTGCTATTGCTGAATTGGAAGATAAAGCAATTGAAGCGTAATGTGTCTGAAGTCAGGAGAGAGGCCTCAGTGTGGCTGCCTGTACGGCTGACTGAACACTGTCAGTGGCATGAAGGAATTCAACTGAGATTCTGTCCCCAACTGTCCCATGGTGATTCAAGTTTTGCAAGATTTGAGACGTTTTGAAAACCGCTAATAAGGGTTCAGTCCACTAGCAGTGCAGTGCCTCTAAGAAAGAGAATGAACTGTTTCACGAGCACTGCAGGATAATCTTGCTTTGTAACATGACCACAAAGAAAACCTGACTCTCACTTTGAGGTCAAAAGGTGTCCGTTTTTTTTTTTTTTCCAGATAACCACATGACTCTGACATAGTGGCTCTGTGACCTTTATATATTTATGTTTGTAGCTGAAAGGCAAATAGTATCAAGTCAGACATCTTGGGAAACATGCTGATTTGCTTTTGTGCTGAGAATTGAATGAGAAAAATAAAACCACTTTCATTTCTATGCAGGAGAGACAAAGCTACAACCAACAGCAGCTAGTTAACTTCGCATTTCATCAGTTTGAAAACTGTGTGCTAAGCTAGCTAGCTGCTGACAGTAACTAAAAGTTACCGTGCATGCTTAAAGTGCTAAAAATCTTCCCATCTAGCTCTTAGCAAGGGTGCAAATAAGCAAATGTCCCAAAATGTTGACTATTCCTTTAAATTTTTAATCAGCTGTAATCTGCCATTGTACTACAAGATAATTCACTTTGACCCCTGTGGTTATAACAAAATAACACACTCCTCAGAAGCAAATTTGTGGATAATAAGCCTCTGCAACACACATTACGTATAAATAATTGTGCTGAAAATTATGGATTATATAATAATTGCTTTGACAGACTGAGCTGCTTCACCTGCAACGTCTCAAATGTGTAACTGGGCCAAAGGTTAACTCGTGGCCTCGCCTCTCTCGTTGAAGACACAGGAGCGTGACCTTCTGCGAAACATGGTGGACCCCGGGCCTCTCCTCCTGGTGAGACGCAAATAAATGTCAGAGTGCAGGAACCTGGGGTAGGAGTCCTTTTTCATCAGGCTGTAGACTTTCATCTGGGCTGCTTCAAAGCAGATCTTTGTGGGCTGTGCTATGTCCTTCTGGATAGACATCTTGGTGTTATAGTCAATGTTGACCTGTGTGAAATGAAATCAGGACATGATGATAAATAATGCAGAACAACAACTGCATACATGGCACACCAACCAGTAGATCTAACTATAAGCAAGTCATACATTGTGTCACACACTTTTTGTTTTGATCTGAATGTGAAAAACAAGACACTAACAGAACACAGGCTGCATATAGAGTCTAGTAGATTTGTTTTCAGCTGAGAATACAACAGATGGTGGCAGGAAGAAAAGGGAAACCAAAAAATCCACATGGAGACTTAAGTTAAAACCAATTGAAACAGTGGACAAAATGAACATCTGCATGATTATACACATGATATCAAACATGAAATCCATTAAGGACTGTAAAGATGCTTGATGCTTGTTCTATTTAGAAATTAGCTTAGTTTTGTTGGCATCAAGTGGCATCAGGTTCATTTGAGTTTAAAGCTTAAACAAGCAATGGCTGGCACACATCATCAGCTCTAAATATATCACCACAGGTTTAATTTTATTGTCCCTACTTTTTTGGAATGAGTTGTTTATTCAAAACTACTGAATAGCACAGTAGTAATTAGGGAGACTGTGCATTAACTCTGTTTTTCTTTCCTTAAAGACAAACAGTGGTGACGCTTCGCACAAGGCAATAAAAATCATTACCACTAGCACCACTCTTGAAATAATCATGTGACTGCACAATAAATTATAAATTTTAAAAGTTACATCGCTTTTGTTTGGATCTCCCTCCCATGCTACTGCAGCATTCTCCAAAAAACTAACTTTCATATTTACACATACATTCATCATAGACTGAAAGTGTGTGGGTGATGCTCTCTCGGGCTCTGCAGAGGAATGTCAAAACCTCAAACCAGACACAAAACTTTTAACGGTCAGATTGCTGCAGGGCCTGAGAGCACATATAACGGTGGTCTCATCATCCCTGCAAAGGTAACGGAAACCTTTGAAACTGCTATTGTCTCACACAGAAATAACTCAACCTGCTTTGCATTTGGTGCATGCATGAGATGCAGGACCTCAGTGAGCTGCTGCTCCTAACGAATGTTTACAAAGGTCAACCTGCTGCAGGCTCATGACTATGCAATGCTAAAGAACTCACTCACTGTTGTTTTTATTGCAATGAGATAAATATCTGAAACTTCCTACAGCTCTTAGCGACAAATAAGCCTAAGAAGATACTGGATTAGTTTGCATTGTGTGAGTCCTTTATCCTGTTTTGCAGTATTACATCTGTGCAGTTAATGATAAATAAACATGCCATGCCATACCTCTTTAGGGGCGTCCGATTCAATAAAAATGGTATAAATATATTTGGCTTTGGACAGCAGCTTCGTCTGAGAATCAATGGTCTTGTATTCTTCACAGGCCAACCAGAACTCAATGTTTTCCTCACTGAACTCTGTCCTGAGGAACTGAGAGAAGGTTTCCACCCCGTCTGATGTAGAGAAACAGAGACACACTGTCAGTTACTAGAGTTACACAATACAAAGAAGAACATCTGACGACTGAACGCAGCTGGAAACAGATATTTTCTGAGCCTGATAAACAACATTTAATTCTAGCAAAATGTGTGAAGGAGGCAATATAGACTTTCCACAAATTTCTCATCCAAAAGTCACTAAAATTGCCCTCCTGTGCAAACAACTAAGTCATACACAAATCTTTAACAGCTCAAATATGCTTAAATGCTGCTATTATCTTCATTATATGCCACTGACTAAATCATCAATTCCCAAATTAGCACACACAGGGTTTACAGTGTTTTACTGTGGCACAACCTCTGTGATTATGAGGAAGTTGCACAGTTTCTGTATTGCCCTCTGTGCTAGCAAACATTAAAGATGTAGTGAAACTCTCACTGCTCTCTCCATTAACTATTTATTGCCTCTGGCACTTTCTAACAGTTTACATTTTAAATGGAGCAAATTTTTTGACAGTGGGAGAAACTGTTTCAGACAGCAATTTGACACATTCTTGAAGAGCTTGGGGCATCACACTGACCCGGGTCTTTTAGCAGCTCTTCAAAGGAGTCGCTCCATTGCAAAGCTGCCTCTGGTGGGATGCTGCAAAAAAATAAAAAATAAATCAGAGATGCGGTCAACTCTTTCCTAATGATGCAGCAAAACATGTTTTGGATTCTCATAAGATGACAAGAAGCCATGTTTCTACATGTGTTCAATGAGACATGGAGGTTGCTTGAAACTGAGGTTAGTAATGAATAATACTTGTCAAAAAGAACATCGCCAGTATTTGAAATGAATGGATTTTTCCTCACTTGCTTGGTGTCATATTTGTCTTTTTATTGGGACTGACGTTTTCATGAGAGCCTGACTTGGTGAGAAAAAGGCTTAGTCGGCTCTTCCTCTCCTTGTCTTTCTGTCTGCAAACAGAAGAGAAAAAAAACCCCATCAAGTTCCAACCTTCGACGTGCTACTGTGACAACGCTCACCAAATCAGCAACTTATCAGAGAGTTACCCCTCACAGACACATTTCCAAATTGGCTTACATGACATGCTATAAATTACACAACAGTTCTGTGGTAGAAGTCACCAATGCACACGATTTCTTTTAGCAAAAAGGCAGCAGAGACTCAACATGGAAAACAGCAGCTTTTAAAAGTTGAACAGCTGTCGTGGCCTTGAACCACACTCAGACAAAGTACATCTCATCTCTGCTATAGTGGCCTCATGCCGCTTTGAATAAAATACAACTTTCCTGCACAGCAAAACAAACTGTTGCTTAACCTCTTTCCTCGTGGTAAAAGTTACACAACTCAGACTTCACATTACCTGCAACATTTACTAAAGCCTAGTATTAAATTGCTGATTTTAAACTTAAGTAAACATCTGAAAATGAGTAGAGTTCACACACCAACCTGCTACTATCGTCCTTCATCTTTGGTGTCTGTAAGTCTTCTGGACCAAGCATTTTGAAATATGCTTCCTCCTTTGGGGCCATGTAGTTGAATTGAGGAAATAGAAAAAGAAGCGTCTCCATGCTGCACCTTCTGCGTCTGGCGTGCAAGCGGCAGGCCACAAATAGCTCTCTGAAAACGTTTTAACCCATCACTTGATGAACCACCTCGTCTTTTATAAACCCTGTTCACATTTCATTTCCCATACCTTTGGCTCTACTTCCTGTAATGCTGCAACCTCTTACTGCTATAACAACTCCATCAGTGACACAGAAAGCCCCCTCAGGTTAAACATCCTGTCTACTGTTTACTAAGACATTTGAAAAAGAAAGCTGCTCATTCATTAATTCGTGTTTTTGTGTCTTGTTGGTTTGTTTTCGTTTTTAGGAAATGTCTCAAATATTATGGGAAAGAGTTGTTCTGACACATATGACCTTGTAACCCAGGTATTGCTAATCTTTGATAGATTCTGTTGTTTAGATTGACTCTCATCGCTGCAATTGAATTATGTGCTTTGCACAGTTTCATTAATCATATCAAGATAGTTGATAATGTCTCCTTTAAGTGTGAGATCGTGGGCATCAGAGAGGAGATCTTATTCTGACTCTACTTGTGCCACCAGTGAGGCAGACACTGCAGTGATGGAAAGAAAGAAATGTAATGAATAAAACAAATGTGTGTGTGTGTGTGCAGAGTCTGGGCTTGCTTCTTTCCACAGTATCAGAGCCTTAATGGAGAAAGACAAACTGACTGTGACACAGTGGAAAGCAACAGGGAATAGGTGCATTCTGGGACAGATGGAGACAAATGTGATGTCTCTGTAAGAAGGAGACTGAGACTGTCTTTAAATATACTAGTAGAGAAGCTTGTCAATGTTTCCTCAGTTAACAAATAGGTTAATATAATAGGCCCCCTGGAAGAAAAAGCAGCAGTTCTATCATAATGAACAAACCATCATCAAATTTAATTCAAGAATTACACTTCATGAATAATGTCTGGCTATTTTTTTTACATCACATGGATGTTTGATCTTCACTGTGCAGAATGGCATAAGTGCAGAGTTTGACACAAGCTTACCTTATATCTTCAATTGGGATGTTAAGTACAAGCATGATTATGCAGGTGTGATGTGGAAATTTGAAGCCTGCAGTGTACATATACACTGAGGATTAAGATACCATTCCTGAACATCACACTTTCACATTTTACACTGTATTGTGGTGTCATTATGGGCATTAAAGGAGGGAGAGTTTGCATTAGCAGAGTGAAAGTTTTGACAGTAACTTGAATAAATGAGCAGACTTTGGATCTCAGCTGGATCCTGAAGTTCTTTTCTGCTGTCCACCAAAAAATCCCTTTAACAATCACTGTAAAATTGTTGCACATAATATTGTATCTTTTTAATTACAAATGCTGTGTCATTTACTTCCAGTTTCAAACTAATAAGCTAGTAAATAAAAGATGCTAACTATACTTTGCTAATTTTAGTGCATAACAGACTTCTCATGTGAATATGCTTTTGACTGAAGCTCAAATATGTTTAGTTAACATTTTGTTTCCGCAGCTCCACAAACATATGCAAGTGGGAACTTCTGTAACCTCTGATGTGTTTGCAAACTCCACCTTTTAGTTTTTAAATTTTGGATTTGCCCAAATAAATTAAAGACATTAAACTTTTTTTTGCATCAGACTATTAAACCCTGTACACTGAGTGCTACAACAAGTTAGCATCAAATGATTTGCACAAATATGACAGCGTATTCAGCTACCATTTAAGAGGTAAAGGTGGCTTTGCCTGACTTCTACTCTTCCACTTGATATCCCTAGACATGTTTAGACTGAATGCAAGGGAAATTGGAGGGGGCACAAAAACATACAGAGTGAATGTAAAGACATGAATAGATGTGAAAAGAGATGACTTTGCCCATGTTGGTGCAAATTCAGTTAATATATCCACACACAAAAGCCTAAAAGTTTAAATGTTTGCAAACATTTTTAGGCCCAACTCTCTATGTATACAATTTACTGTTCAGACAAGAGGGAAGAAAAGAGATGGACATGTATGAAAAAGTGTGTAAAGAACTGAGTTTTTAGTAATTAAATTAGTAATTAATCAATTAAAAGGTTGATTGGTTGCTTACTAGCAGCTAACAATAATACCAACCTTGCTGTAGCTGTTGATAGCCAGCACAGTGATCAAAGTTGCACAAATACA
>JAPZDZ010000004.1:6832464-6842736 GCA_029783805.1 Acanthurus tennentii | reverse complement strand
AATCTGCACCTCAGTGGGGCCTCATCTACACACTGTAAATGATGGGGGGTCTGCAATGAAATTGCTCCATTGCATCTCCTAATATATAATTTTACATTTTTTCAGCTCTTGAATTTATTATTTTAATGCATTGCTTATATTTTCCCAGCTATTTCAAGTTACTCAGCTATCATTATAACTCAACAAAGGATCAGCATGAATTCACGTGTGAATGGAAGAGCATTTGGAAGAAATTACAGGGTAAACGTGTGCTGAAAGGGCACAGCAGCCCAACCGCCAAGCAAGTGTGGTTTTTTTTTAAAGGACAGTCAGCATAGGGGAACACATCCAGGAGGACTTCAGTGTTCCTTTGGTATTGAAAGTGTCTCATTTTTTCATGAAATTGGTTTCTTGGTGGTACTCAGTGTAAATGTTTCACTCTTCTATTATTTTCAACCCACTACCCATAACCCACTAGTTTTATTGCATTCATTTGCAAGAAAATCGCAAATTTCCTTTTGTCAGAAACAACTGCATTTAGTAGTAATAGCACTGCGTAACATGTGTACAAACTTATATTAGAGAACCAGACTACAAATGTACAAAAAAAATACTATTTTGACATATAACAGAATAGTGGGACACCCAAAAGATGTGCACTATGTACAAGAAGCTTATTGAAGACTGCACTGCATTTAATCCATGTGATTACACTAGATAGAAAAAAGGTCTGGATGATGATGAGAGTGCTCCCATTATAATGGAGAGGGAGCCATCTGGTGAAACATGGTCTGGAAAGAACACAAACAATCAAAACCTTGTTCTCAGCTGCGTTGGCAGACTGGACGTGAAGAGTTTACATGGACACAGATCAGTCGGCCAGCCTGAAGGTGAGCATTACAAGAGACACAAAGTGACAAGACGGAAACTGACGCAGAAAAAACAGATGCCGACACAAACAGACACGCAGCAGGAGAAGATCAATTGTGTCGTCTTGGCTTTCATCAAAGTTTGTCAGGAAAGAAAATGTGCCTGTGCTCTCACACGGCCCCCAGAGATTTATTTGTAAATGTCACACTTGTCAAATCGTCAGCAACTGTGTCTCCTGTAGATGCCACATTTTCCCTGGAACAGAGAAAACCGAAGGTGCAAATGACAAAATAACCTGCTGATATTTGTTTATTTATTTATTTATTTATTTGGATGTTTTTTTGGTCATCTGCAGGCAAACACATCCTTAAAATGGAATGGCCACACAAGTTTTTATTATAAATTAGGACTCCAGCCTCATCATCACTAACACACACAAATATGCATGTATGAATACAGATATAATGGGAGTTTTTATGCTACACATGGGCAGACAGGAGGTATTCAGTCACCTCCTTGCCATGTCTTGGTTTGTCTCTCATTAAAAATGCTTGCCTGGATGACGCCATTCTGTCTTTAACCAACTGTGACCATGTCATCTGTCCTGAGAATCTGTAAAAAATCTGGGAAAATCCTTGTTTTCTCTCGTTTTAGCTGTTTTGTGGAATAAATCTTTTCAGATTCTCTATCAGGAAATAGATGACATGTTTCTTAATTTGAAAGCACATCTGTTTCATCTGCCAAATTTACAAAAATGAGCTGCAATTCAGGACAATGTGTTCTGCTCATAATCTGATTTCCTATGAGCCCTTGTTGTTCCCTGGTTTCAAGCAAACAGTGAACTTGGAAAGAAACTTTCAGCAAAAGCGGAAACCGAGCACATTCTTTCATAGAAGTCTGAAAACAACAACAGCCAAAATCAGACATTTCTTATTTATTTGCTAAACTTCCTAAAAGACATTTTTAGAAAAAGCTGTCAATGTGTTTTAATTGTTTTATACAAGATGGACCTGTTTGACAGGAGAGAATTTACTATGTGTTTGTTTGATTGATTATAAATACAGTTTTTGATCTGATTCATTCAATGGTTGTCAGTTATGTAATAATCGTTATTCTCTAAATATGAGTGTTGAAATAATTAAATGATGAAGTGATTTCTATTTTTAAGTAATAAACACGCAAAATATAGTTTCTGTCACTTAAGGTCTCTCTGTCTTAACAATAAGAACAATTTTCTTTGTGTGGGCGCTCGTTTAATTTATTTTGAGTGAGCGATCAATGCAGACGAAAATCTATCTGACTGACTTATGAAGAAACATTTACAGATGATATCATGTATTAAGGTTTTATTCACAATATGTTGCTTTTGCTAACTTCCTTCCTCACAATCTGTCAGGTGTGACAGAAATACCCCAAAATAAAACACACCATTATCTTGACTTAAATTAAAGATTTCTCAGAGTTTGAATACTGTTTAAGCATCTAAGATAATTAAAGTAGTATAACAAAGACGAGGTTGTCTTTTTTATATCTAATGTAAAAAATGTAACTTATCATACATTTAAGTGTTCCAACCTCTCCAACAGCCAAAGTAGAGATGACTATAAACTCGCAGTGTGTTTTGAATCTTTCAAGGAACAGTTTTGCATTTTGCAGCTACACATATTCTCTTTCTTGCAGAGAGTTAGATGAAAAGATTGATTCGTCTGCGGTGCTGTAAACATGAAGCCACAGCCAGCAGCTGGTTAGCTTAGAAAATAACTCACATAACATGTCGATACTCCTTTTAAAGAAGTGTCACCTGTGTGACCCTTGAATTTTTTTTAACAGGAGTGTAAGAACATAATATTCTGCACTTTTATACACCAAGGAGAGGCACATCTCTTACCAAGGGGCACCGATTAGATTCAAGAAAGGATATAAAAAAATGATAGCGTGAAGGTAAACCTCCAGTCAACATCTTGACACATTTATCAAGATGGCCATATTTTGCAGATTCACTTATGTTCATATTTTAACCCTCTCTGGCCTTCCAGAGCTTTAGTCATGTGATCACCTGACCCGTTTAGGTATCTGGTATGTGAACAGGGTCTGTGAATGACAGGGACAAAGGCTCCAAGACAGATGTGGCTGCAAAGGCGTCGGCATTCAGCCTTCATTTCTGCTTTGACACTTTTAACGACGACGTCTTTTAAAAGGCACATAACTCGCCTGCACTCAAACAGGCAGAACAACCATATAAATCATAAATCAAACAGTTCATCGTAGCTGATGTAACTATTTTCAACCCACACACGACTACGACAGGAAGACAGAACAGAAACCAAGAGATTCTGATGCAATCCATCATGTAATGGTTTGTTTAATTACTTTCATACTAGTTCAGCAGGTGTAAATCAAACATGCTGGTTAATCCTGAAGTTACAGTCTGTCACCCACTGGAGGGTGTTCGCCAGTCTCTCCACACATAATGTCTCTGAAATTGTCAGTTTAATATTCTAAAATATGGGGAAATGATGCTTTTCACAACTACATTATGTATATGGCTGTGGGAAATGGTGCAAAGCATTATTATTACATAGCGTTTTTTCAAAAGCACAACAATCGATCCCAGGGGAGCCATACATTTCAAACTTCATGTGGTTCCAGCTCTCTTCACCAGTCATATATTTAAAAAAGTGACACTTTGAGTTTCTGGATTGTTGGTCAAACTAGATACACAGTTTGAAGTTTGATTTTGGAAACTGCTGAAGGGAATTTGTTACATTTATATTTAAAGCTACATTTAAAGCTCCTAGACAGTGCAACTAATTAAAAGATAAATTAATTAATAATGGAAATTGCTTGACTGTTTTTTGCACAGCTGCAGCTTTCAACATGGCCAGACTTGTAGTTGTTTTCACCTCTTTAATATATTTTTTTCCTCTTCCTGGAAAAACAGAGTGGAATGTGCCAACATGACGGCCATGTTGCTGACGGTGATACATATTGTATTCAACGAGAGACACTGATCATTGATACTTTATTATCTTAACTGCAAACTGGGATTTTATTGATTTGCAAAATTATCTTTTTACATCGATTAACATAATTTGTTTAATTGATGGAACAAATCAAAGTGGATCAAACAATAATTTGTCTCTCTTCACTGACTTCTGTTCTTATTTTTTCTAATCAGTCTCATGAGATCCACTGAAAGAGGCAATTCTCTTTATTGTATTATCAAAAATGATGGAACACATATATATCATATTTATAGCATTTTTTTTTCATATTCACAACTGTACATTTACATGCATCCCTAAGCTGAACAACTGCATGTTTTATTGATCCTTGTTTGCTTCCTTCTCCCTTGTTCAGGCTTCTTTTACAGGGTGAAACTGATTAAAAAAGTAAAATTGTAATCCATGTCGCAGGTTTAGCAGCACGAGAAGCTGATGGATATCCACGTCAAGCTGTTAAATTAACACTATGAGTAATGACAGTTTTGCCCTTCAACTTCACAGTGTCATTTGTCATTTTGAGAGAGGTTTTACCTGCCACCATGTCAACACAGCCACATGCTGTAACACTGCCGAGCGTCTTTGAGAATACATAGCACGAGACCTTGTTTTTTTGTCCACACTCATCCATCACAGCTCCTTCAGCCCTGATCAAGTCAGCGGCGCACCTCTGCTTAGATGACTCACAGCTTGTAGAAAGTGGCTGACCTTCACCTCATCTGAACCCGCCCAATAAGCAATACACAGTGACAATTATGATGCCAATACACACACATCTCAGTTTCAGACTCCAATTTCCAATCTGCGTTTGGCATAAAATGGCAAGACGAGGCGATTGATGAATGCTGGGTTTATGTGGGCAGTGGCCTATTTGAATGTTAGTGTGTGACTGATGGCTGCATCCATCACTTCAATGTCATTATTCAAAAGACATCAAGTAAGTGTTGGGAAAAGTGGGTCAAAAGAAGGAGAACTTGGTGAGTGGGACCGATTTGACACGAGAAAGGGGTTGCATCAGAGCATCTGAAGTTTAGTTTGGGCTTTTTTTCCCCACCCTGTGACCAATCACAGCAGCACTGCAGTTTATGTCAGCGCAGTGGCTAAATTAACATTATATGAGTGAACCCACTAACAGAGAGACGGCAAAGGTGGAATTTACCTCAGGGTGTGGAGAGTTAACTCATAATCCTGCATCGGAGGAATACCTGATGAGGTCATGTTTTTATGCATGAGGGATGCTGCCATTTTTTATATCCCCATGAAACGGTGTAGCAGATGGTCATAATATTCACACGCCTACATGTTAATGTATCGCTTGTGTGTGTATGTGTGTGTGGGTGTGGGTGTGTGTGACAGAATCCAGAAGAGGATGTGTCTTGTCTAGTCATGTTATTTCTCTTTTTGAACAACAACAATGCCAAAAAAATAAAAGTAAAGACCAGATCAATGAGCTTTACTTCTTAAAATCCCTTTATGGCTAATTTCAAATGATCCTGCAGTTGTTTGAATTACCAAAACAACAACAGACATCTTAGATATGCAAGCAAACTCTGGAGTTAATGACTACATTTACATGCACACATTAAATCATGTTACAGGGAGAAATCAGGTTAGGGCAAAAAATCAGAAAACGCATTTACATGCACTGCAATAACCTGGTTAGCGTAAAACTTGCCAGCCCAGTGGCATATTTTTGAACAGAGATTGGCATATTTTAAGTGAATTGGGGAAAGATGACTCTGCAGCATGAAGATTTCTACTCAGGCCGTTTCCAGTGAGAGGAAAGCATCTGCAGTGAGATCATACTGCGTCCATGTGTTTGAATCTTACAAACAGCAGACTGGTGCTTATTTGTTTAGTCTTGTTGAGTTCAGTTGCTGTTTTAATTAGACTGTGGATGCAATAATGAACCCATTAAGCGCTAATCTCGCCTTTTAATTCCTTCACACTACTGTCACAGCTACATTTCCCCTCAGTGAAGTCCAAGTCATGCACTTGCATTCTTGTGGGAGCATTTTTGGAAATCTGGGTTAGATGTTACATGAGAAAGAATAGAGATCAATTCTTTTAGAGGAAAAGTTTGATATTTTGGGAAAAACAAGCTTGTTAGCTTTCTTGCCAAGAGTTAGATAAGAAGATCAAAACCACTCTCATGTATAAAAGCTCATTATAAAGCTAGAAGACTCTCATATTTCTACTACACGGTATGGTTCAGTTTAACTCGACCTGCTTTTGGTACCAGCAACTGTTTTCAGTTTCAAGAAAACTACAGCTGGTCCCCCTTCAAATAGTCAGGATATTATAGGTGATTACTTCTAACCACAGTGTGGTTTTGCAAGCTGCTGTTTTTAAGTCCAAGTTGACTTAAAAACTGAAGTTAGTGGGCAGAATCTCTGTTTTGCATAACTGACAATGTTAATGACAGTTCCCTCTTGTCACAGATTTTAACAAAAAAAGGACCAAAAAAAAAACCCCCACCAACTTAATAACTGACCAAGAACGAACTTTATCAAAAAGCTGCTACAAAAGCTGATACAGCAAAGTGTAGCTCAAAGAAATTCAAAAAACTAAGAGAATGCAAAATCTAAATATAAGCCAACAAACCAGGAAGCATGTGGAGATCAGGCAGGACGGAGACAAGGACACTGAACCAGGAAGTGAGAGCAGGTCCAGGTAGCAAATGAAAATAGACAACCTGACAAAGACAAAGAGGAAACACAAACACTCCCACACACTGGGAGGAAGAGACACAGGTGAAGTGATTAGCATGTGAGGCACATTTAGGGCAGCGCTAACAGGAGGGAAACTAAACAGGACGTGGAGAAATGACAAAGATGAGACGAGGGTTAACAAAATAAACTGGACATAATTAAAGTCAAGCTACAAATAATGACACCTCTAACAATCAGTGGTCTGCAGCGATCTCGCTCCACCATTTTAATATCAACTCAATCCATTTAGAAACTCCCCTCAGGTAAAAAAAATCAGCACCAGGTGTATCCACAACTTTTAAGTAAGGAAATTTTGAATATTAACAGTGGGGGTTAAACGCTGCAGCACTGGAGGCCAGTGTTCCCAATACTTAAAATGTGGGCCTAATTTTAAAGTTACTTATTTCCAAAAGCTTGACGGGAAAAAAAATAAGAAAGAAGCCGCAGAGCAGTGAAAAGAAAACCATTTTAGAAGCAAGAAGCAGTTCTGTACTTTTCGAACTCAATCTCAGACATTTGCTACAGTTGTATTCAGAAGAATAATGACTTAGCGGGGCAGAGGGGAGGGGAACATGAACGTACAGTTATAGCTAAGTGTGTTGGTGTGTGTGTGTGTGTGTGTGTGTGAGTGTGTGCAGAGTAAAATACTTCTTTTAAATTGACAGCCTGGTCCAGCAAGGGTCTCCAAATAGACACCGGAATGTATTGGGTCATTTTGAGTTTCCGTCGGGCAGGTTGGAGGCAGTCTGCGGTCTGGGGACATTGAGAGATAACTGAGACCCAAGATGAAGTCTGGGGGAGTTCACATGTCCCTGAACACATCATTTGTTAACATTTATAGGAAGTGGTTCCTAATCTCTGTCATGCAATCCCTTGCAGCCCTGTCAGATTAACCCAAGCACTCTTTTACCATTTTACAAAGGACTTTTAACACTATTTTGTAACAAACAGTTGAGCCATTTATCCATTATTTCAACTGACCATCCATTTGTTTTTACTATTTAACAATTTATTTTCATTATTTTGAGTTAAAACTATCTAAATTGTTCATCATAATGAACTTCAGTGAATTATTTCAGTAGTTAAATTACTACTTTTCTAACAAATACAACTACTACTGAGACCTCTTTTCTTGTCTGCTAATGAGTTTTCATGATCTTTCAGCAAAATGTGTTCAGGTATAATATCTGACACAATATCCCTTGACTGAATCAGATTCAATACATGAACACTTCAATCAAATCTTAAGTTCTGTTTGTTCAAATTAGCTGTCTTATCTTCACCCTCAGGCTTTTACAGAGGAGCCGCCTGGGAAACCAGTAGTACTCCTGCTTAAGAGAACATTTTATATTTTACTGAAAATTATTGGTGGGTTCTTTCTTTAGAGAGTTACTAGTATAGTTAGAAGGCCTTTCTTCTTGAACTGGTTCAAAAAGTAGTGCATGACTTCTTCTCTCCTCTTAGTCAGATGTCCCCTAGATGCTTTACAGTAATATCCATAATAGTAAATAATATGTTATGCGCAGTACTTGGAATAATCTTAAATACATTCTGTCATCATCATGTCAATGTCTGGAGGTCATTAAATACAGACAAAACTGAGGCAGCCTTTGGTGCAAAAGAAGAGATGCTGAGATGGACTTATCTCAACTTCCTGTCTTTGAAAACCAAGATTTGACTAGAATATTGGTTTGGTGTGTGATGGATTTGAATTTTAATAACAAAGATTGACAAAGATTGGAGAGTATTATCTAAAAATGTCAAATGTAATGAAAAAAAGAAAAAAAAAAAGTTCTACAATGACATTCATATGTACATGCATTCTTATGTATTTATGCAGATGTATGTGTATGTATGAATGTATATGTTTGTATGTGTAAATACAGATAAATATATATATATATATATATATATATATATACCCCCAGGGTAGATTATTATACCAGTGTGTTTTTCAGGACACTTCAGCTGTTCAAACTGCTGCTTTCAGGGTTAACTGAAGAAAACTAATCACACTGCATCATTTTGGTCTCTTATAATGGCAAAAAAATGAGTTACTGCTGTTTTTTAATGATAGATAGCACATTATCTAAGTACATGGGCAAAGCTTACATCAGCTGGGTTGAATTTACATACATATGTTCAATGCATAGGCATGTTGAGTTGTTTTTAAAAGCACAGCAGCAGTTAACTTTTATTTACAGACTGCAGTAAAACAAACAGTGACCCTGCATCTGCACTACTTTATCCCAGTTGCTGTTTTCAAGCTTAGTGACAATGACCTTGTGTCCTCTAAATAATCGATCCGAGAACTGTGGATCATTCTGTCTGCCTGAGGAGAAAAATACTTTTCTTTTCATGCTTTGACTCTGACAGAAGCAGTGACACTGGGACACTTTCCTGTGTCACTTCAACCATTTGCTACATAATAATCATCCCAGGTTGTTTCTCACTCGGAGCTGTAAAATCATCATGAGATCTCAGCACTGAGCATATGGTGCTTCGAACTATAGTGTTACAGAGCCGCTGAAGCCATAAAATCACAATGCATTAATTAATGGTGAAACTTTGACATCAATCACATTAACAGCGTGCTTTTCTCCTCCCACAGAACACAAGTCACATGATGAACTGACTTCTGCAGTCATTATAATTGTACGGTAGGTGCATTTATGATCTGTTTATACATAACAAATGCAAATTGCAAGACTCAAAAATAATTGTATGCTTTGGCATTCTTTATTCTAATAGTCACGTCTGGACAAGATGCACTCTGTAACCCCCTCACTTGATGAGACAGCAAAATGCATTATCAAATAATAATTATAATAAAAAAGGGTTGTAATGGCCGAGCTGGTTTGAATTGTAAAAGAAAAACAGAGAATTGTTTGACATTGATCTGAGAGGAGAATTCTGCGTTATTTTTTTGGTCTTTGTTAAAGCTGAGCTCCTTTGTCTCCCCTTTTACTCCACATGGTTTATAATCGCTGCCATCAGGCTGTTATCTCTGCCTTTCTTGCTAGCAGTGAGGCAGAACTGAGATGGGATTTTCTTTTAGTTTAAATGAATTATTTGCAGCTATTTATTTCTTATCCCTGCAGGCTATTGTTTCATAATGAATTGCAAAAGACAGTCGAGGTTTCTATTTGCTTGGCAAATAAACATCCATAAAAGACAGAGAAAAACAAACAAGATGTTTTTCAGCGTGAGAAGAGCTTCTCGGCCTTCAGGCAACCAGGCTATGAACCACTTTTACAACCAGTGCAGTGCCCATTCCAAATGTGCCTGTTCAGTTTGAGCCAATTGCTTGGCCTCTGGTACTGCTGCTCGCAGCTTTCTCGAGAGCCGTTCATCCAAACTACTTCACACTCAACACTGCAAGTCCTTCGTTCCTCAGCAACACACCAATCAAGTGTGAAGTCAATAGCATGAGCAAATGCCGAGAAACTCCAAGAACAAACATACAGACACTAAGTCAGAGAGAGAGATAAGAATAGTTAGATAGATATTCTTCATATCTTTTTCTTCTTTTTTGGAAAAGTGTTTATTTTTCATTTGGTTGAATTGCCAATCAGTTAATGTATGCAAGACATGAGACAAATCTAAAACTTTGCTAACTCATACTGGGACTTCAAGAGATTATCTTAGATGAGTCTTTAGGTTCTGATAAGTATCTGTTGCAGTGGCTGTAAACTCCTCTTGTCTGAGGG
>JAPZDZ010000004.1:6810582-6820971 GCA_029783805.1 Acanthurus tennentii | reverse complement strand
TAGCTTGTGAGGCGACCTGATGTACTGTAAGAAATAATCTGCAGTAGATAATCCACTGAATAAAAACAATTCATACAAAACATTTGATAAGACCTCCTTTGAAATCATTTCATCATCCAGGATAAATTTCCTCAATATAAAAACTAATACAAGATGATTCAGAGTAATAAGAAAAACACAGCATGTCAGATAAATTTCAGCAATGCTGGCTATAACGACTCTTTTCATTAACAAAGGGTCACATGACGACTTTTTTAATTGCATGTAACAAAGAATCCCAACTCTATGTTTGAGAAGCTTTATATCTTTAAGCTCTTTGTTTGGTTCGCTTACAACCCTGTCATCAGTATTGTTTATGGCTACAACAGACAACATTTTCCAGGAAAAGAGCTAAGAATTAAAAGAAAAAAAATCCCCTTGTGCACCACTTGCATAGCACCAAATGACAAATAAAGTTAGTATCTATTAAAAATGCTATTGTGGCATTTTGTACACATCAAATCTCTCTCTGGAGTTGGGGGAGACAAAAACAGAGCTGAAAGGGGAGTAAATGTTGGACATCACTCCGCCAGGTGGCAAGAAAACTTAAACATGATTACGTGTGTTCACAACTTATATCTGGTGGCTGATAAATGGCTAAATAAATCACTCGAGTAGATTTATTCACTTTCAGTTCTCAATCAGTAAAATCAAAGATACATTTCAGAAAATCTGAAAAACACCAAATATGAATAAAGTAAAGATACTTGGAATAAGATCAAGTCAAACATCCCTTAACTCAATAATATTCAGGCTAGAAAAACAAATGAAGGGTCAATAAGAAGTGCATCATAATGTGCAACTGGGATTTTCTTTTTTTTTTTTGAATGAAGACAGATGGCTGACTGGGAAAAAAAAACACATACAATTAAAAATGTGAAATGCACAATTATCAGCTGAAACACAGCAAAGAATAGACAACTGTTCTTGATGGAACTAATTAAAGAAGAATTATTATGCATAATTATTATTATTATTGTTATTATTATGCACTATGTTACTATTCTTTCATTGTGACTGGGGCTGTAGCCCAAGAAGCTGAGAATGAAAAGAGCAGAATTAGTTTTAACTGATTAACATCATCAATAGCTGCTTTCCTTCAATGCCCCGGTGGCAAAAAGGAATGATCTCTGCCTGAGAAGAGATGGATTAATAGTTTTTTTTCTTTGTAACTCAAGACTGAAATTAACAAGAGCCAAATTTCTTTCAACTTTCCAACCTTAATAAGAGTGGGTTCATGGTAACTGCTTGAGTTTTAATAAGAAAACAGCTTTAATTTATACTTTTTTCTGGTTCCATTTCAGAGCGATAAATTAATAATGGTAAGGTGTCTGAAAAGGATCTGTCTGTTTTGTGTTTACCATCGATATAATATGGCATTTTCAAAACTTTCAGCAGAAAATATGCTCTTATTAACTTAAAGGCAATAGATATTATTTTAGAAAACTGTGCTCACTATCAAATTACCCTGCAATCATTTGGTTGAAGCTACATTTCAGTTATATAACAAAAGAGAAAAAGGAGAAATAAAAAATTCTCTGAATATCGTATAATTGTACTTAAAGTTACCAACTAACTTTCCGGCAGTGATCAAAGTGGGAATGAGCAAAAAAACACACTCCTGTGAACATTGACAGGGCTCACAATGTCTGTTTTGTGAATTCTGTTGAATTCATTCGACTTCATGGCCGCCACAGTGAGAGACCTTTATTTAACCAGTGTCTGAGAAAGAAGTTCACTTCTTTTATAATAATTTCCTGCCAAGAACTCAAGCTCCTGTAACATGCACAGTAACTCCAGCTGTAACTTGCCCTTAAGTCAACTTGAAGTTAAGGGTCAGTGCTGGATGGTAATTGTAGGTTTACAAAGCTCTCTGTGTTCGTAGCTCTCGCCACTGTGCACTTTGAAAAACTGAATATGTTCCACAAAGTGACAACATTTGCTAAAATCTGGTTATGTTCAGCCCTAAAAAGACATGTTAAGCTTTGATTAAAATAGCAAAAAACTTTTAGGGAAAAGGAAAAGATTATGGTTTTGTTTTAACTGATCACCTCTCTGAGATCTCTTGTGGGTCTGGGCTCACCATCTATGAACAGTTAAAGCTCTCATATTTGAAAAAAGTTACATCTGCATTATTCATCTTTATCACTTTAAACACACAAACAAACAAAAAAGCCATAAATATGAGGCAAATGAGGCCAATAAAAAGTAAAGTTTATAAAATCATAATTTATTCAGCATTTAGATAAATTCAGGGTAAATAATAAATACATGATTTGAACTTAACGTGCAGCTTACAATAGCTTTGTTTGGTTTTTCGCATATTACAAGAAAAATGTGCTTAAAAGGTCCATGGAGTGCCAACACTTAATTAGAACCCTCGTAAGCAATAGATTGATTTCACACTCAATAATTACCAAGCAAGGCCATGAAGTGCTTTTTGCGCATATGTGAAATGTCATTGAAAGCCACCAATCATCTGCAAGTGCATTAATCAGCGCTGCTATCATGAGGCTTTTAATGGAGGGAAAAGCAGTTTTATTTTCTTGAGTGGTGTTACTGTTGTGTGACAGGCTTTCAGTATTCTAGGTCAGCCTTCCACTGCTCCAGTGTGACTCAAGAATGAAAGGGCATGTACAGGGAAGAAGCAAAAATAGCAGCTGGGCCACAGAAGCCAAAGCTTTGACAAAGCCTCGGACATGTGTGTTCCCTGACCTGAATAACCAAGAGAGCCGCGGAGCACTCGACCAGGTAGACCTGAGACCCGTCGGAAAATAGCACTATTTTTCTTTCACGTCCAGCTGCACATTTCATTTGCTGTTTATGCCACCGCCCCGACTTACAGTATGAGCGAAAGCAGAGCTGACACATTATTTTGTTCGCTCACTGATCAACTATAAAACAAAAGATTGTACACGAAAGCTAATCAAATCTAAATTCAGTTATTTTAATAAATGTCAGTGTTGAGATCATGTTTAATGTGCTGAAACGATGGCTAATGTGCCTCGGCCCCCGTCGCCTTCACATGAAAGCATGAGGGCACGTGCTGTTTGGTTTCCAAACATCTTTTCTGCAGCGGCTGTCCAATTACTCACACTGGAGAGGCTTTCGGTCCAATCGGCGTCTTTACTCCAGGGTTAAATGGAATTAGCAAAGCCGAGACCTCATCATCATCCGTTCCATTTTGTTCGCACTTTCACATTCACCACCTGCCAAGCTGCATCGCCTTTTCATTTTGGAGAGACTCTAAAAGAACAATGGGCACACAGCACACAGCACACAGCACACGGCGTGGCCATGATCTGTGTTACACAGCGCTCATCAAATGCAATTCATTCTTTCACAATAAAAGGTGCAGAGGAAGTAATTACTAAGTAAGGCACATTTGTGGTCGTGGGGACCCTACAGCGTGTTATCAGCTGAAACACAGAGAAGTGTGCAGAACCTTTTAAGAGATGCCAGAGCTCTTGAGCAAAATTAGTCATTTTTATGTCAACAGAGCTGCTGCCAAGCTTCACGTGCACACACTCACAAAGTCCTGCTCCATGCCAAAGCCTTCATGTCACTAAAGGTGCAGCCGAACCTCTCTCCCTTGTCTTCCTTGTGTGGGAGGGAGTCGCAGTGTCATTCCTGACTTGTGATTACTTTGACACATTGCATGTTACTGGGCTAGAAGCGTACAGTAGCCTGTGTGTGCAGGCTCATTAACACCGCTGCCATGTCAAGCCCTTTCGCATCATCTTCCCCGGAAGATTCAGAGTTTCTCCTTCTCTTTCTCATCTGCGGGAGGAGGTTGGTTCAGCGGGTGATTTGGGCGCAAATGATCAAAATCGGCTACATTCGTCCTAAAGCTCAGCAGGCGTCCAAGGAGCGAAGACGGAGGGGAGGAGAATGAGTCAAACGGGAGATGACAGAGAATTCAAATAGAGAAAAGAAGCGAAGACGTTAAAAGAGAAAAGGAGAGGCTGCTGCTTGGAGTGGTGAAAGGGAAGTTAGGGATGGCAGACTGGGAAAGTAGGATAGAGAGAGCGAGAGGAAAGCAGAAGAGTGTGGAAGGCAGAGAGAAACGGAGGGCTGGAACTTTTCAATTACAGCACACACAGACAACAAAGACCCAGATTTCAAGAGACTATAACAGTCGGCAGCCCAGAGGGAGAAGCTCATTTAGCCTCCTTCATTTCTCCTATCCTTTCTCCACACAAATTACAAGTTAGAATATTTAATGTTCCTTTTGTTGCACAAGCAAACACTGGCTTCCCTGTCATTACCGAAGTCCCAAATGCCAAACTCAGCTACCTGGGGAGGCAAATCCTCCTGTTTGAAGATGTTTGAAGTGTTTCAGTTGACCTGAGATGGTCCGGACATCTGTCAGCAGCACTAATCTTTCAAGATGTGACCTCTCATTATTGAACTGACTGTCTTAATTTAAGCTTGAAAAAGACAAAAAAAAAAATCCTGTCCCCCAGTGTCCTGTGGGGTCCTGTCCAAATAACGTCAAAGCAAAGGGGAATCAATGAAAGCAGTCTATTGATTGAACCCCATCATGGATAACAGACACTCGCCTCGCAGCCCATTTAGCAGGAAAGCCTTTGTCAGTCAGGTTTTCAGTGTGAATGACAAGCATAATGACAAGATGACTTGAAAGAGCAAGACAAAGACCTCTCTTGGCAAACATAAAGTATAATTGTGCCAAAGTCAAACATCTTCATTGTAGTCGGCCGTGAAGAGCAGACACAAGAACCTAATTAGACGTTCATTTGCTGTAGCTGTCGAAACCCAAACACACACACACACACACACTCTCACACACAGACACATATTGTAAGTCCTTGTTATCTCCACCACCATAATTTGAATGTTTGTGCCATCTTACTTTCCTCTAACGTCGCTAAGCTTTCACATGCCTGAAAGATTTGTCACCTGTGTGTCAGGTAGATGTGATGTTGCTGCAGCATCTGTTCCTACACCTGTCTCGCCCGTCACTATCTAAGAAATACCGCCAGTAATGTGAAATTACACTAAAATGTTCTGAGCATTCAAAGTTTGATTAGTTACAAGTTGCAGGTCAAACATTTCTTTTGCATAATTATGAATTTAAGTAGGCTTTTACACGGAAAAACGTTTTTTTTTATGCAAATGATGTTGCTTTGAGGTGGCTTGGTGAGTGCACAGCAGAACTTGAATCGCATCACCCACCCACCCTAAAAAGAGCCTGTTTCTTGATAATAGCTTGTAATTATTCTTACTGGTAAATCCAGCGACGTGCATGTCATCGCAGGAAAGGTCGATGTGGACCGTTTATTCATGCAAGCTGCAGGCTCTGAAACTGTGGCTCAGGACAATAAAAGAAAAATACTGGGAGATAATTAGTCTATTATCAAGCTCCTTTTAACACTTTTAATGTGCTACGTTCTCAGAGAGAGGAACATGCTGTGATGGCAAATAATGAGGATGAATTATGTGAAGGTAATGGTGAATGATGAAGCAGCCCTGATGCACAATCATCATCATCTTCATCATCATCATCATCATCATCATCATCATCACCAAGCTATCCTTAAAACTTGACTCCTCTCAGGCTGTGTATATTACCCTCATCATGATGCACTTGCTCGCACTCATGCTATCTCACTTTGAAAAAAAAAAAAAGAAAAAAACACAGGGGAAGAAAAGCTCTCTGTGTTGAAGCACGCGCTCATTCATCCAGCAGCTCTCACTGCAGAGGAGGAGGGGGGGGGAGTAACCGCTCGCGCGCAACATTTATCAATAATTGAGAAGAATAAGAGCAACTCTGAGGATCACACTGTGCAGTAAAAGGATTCCGCTCAGGATGGTGAAATCTATCTTTTGCATTCAACCTCTGACAACATCTGTGACCGCGCGGACATCCTCAGGATGAACTCCTCTGTGCTCGTGCCTCCACTGCTGCAACTTCGCACCGAGGAGCGGACGGACGCGCGGGTGAGGAAGGATCGTCTCCGGAAATAAAGTTGAGCGAGATCAGAAATCAAGTTGGAGTAGCCTGCCGTTTGAAACAGAAGGCTCATCACGAATCGATGAATCTGGCCGGACCACTGAACTGGAGAGGTTTTATTCGCAGCTCTCGCAGGATCGGAAGAGTTCACTTATACTTCAGAGTGCATCATTTGGCCCCTACTGTAGAATCAGGTAAGTGTCTTTGCAGTAATGTTACACTTAATCATTCACACAGTCTATAAAACTCTCAAATGTGTGATTTGAAAGCGTTTCTTTTATATTTTAACCTTAAAAATCGGTGTGTTGGACGCGCTAAAATCTGTGAAACTGTATCATTGTCATGGTCTGTCCTCCTCTCAGTCCGGAGAGAATGAGGTGTCGATGGGTGAAGGATGAGCCATCAGAGGATCAGTCATAAGCGGCTGTCTCTGCTATGGGAGGGGGCGGCTCTCAGCCTCTGGCTCTGCTGCTGCTGGACCTCCAGGACCGCCGCCGCCGCCCCCGGTGGAGCATCAGCCACCGCCGGACAAGGCGACGGCGCCCCCGGCTACCTGGGCTGGCTGCAGTCGGATAAAGGACCCTTCCATCAGTCCCTGGAGTTCACGGAGGCAGCGGAGAGGTACCAGCAGGGTTTCAGCACCAGATACAAGATCTACAGGTGAGACAGATGGAGAGCTCTATGCGTATCAGTAGCTTATGTGTAGTTTAAGTGCACGTTTCATTTCATGTTTCTATCAGGAGTTTCAGGTTTGAGCTGTGAGTGTTTGTTTTTATTTCACCCAACATGCCCTTGGATAATTTCACTGATGAGCACTTTGAGCCAGAGAGGAACTAATCAGTGAAAGCAGCTGCTGTAGTGTTTGGAATGGAAACCTGCACACTCTCAGGATTGCCCTCACAGGTATCACACCTGCACCAGATTAGTTGCAAGCTGATGAGCAAATCTGTAGGAGTGCTGTGGTGAAGCAAAGTGTGCTCTTTGCTCCTGTCTTTAAGTATTCCTGCTGAAAACCAATCATGCATCTGAATTGCTTTAAATTTAATCTTTTTTTTTCTCCTTTTTTTTGATAATTCTGTTGCTGCTGGTATTTTAAAAATAAACCCCTGCTGTGGGAGTTAATCTTATGGCAGTGTGTGGACAGTTTCCTCTCAGTGACCTCCTGCAGCGTCCTCAAGCTGCACTTTTCCGCTGCTGCCTTTGTTAGAATATTCCTCACAAGCATTTTTTTAAGGCTTGTAGTAAACTGTATCCCTGCTTTTTTAAAAAATCTTAGTTGTCTGTTGTGTCAACTGATGCATTGCAGTCCTACGTCTCACAAAAACATGCTTCTGGATGTGAAATGTTAGCAGTTACATACACTGTTTGTGGTTATGATTTTGTCAAAATCTGATTTTTGTTGGCATTTTGTCACTGTATCGTCAGTTGTGAGGTTCCCAGTACATTTAACATCAAGGTTACAATGCCTCGGATTCAGCACTGGGTCTTGTCGAGTGTTTGCATCTGTAGGTGTATGAATCAATAGGTCCACTGTGTCCTCGCAGCGGATCTTTAAGGCTGTGGTCTTTATCTTGTAGTGACACCTGCATTTTAAAAAAATTGACCTACTGCATAAATGTCCCAATAGCTCCTCTGACTTGAGGTCTTTTTTTTTTATCTGAAACCTCCTCCACAATCAGTGACAATCATTGAAAGTGACAGAGGAGTGGACAGCTTGGACCGGCTAAGGCAGCCACCATCTGTATTGGCTGGCTGACATCTCGCCTATCAAGGGTTGTTTTTTTTGTTTTTTTTCTAAAGCAGTCGATCCTGAAACCTGTAATGTTTGCTCACAATTCTCACCCAAAGGCAGTTTTGAGGAGGAGGCATTAAATTTATTGAGAATGTCTCAAAAAAAAAAAAAAAACTGCTGTAACAAGAAGATGAGTGACAGGAGAGTCATTTCAAACCAGTTTTCAGTTCAATTAATTAATGTCTTGCATGCAGTTATATAAGGGAAAGAATAATTTGTGGAGACCCTATAGGCATTTATTCTTAGAAATACGTCATAACTATATTTTACAGTCCTCACAGAGTTGCAGATGCTCCCTATTTCTGTGTGTGCTTTTAGCTTCAGGGCCTAAATTGCTATTCTACTCCTCTGACCTCTGAAATAGCTGAAGCACCATCATAAGCATCATGTGGCATGTCAGTCATGCAGCAGCATGTGATTAAGCTATTCTCCACATCTGCTTCTTTTTTTTATTTCTTCCCGACAAGGAGTTCTTTTCATCACTATTGATTGCTTACAGTTCATACAGTAATTTTCATGTTAGATATCCGAGTGTGTTTCTGCAGCAAACAGCATTTTGCTCACAGTATGTGCATGTTGATAGAGTAGCTGTAGGCTAAACCCTGGGCTGGATCCACAACGCCCATCGGTCCAGGGATGGACACCCAGCCTGTCCCCTCGTTATGATGATTGCCTATAATGACACACTCCATGCTGTCCCAGTTCCCCAATTATTTCACTGCCGATCATTTTTCTCATGGCAGTGATTTGATTGCCTCCAAGAAGAGAGGGGAGGTACACAGTGCAGCAGGCAGCACTGTGGGAGAGGTAGACATTAACTGATGCTGGGGGGTGGGAGGGGGTGCAGAGAGGGAGTGAGTGTCTCCCAGGTGGTTTCAGAGAAGCTTTAGTTCAGCGAGACATGTGTCCAAAGGGCACGAGATAACAAAAGATGGCAGCTGATGATGTGAAGCTGTATTTTGGTTTCACATCTCTCTGCGGCTGTGGCAGTTACAGCATTGCATTGTTATAAGTTCTGTTTTAGCAGTGCATGAGTTATTTAAAGCTGTGACAAGCTTGTTCACAACACTAAGCCCTATAAAAGAGATTTCAAGCTAAGTGGTAGCTTCTGTAAATCAAAAGGGGTACATGCAAATCATATGGAGTAGCTCAGCTAATTTGAAAAAAGTAGCTACACGTCTGTAGCTACACAGGAAATAAAACTGGAGTGATGCTTAACTTCAGAAATAAATCCCAGTTATTCATAATGTTCCTCGAACACTATCAGTCTCATTTAAATGGAGAAATTCTTAAAAATAAATGAAAATAAATGAATTAAATAAAAACCTTGAGAAAATACATTTGATTGATTTTATTGATACTAGTTAGATGAGAATTTCTGAACAGTTAAACTGGAGCTGTATACAGCAGCTGGTTAACTTAAGTTAAGGTTAGCAGACAGTTTGGGAAGAGAGGGAAACAGCTGGCTTGACTCTGCCCAAATGTGAGTAAATCTGCTTACCACCAACACCTAAGCTCACCATTTAACATGTTTTAAGCTATAGGATAAGCTGATATGCTAACAAGTTTCTAAAGCAGCGTCAGTTTTACTGTACAGATATAAGTGGGATATGTTATGTTGCTATGCTAAGCTAATCCAGGCTCGGGATAATCTTAAAGGCTTGCCAGCCTACAACCTAGTCTAACCCAAACCAATAACATTTCTCCACTGATGCTGCTGTAGAGGTGAAAATGTGCCCTAATCTTCCTCGGATGAATGTAACATTTCCTTTTGCGAGTGGTGTGTGTGTTCACGTCGCCATCAGGGACACTGTGTTTTCTTTTGTTTTTTGATAAAATTTCTCTTAAAAGAAGAAACTACTCATAACTAACTTACATAACTACTGCAGAAATTTGTTTCTATTCTTCCTATTTTCTTTCTAGGTAACAATGACAATAAAATTGTTCTCAATTGCTGCAGCCCTGTCTAAAATTAGGAGTGCATAATAGAAAAGTGACACACACAAAGGGTTTTATTAGTGCTCGTCACTGGAATCAGACTGGAGAGAGAGAAAAAATGGAAGGCATTTTACTGTTCTCATGTTTTATGCTTTTTCTTTAATTTAAATTATGCTTTTATGAGCCCTGAGGCCTGCTGCAATATCAACAATTAGAGTTCGAAGCAGGCAATGTTATAGTCATGTTTATTTCATGTTTCACTATATGTACATGGTCAAACACATGCAAAAATGAACATTGGTGCATATTTGCTTCTTTTTCACTTCCATTCAGTGAGAGCAAAAAGATAAATGAAAAATTCTCTCTCAGTGAAATTTGCACCTTGGCTTCATGTGTCTTTTAACGTCAATGAACTTTGACCAGTCAGTTTGAAACTGCAACTAATAGCAAAGAAGTCTGTGTGGCTGACTCCCCAACCAGCAAAACTTTTATCCAATTCTTGTCAGATGTGTTATTGTTGGAAGGTGTATATAACAGTTCCTGTGTGCTGCTGAATTTTGACCTTGAGGCTGAAAAAAATCATTGTGTGAATTAAAAAAGAAAGAAAAGAAAAGCAAATGGACCCAGATTGTGCAAACTTTTTTTT
>JAPZDZ010000004.1:6783014-6803896 GCA_029783805.1 Acanthurus tennentii | reverse complement strand
TGATTTCCTGACTGATTCAGTTCTCAGTTTAATTGAATATAAAATGAGTATGGGGTATTTCAGCAACAATATCAATTTTACTTGTTCATGAAAGACTTTTTGAGAGAAGTAATTGTGCCGATTGTATCAGAAGCCCTCAAACCTGCTAATTTAAAAATGAGTTTACATTAAGAATTTTTTTAAATCAATTTTAAGATTTCTGATTAAAATCTATGTAGATATGAATGAAACATTGTTCGAATTTTGGCATTTTTTTAATTAAAATTTGCTCAAGTCAATAAATAAGAAATTACAGATGTAGCTCTGTGTTGTTCAACAAATGAAAAAGAAAGATTTTTTTTTAAGCAGCCTTTGTGGCCATCCCAATATATTTTACAACAAGCACTTGAACGCAACATGCATGTTGTCTTTAACCCTCCGCAGGGCTGCAGGTCATCCTTCCAGGCTACTTGCAGAGCCGCTTCATTCAGGCGGCTCTCAACTACATCGGCTGTAAATCTGAAGGCCAGTTTGTGTGCCAGAGCAGCGACTGCTGGTGTGAGTGCAGCGAGGACTTCCCACAGTGTAACTGTCCTCACTCCGACCTGGACACTCTGGAAAACAACCTGCTGCGCATCAGAGACGCCTGGAGGCTGACCAACCAGGAGTTTGAGGAATCTGGTGAGTCAAGGATTAAATTCATTGTAATGGCATTTGAAAATGTCGGCATGAATGGTGCTTTCAAAAAGCTACAGGTGCAACATGGGCTCTTAAAATCTGTCTGAGAATTCTGGACTCCAGGAAACAGATTATTTTAACAAGTCTGAGAAAGAAAAAAAAAGATTTAAGAGCATACATGGAAAAACACAACTTCTGCTGCCTGTTCTAAATGCATTCCTCGCTGTCAGACACCGCCAGCTGCCAGACGCTGAATCAAGAGAGCTGTCAATCATTGTGTCAGATCAGATGGAGGTTCAGATGCTCTCTAGGTGCTCACGGCTGCAGTGTGTTAAAATACACACACATCGTTTTTTAAAAGTTCATCCGTTCAGTTACAAGAAGAGTTTAATTTAAGGCATAATTTTATATTTTGAGAACACATTTATTTACTAAGAGTTAGATGAGAAGGTCCCATACATGTACAATAAATATCAAACACATGATATCTTGTTTGTTTTATATGTTCAGAAAACCAGGTGTAAAAACAGTCCAAGCACAAAACTCCTGGTGAACCTACAGAATTTTGTTCAAGAACATAAATAAGAAATAACGGCCAATTACACCATTCTTACATCAAATTCCAGACTTGTATTCAGGTTTTTCAAAGGTGAAAACCCAATTAAAACAGGCAGTTAACTTGTTTTACAGTGCTAGTGGACAAGTTTTCTTTTGTATTTTTTTTGTCACTTTGGACGTCATTACTTGGACAGAAAACTGGGAACAGTAAGTGACAATGTCACTGCGATTATGTTATGTCTTTTACTTTAGTCTGTCTTTCAAACTAAACTCTGACTGAAAGATGTTACAGAGTGTTTAAACAGAAACAGAAAATGAAAGAATTTTGCAGAAGTCTTTGACGGGGTTAAAAAGTCTTCATTGCCTCCATGATAAATGTGACTTTGTGAAGTCACAGCTTCACATCAGTGACAGGGCCAAAGGTCGCCTGTCAACATGGATGTCAAGTTTCAGTCATTAGCAGTCTGAGTCAAAAAATACCTGTGGATTCTGCAGAGTTATTCGACCAGAGAAAGAATTAATAATGAATTATACCTTTTCCCACTGAAAACAAAAGCCAGATGTTAGTGTGTGTTCAGTGTGAAGGGGGTATTAATGATCTTCAGAGCTGGACACACAATGCTGAGCTGTTCTCCCATGTTTCAGTCTTTATGCTAAGCTGCACTAACAGGCTGTGTGAAAGCTTTGAATTTACTGTGCAGATGCAGATCAGCATCAATTTTCCTACCTAACTCTGGGCGAGAAATCATATTAATTCCCAAATCTTCAATAATAAATGTCAATAACTTCAAGCTCTCATAGAGAATACATACATTTGGTCAAAACAAAAAGGTAAATCAATGCGCACACAAAATAAAAAGATGATAGATGACTTAAAAAATATAAAGATAAATAATGAAGCCAAAGTCTTTTGCTTTAACATTCAAACATAACCACTGCAGTTCAGGAAACTGTAACATACGGTGTCTAAGAGCACACTCCCTCATTCATGGCTTCTATAGTAATCTCTCTGAGCCCTTGAAAGAAAAACAGACAGATCTACACAAATAAATGGGCCAGCAATAACATTTACCATTGTGGAGAAGATTAGTAGCCTCGACTGGCATTTACACAGAAATTTACAAAGATTTTTGCAGCTCATCTGAGGAAGAACCTGCTGTTGAGAGAGCCAAAGCCAGGGTTACACAAGTACATAATGTAGTGTGAGTAAAGTATTATGCATTAATGTAGGAGAAAAGCATACAGTGACTTTTGATTCAAGCTTCTGGGGTGATAATGCAGAGTGGATCAGATTTGAGTCTATTTTGGTATTTTAAATTAAATTTGTTCCTAATTTTAAAGGGTGTGTCACAGACAGCGACAGAGTGCGTTCTGCTGTTGTGCGCACCTGTGTGCAAATATATTGTACTTCTGAGACGTGAATTTCAAATGTGTCACGGTTGGAAAAGTTTCCTCCTGCATCAAAAACTGTCAGGGAACTTTTCAGAAAGACATCTTGTCTCTTTTTTTTTTTTCTTTTTTTTTTGCCATGTTTGACACAAGTGATTACAGTTACCAGGGCGACCCAACTTCTTTCCACATTGTTCGAAGCAGGAACAGATATTTTTCTTTCAGTGTCACTCATGTCTAATTAGGGACTGGTTGCTTGAAAGGTGCACAGTACTGTATGGCGGGCAACTGCTGGTGATTCACCTATGCAGTGTGTTTTTTTTTTCACAGAAACAAAATAAATGAAAGGAGTTTGTTCTCTGACATGCTGATGGGATCAGGCATCCTCCCTCTGAAGAAAATCAAAACAACAACCCATGCTTTTTTGGCATGTTGCTGCTCATATTTCACCTCTTGAGCTGTTTGCTTCTCTGGTGTAAACAATGGGGAGTAGACAGTAGACAATTTTTTTTTTTTTGGATATTGTTACCCTACAGCTCATAGCCAAAGGCAGAGTTTACTTATTCATGCTCTCTTTTTTTTTTTCCTACCAGAGGAGTTCCAAAGCTTTGTTAGAAAACTGCCAACCCATTACGCCGTGAACACATCTGTCGTGGAGCACTTGTGGAGGACCGATGCCAGCCTGCCCCAGCGCTACAGGCAGCTGGAGACCAGTAGCAACCAGCTTTTCGCCAAAGCTCGCCGCACAGCTAACAAGCTCTTCAGCCTCAGCAAGAGGTGCCGAAAACAGCCCAAAATAGTCCTGCAGAGGCCGAGGTAAGAGGCAAGACGGGAGCAGGAGGGAGGAATATTTATGCTGCAGCCTGTTAACCCAAGGTGCTCCCCAAAACTTATAATTATGAAAATGATTTATGCGCCAGGCGCTGAAAGAAAGCAGCGGAGCAAGACGGTACTTATTAGAAGGCACTTGAGGCAAAGACGTTGTGGAGTGAGGTGAAAAGTGCTGACAGGAGCAAAGCTGCTTCTCAGTTAAAGCTGGGGGAAAGACAAACTGGATCATGTTTGGCCAAACAGACACAATTCACGGTGCGCAGGTTTAAACTGCAGTACAATCAATCCAGCAATCTCTACATCCCTCGTATAATAATCCATTTATTTTAACACAATTGCATCTAGGAATATAAGCTGCTGCGGGTAGTAATACATGACGACTTTACCTCTGTATTTTTTACTGTTACAGCTGCCGTTTCTGCAGCGCTCCCACCTGGATACTATATTTTAGCAGCCTATCAGAGACGTGGCCATAACTCCTCTCAGATTTATGCCTCTCTCATGAACACTCTATGTTGATAGCTATTTCTGGCAGGGAAATTAACTAAATGATACAATCCATCAGCTCACAAGTCAAATGCAGGCACTGCCTCCTCAGTCTACAGTCCAATTACACTTTTTCATCACTCCCTCTCAGCTTGTAAAGAGTTCAATAGGGCTGTAGGATCACTGGGGAAGTCAGTGTTATTTTATGCCCTTGTGAACCAGAATCTTTGTGTATTTTTTTATTAATTTACTTCTTCACAATTTGTTTTAATAGCAAGGTTATTAGGATGTATTTGCTCTGTAAAAAAAAAATTATATATATATATATATATATGTATATAAACCCGAGACAACGAGACAATGAAGTTTATGTATGTATGAGTATAAGCATCTGTGCGTGTGTTATCCCAACTCATCCGCACCACTGAAGGGGAATTCAATAGATTGAATTGTTCATTTTAATCTGACTTTGCTTCTGTAAATCCAGCTGAGTCTAAGTTTGGCCAAAGAGATTTTTGCTGCAAATCAAAACAATACATTTTTGTTTTTCCTGAAAGACAGGCTTAATCTTTTTGGGCATAACATCTGCCTGATTGCATGACCACAAAAAAAAAAGGGGATTGAATGTGATAAATATGAGTGAAATATTGTGTTAGAGTCAAAGCTGTGTGGTTGAAGCAAAAGTGTTTAACACAACCCACATCTCTTCCTCAGGCCTCTTAACTTCTGGTTGAGCTACGCCCTCTCCATCTTATACTGCAGTGAGAACAACCAGGTTGGTGTTTACAGTGACGAGAGCCGAAGCTGCTCGTGTTCCTACAACCGTCCACCTTGCCAGGGCCTCATTCCCTGCTCTGTGGGTGACGGTCCCCGCTGTGCCTCCTGTTCTTCAGAGAACCGCACACGGTGCTCCAGCTGTAACCCCAGCTTCACCCTGACCCAGGGAGTCTGCCGGCCTGCTGTGCCTGACCCTACAGACCCATACCTGGGCTTGGAAAGCGACCGAGACTTGCAGGATCTGGAGCTGCGCTACCTGCTCCAGCGGCGTGACCCGCGCATCACTCTGCATGCTGTGTTTGTGAGCAACGACGTGCGTGTCAACACCTGGTTTGACCCTTCCTGGAGGAAAAGAATGCTGCTCACCCTTAAAAGCAACCGAGTGAAGTCCAACCGTGTTCACATGCTCCTTGGACTTGCACTCCAGTTCTGCCTAACCAGAAACAGCACACTGGAGCCAGCATTGTCTCTGTTTGTGAATCCCTTCGGGGGCAGCCACTCAGAGAGCTGGACCATGCCTATAGGTCAGCACGGATACCCAGACTGGGAGCGGACCAAGCTGGATATCCCCTTGGACTGCTTTAACTGGACGTTGACCCTAGGAAACAGATGGAAAAGCTTTTTTGAGACAGTTCATTTCTACCTGAGGAGTCGTATCAGGGACTCCGGAGTGACAGGAGGAAACAAGAACATGACTATGTACTATGAGCCTCTGGAGGCAACGGAGCCATCCAACAACATCGGCTACATGAAAGTGAACAGCATGCAGCTGTTCGGATACAGCGTGCACTTTGACCCCGATGCGATCCAGGACCTGATTCTGCAGATAGACTACCCGTACACTCAGGGATCACAGGACTCTGCCCTGCTGCAGCTGGTGGAGCTGCGCTACAGGGTAAACCGTCTCTCGCCTCCAGGGGCTCCACACGTGGATCTGTTTGCTTGTCTGCTCCGCCACAGACTCAAACTGTCCACCGCAGATGTGACGAGGATACTCACTGCGCTGCAAGCTTTCAGCGCCAGGCAACCAAACTACATAGAGTACGAGGCAAACAAACTGTGTAGTTAGTGGCCACAGTTTGATTTTTTGTACAATTTCTTTGCCACAGACTGGCCTGTATCCTTTGTCAGCTGGATCCATTTGTGTCAAGTGTGTGGTTGTTGTTCAAGGCTTTGTTGTACATTCGCAATTAAATTTGATGTTTTTAGCATTTCAGTGAAGTTTTATGGATTAAAGCCCCTGAAAACGTGCTTTCAAATCTTAAGTAATTTACTGCTATTTGAAAGAATTGTGACTAGATGAGCAATAATCAAAGAAAGTCTGGGAGACAAAACAGTCAGAGGGATCATTTATTATTATTGTTTTGGTGCATGGAAATCTTTTTCACACAGCAAAACTGTTCCAACCTTTACAAAAAAAAGGAAAAATATTCATGCAAAAGCTCATTGCTCATGAGAAGCTGATAAGGAAAATATTATTTTGAGGATCTTAAAAAATTTTAGAATATTACATTTGAATTATTTTTACTCAAGGCACTTGCATGCATTAACATATCCTTGTAGCCTTTCTAGTTATCTCACTGGAGAGCTGTAGTGGTGTGTGCTGTGTTGTTTTTGCCCATCTGGAGCCCCAGAACACAAGGTCTCCATTCTCCATTGAGGGAACTGCCTTGGCACAGATTACTAAGTATAAAGTGAGAGAAGGGAGGGTTGGAGCAGCCTTCCTCTGTTCCTCCGTCGTCCCCATCCGCCATTCACGGTTACTGTGATAGATGAGGTGAGGCGCTGTAGGGACATGCTCAGCATCAAACAGCAGTAAGCTAGTATCAGTGACAGGGATAGTGCTCTTGCTCAGCTCAGCAGTGAGTTGGACCCTCACAAGAGTGACTCCGACCAAAAGGGAAATCAGCTTTAATCCCGCCAAGGGCTGTCGACAGTGGAGCCGCAGGCTAGCAGCCCGGTATGTCTTTTATTCGACCAGCATCTAAAGAGTGTGTAGCAAAGACGCAACTTCATCAAGATTCACTGGACATGTTTCTCCTGAGATTAAAGCCAGACACAATCTGCTCTGATGCTATCGTTCAGAATGAATTTTAAGAGAGTAAAAATATGTTTAATCAGTTTATGTGGCACGAAAAAAGATTGGCAAAGCTTAAAGTCGAGCTGGAGGCATTGATTTCATTACAGGTTTTAATGTCTTCCATACTGTAGACTGCTTTTCACTTTAAAAATTGATTTGTTATTGACCAGTTTTACGACGCAGCTGCCTTATCTCCAGGCTGTCTTTTACTGAGCTCTCACACATCACAAGACAGTATTGGCCTATTTAGCCATAACATGTTAATATAACCCTTTTTACAACCTTGTAATTTTTTCCCATGCTCTCATTTAAAAAAAAAAAAAAGCTATTGTATTTTAAAGTAGTTTAGGCACCAGAAATACTTTCTGCAGCAATATTTAATGCATAAATCTCCAAACCTGCACAGTTTGTTTAACTGACTGCAGGAAAAAGATGTGTTTGAGAAAGATACTGAACCTGGATCAGGTCCCAGGAAAGGGTCAATGCCTGTGGTTCAAAAGCAAGCCTCTGGTGTGTTTTTAAGAATCTTTTTAATAAGAAAATATGCCGCATCTGGGTGTGAAAGTGTGTTGCAGTGTTATTGGGAGCAGTCCAGCGTACCTCTCAGGTGAGTCTGACACGAGTAGAAGACAGAAAGAGAGTGTTTGTTGTTCTGAGCAGCTCTGGCTCTGTTTTGGTTTGAGGACATTACACACTTCCTCCTCAAGATCAATGTGAGAAAGTGTTTGGTTCATTTGATAGAGAAAGCATCATCTCAGACTGAATTTCTCTCAGAGGTTAATGGACTGAAAACTTTGAGAGAATTTTTCTTTTTGATTGATTTGGTTTAAAAAATGGATGCTATGTTCTGCAAAAATTCAAAGGACTGCAGAGAAAAAAGATAAAGATAAGAAAGAAAAGTAAACAAAATGTTAAGTGCAATTTAAGAACTGGTTACTCCAAGTGCTGAAAGATCTCAATGCCCACAAGCATCTGAACCAACCCTTTGAGAGCTTTACTAAACCTCAAGGATTTTAAAAACAAAGAAAGAAAAAGTCACTTTTAAGGATGCAGAATTCTTTTAAAAGCATTGAGGTCCAATGTTTAAGATTTTAGCAGGACTAGCAGAACTGAGCAGAAATGAAATAAAAGTTTGCTTTCACTGGTACTAACCAGTGAAGAAAAATATTCCTACAGCAACCAGACAGTGGCTGTAGACAGGAAAAACCTTTTGCATTTTTGTTGCAAATAACAACCGTAGTAATCTCTCATACACATTTGTAGGGGAATGGTCAGCTGCAATATGCAACCTCACCACTAGATCCTACTAAATTCTACACACAGGAAACACACAGCACACAGCAAAAGTTTTAAATTTAGCATCAGCAAACTCTTGTTCTTTAATTATCTTTACTTAAATTATATTCATTTAGCTTTCTTTCACACCAAACTTGTCCCCTAGTCCCCTCCCTCTCCTCTACATGAGCTTGTGCCCAATTTCAGGACCACTTAGCTAAGCTGTAGCTGTAGCTTTATATTTAGCAAACAGATTCGAGGGCTTCTAATCTTTCATCTAATGCTCCGCTTTTCCTTTAAGGCTCAGATTGTTTTTTAAGTCATAAATCACATTTACAGCGTGAAATAGATGTAAATCACATGTAGGGTGATAAGCTATAAGTGAATGCTTTACTGCTAAACTAAACCTTTTTTTCCCCTTTTGTTTTATATGTAGTACTTGGTTTAAATTGTGGAAATTTATAGCTGAGATAAGCTGCGTGATCTTTTGCACATCGCTACTTCCTGTTCAACAAATGTGATAAATGTAGCTTTCACAGCTGACAACTTTAAGAAATCTCTTTGATAAGTGGGGAAAATATTAATGAAAAACTCACACCCAGAAGCTATTCCCAAAAAGAGCAGTGACCACCTGCCAAGGAACAACAAAGAGTTGATTTCTAAGTAACAGCCAGAATGTTACCGTGCTGTTAAATTGGAAAGAACTGAGACAATAATGAGAAAATCCTTAGGCTGAATTTAATTTGATCGGAACATTAAGGGGTTTGCTCTGTTTATTGTCTTACTAATAGCTGTGTAATGGCCTGCTTCTGGTGTTTACTAGGGGTAGGCTGCTTTTGTAGTCACTGACTTGATGTTTTTACAGTCCAAGGAAACAGGAAGCTCCACTGCACTAACTTGCACAGGCCTGGATCAGCATCCTGTCGGTTAGTTCTGTCGCTTTGGTTCATCTCACTGACATTTTCATTTGGATTTGCTAGAGTTGCTAAACTTGCCCTGGGGTGAGTTCCTCTATTTGTTACTTTAGAATAATTTTGATGTGCTTGACCTCAACACTTATGAGCAAATTTTATATGCTGATACATTGATTCAGTTCACTTGAAACCCATTTGACCAGCAGATATTTATGCATTAAAGACAGTCTTCCTCATAGGACAGTTTCTCTGATAAGTCTGAATATATATGACAGTTTTGTGTTGGACTGCATATCAGAATATTTTTACAAGTCTTATTTCTGTTTTTACTCAAGCAGAAAATTTGCATATGCGCTCTTCTGCTAATGGATTCTGGGTCAAGTTTTCAACATTGCAAACCAAACAAGCCAAACCCCCTGAGTGAATAAGAGACTGCAGGGATGAAGAAAAGGTACACAGACTTCAAGAGGTTTTATCTTAGAGCAGGAGTATAAATGTGTGCAAGCAGCTATGCACACACACACACACACATATATACATATTTGTGCTTGCACACACACACACATGGAGCAAAGGCTGAGTGGTAAGCAGCAGCTTTGGGTTGGCAGGCGTGTGGGCCTCGGAGGAAACATGGGTTAGACTAATGTGTGTGTCTGTTTAACAAGCATGGTGGTGATGGGAGGCGGGGGCTCATTGAAGAGGAAGAGTTTATGGAGAGGACGACCCCATGGGAGGCATCAGGAATAATAGCTGACGATCCGTCAGAACAGCCCAGACAGCTTGCTTTAAAAGCCACAAGGGAGATCTTCCTTGGAAACTAAATGTGCGTTTTCTTTTTAGACCTTTTCACAATAAACAGAGCACACAATAGAAGCAGAAAACAGGTTATCGATCACTGCATTTCAGTTTAGGGTCATATGTTTCCCATTAGCATTTTAGAAATGTAACACTTTCTATGGCTTAAAAAGAGCAAATAGTCAAGCTTCTCAGTGGCTGTTTGCTTTGTGTCCTAAATTGACGTGTACAGGTGCCATTAGTGCTTAGAAAACGGTCTGTCTGCAGGAGATGTGGGTGGGCAACGGGGGCATTCATGCAGCTTTTTTCTCTTTCACTTTAAATGCAGTCTACTGAGAGCTATTAAAACCCCATTCAATTAGCATAAGGGCATGTTAATTTAGAAAATTAAAAGTGGGGCTATGCTCTGCCAGCAATAATAAGGGGTCTAATGTAGACTGGAAAAATGATAAGACATCAAATAATGTGACGCCAATTCCAACTATGTAATGCTACACTTGCAAACCAAATGGGATCTGGCACACCACAGGTCGAACACAGTGGCACGGCTTGGATAGATATTCAACACAGCCACTCCAAACCCAACTCTGTGATAGCCAAGGATCAGCTTTGCTGTAAGTGTGACTGATGGTATTTTAATGCAAGACTGACAAACTGTCAGTAATGAAAAGATAAAATGTGGATGTTTTTTTATGTGAATAGTAGCAACTATTTAGGGTTTGTCACAGGATTTTATTTTTTGACAGGGTGGAAAATCCTCTCAATCAACATGAACTTGAGACCATCTGACACTTAAAATAACCAAAACTGGTGGAATTATTGAATCCTGTCCACAAATACTTAATAATTACTGTTAGGGGAAAGTCTGCCATGCTGTACATTAACACTTTCTCGCAACATTATCTAATTTTGCTCATTTAAAATGAACTCATTTTAGGTTTAAGAGAACTTGAAATGCAGTCAGACAGAAAGCTCTAACCTAACAGGACACAAAGACAGTGACTGCTCTGAAATATTTGAAGTATTCGCCCCAAACATCTGCAAACCAATAGGCTACTTTGGTTTGTTTTGCAGCTCCGGAAGATTGACCATTGTGCAATAAAATGTGAAGTTACTGATTAGATCCGTCAGAATAATTCAAACCTGGCCATTTGCTCTCCGCTATCAGCTGTAATCAACATCATCGACTTATTTCATTCGGAGAGCTGTGAGCTGCACAAAAAAATGTCGAGGTTCGCTTCCTCACCAAGATTAACAACAACAGAGGCTTTTGGATTTACATAAAGTCTTTCTGTAATGAGTAGTGCCGGTGTGCCCTCCCCCATCTGCACACAAACACACACACACATCATACAAAAGCAATGCAACCAGAAGGTTACAATTCTTCACCCCACTCTCTCATTATTGCCACAGCGAGCTAATGACGCAGTGAGGATCAAGGTGCTGTACGGAGATGAAAGGGAAGATGCAAAGGATTTACAATGCTTCCCAGATCACTGATAAAGCAAAGTGTAAACAAAACTTCGCCTGGGGATCTCACCAACAGGGAGATGGGATTTGGTCTCCAGATTCGGCGTCATCCTCTCTAAACTTGCTGCATTAGAGAGGCAGAGAGCAGAAATTCGGATAAGGCCCACCAGAGCTCCAAACTGCAACTTTTGAACGAAACCACTGTGTTTGGATTTCTGAGACTCTCACATAAGCACTGTGCAGGTCCTGTACTCATTATCCCAGTGCATGCTGAAACCTGATGCTTTCTCTAAGTGGCTCTGGAGCAGAACATACTTTGTAATAGTCCATTAATAGTGGCTCGGGAATACTTGTCAGCTTGGATCCTTGAAGTGCAATCACACTCAAGGATAATTGTTGAGGCCACTTTCACTTGCATCCAAGGTCCCTGTGGCTGAGTTACTGTAGCTGTGATAGCATTTCTCTTTGTTTTTCTTTGACATACAGTGAAGTACAGCCGATGCGCAATGTGCAGCAAGCTTCCGGAGAATATTTCATCATCTCATTAACAGAAGCTGCTATCTTCACTGCCATCGCTAGCAGTTTCCCCTTCAAATGTTTACCCCCCAAAAGCTCCCAAAAATATTATATAAGCTGCTTTAATTATAAACAGACACAGTTCCTTTTTCTTAAGGGAATAGTTTAATTACATCAAAGTCCAACTTATGTAGCCTCAATGTTTCTGAAATGAGTTTGGTCCTGATGCTGAGGTTCAACACTGTTACTGTTAGCGGTTATGCAAAACTACATCAGCCCGATATTTGTCCCAAATGGTGATTTCAACTGACGGCCTCATACATTCAGTTATTAATATTTTAAATCATAAACAAACAATTAGTAGCGTTCATTTATTCAGCAGTGTTGGGTGACACCTCTGAGCCTGGCAGCATTCCCCGATCACATTAATCAAGCTGGGGCTGACTCGCACAAAAAAAGGCATCTGGAGACTGTTATGCGATTAGTGGGGAGTAAGTTCTCTTCTAAAAGCAGCCCGAATCAGCACTTTCAGCCTGTGGGGATTGTTGGGCAGCAGAACCTGCCATAACTGGACAAACAGCAATCTCACAGGCGGGAATCCTGTGGCCAATTATTGAGAGAAACCGGCGTTATCCAAGGAGAGCTCCAAAAACCTCAGCTTGATATGGTAATTATGTCTCAAAATCACAAGCCATTCATCTCTCCCAACACTGCTCTCGAGCAGAATAAATAAGTGGCACAAGATGTAATGTGTTGATTGCTTTGATTAGACTCATATGTCTACCATTTTAGTAAAAACCCTCATAATATAATGATCCAGTCCGAGGCTCAGTGTTTTTGGAACAGAGGGGAACAGGCCGAAGTCACATACTGATGACTAAGCCAGTGACTAAGCTCACCTCAAGTGAAAATAAACTACCTGTCTAAATGCCCTTTAAAAGTTGTTGTGTCTTCTTCCCTAAGCTGTCTCTTCAATTAAGAGGGAATTTAGTAAAGCAAGGCCAGGTTTGTCTTTGCAGCAGCAGCTGCCGAGGATTCAGCTTAACTAGGTCACAGTAAATCCACTCAGATGGTCCGGGCACGTCGCGTCTTCGCTTTGTGGACAGAGTAAGGCCACTGAGCTTTAGTTCAGCATCATACGCTGACTCACACACATGCACATACACATGAACCGAGTGACAAACCAGTTTCAGATCACCTGAGAAAGGGCAGAGAGATAAGAGGACATTCCTTTACTCTCTTCTTACACCCCTTTTTCACTCAATTAAAAGTTCTGTGTTGCTGTTCCTACTTGTTTTGAGCCGATTGCTAAAATCTGTTCTGTTTATTTACCACGTTCACTGGCTCAAAGAACGCAAGTTGAATTTTTGATGTGGCACGATTACATATAAAATCAATGGAAAGACGTGAGTAGGCATGAATAGACGCAAATTTGCTCAAGGCGTTGCAAACCAAGGCAAAGGCTTAGTTACACCAGCTCAAAATGTTTTGAGTAAAAAATTGCATTTGTCCTGGGACTTTATGGATCTACTCCGTAAATGTAAAGAGACAAGATGAGAGGAAAGCGAGATACTGAAGGACAAATAACAGAAAGAACTGCAGTTTCTTTTGAGTTCTGAAATCAAGTTATAGACGAACGCATCCCGAAAGGTAAGCTAGGATACAGCTAATGTGTGACTGTTCTGTGCATAAACACAACTGGTCCGGCAGCCAAAGTTGCACAAATAATGCAAGGTAAAGATTTGCTTCTCTTTTTGTCCAATGACACTTTTAATTTGGTCTATTAGCGACCAAACATTTGCTATCAGCCCTAAAATGAACTAAGCAAACACTGACACTGTGGTTTGAACATTCAGTCTGGCTCAGACGTCCTTCCAAGAAACATCAACATATGACACCATCAGATATGGGCCCATTCAGCTATTATACTGGAGTTTATGTTCTCAGTGAGCTTTTAGCAGCTTTTTATTGACAAGAAACTGAAAAATTAAGGCCAAAGTCTAAAAGTTATAAAGTTGGCTCACACAAATCCAGTCTCCTCTGCCTGACCCTCTCATTCACTGTAATTTATTATCTATATGGACTCTGTCACTATTCATACTGCAACACCTGAAGTCAAACTTCTCCCCTGTGCAATCAAAGACAGCTTGGATAAAGACTTCTGACACTTACTGACAAACATGACAGGCTTGAAAGATGAGACAGGAATTACATTACATTCAGACCGACATAAGTATAATAAACATGGTTTTCATATTTATAAAATGGATACTGTGTAATACTAGTTTTAATACATGCTGTTTACACCACTTTGTGGAAATCTGATCATTATCGTTTCCCTCCCAAATAAAAAGCCGTTGAAGTGTTTTATTGACAAACACAGATACATGTGTTTTCTCTTTCAATAGCAATTGTTTGATCGATATGTTCTAGTTTGCAAGAGAAGTGTTCTTCTGGACTGTCACTGGACGAGGAAACATCGTCACCATCTGGCTGTCTGCCTCATAATTATTGACATCCAAAGAGGACCATTCTTAGCCAAGGACTCAATGTCACCGTTCAACAAGTGTTTGCTGTCAAAATACAGTGAGGCTAAAGGGAATGTAACATTAAATACAAAGTGTAACCAGATGATGAGGGCAATGATTGTCTGCAATAAATCTTATAGTTACAGTTATAATAGGTGCCAGAGGAAACCACTCTTGGGGCGGGGTGGATATCTGTGAACAATTAATGTTAATACCAAATGTTGAAATATATATAATTTGATAGGTTTTTGTGGGGATTACCTGCTGTTTACCTCAGAGACAAACTTGGAGATAATTAAAGTAAATAGATTAATCAT
Organism: Acanthurus tennentii; assembly: GCA_029783805.1. Taxonomy (NCBI): domain Eukaryota; kingdom Metazoa; phylum Chordata; class Actinopteri; order Acanthuriformes; family Acanthuridae; genus Acanthurus; species Acanthurus tennentii. Next base: position 6,789,303 of record JAPZDZ010000004.1, on the reverse strand, counting down.
CCCAGGATCATGAATTTAGCGTCTAGTTGTTGTGCACCGGACTCAGAGGCTCGGTGTGGTGACTCCAGCAGTGCCTGACTCCACTGAACTCAAGACTAATCTAAAAATTATCAAAAAAGGTGAAGTAGGAGGGAAAAAAACAGAGTGAAGCTGAAGTGAGCCACATTAAACCTGGTCACTAATGCCTAGCAGACAGCAAGCAGCTAGCTGTCATTCAGAGCCAACATGACCTTGATTTAAGCATGAGGTCTTAATATATATAAGTAAGATGAGATGTAAAAAGATTTACACAGAACAGTTGTTTTGAACGTAGAAAAGAGCAATAGAGATCAAAAATCTCTTTTTTGTTATGGTTTTGGGACCAGAATGTTAAACATGTTTGTGTTTTGCTGTAAAGTTTTTAAATGTTAGGCCCTTTGGGATCGACTTTGTTTCAGAGAAAGCCTCAAGTGGACGTCAGAGGAACACTTTTAGTGCTTTGAGCTTTGAGTTGGCTTAATTTTCTCAGCCACAAAAAGGATTTTGGTTTGCACTATAGTCATTCTTATGTACAGTCTGACCCACAGTCAAGCTTAGCATTTCTATCTCTGGAATTTTGTCCATAACCAAAATGTGTAAAATAACTTGGACTGTACTAAAAGACAGACCAAAAGAAACCATAGGATTTAAACCACCTCCAAAAGAAATCATATAGGAATCAATCAATCCCTTTAAGGGCTTTTCAGATTTCAAAACATACATGAAACTGTAGCTGCCTGCAGCTCCTGCTCTGTCACCCTGATGAGTGACTTTTCAAACACTCCCCTGCCCTTGTGCTTCATTGTAAGCCTGCCATTTGAAGCTTTCACTCTTAATTACTGCATACATTCATCAGACACAGTAACAAGGCTAATTTCAGAGTAAATAATTGTCACCTGCCCATGTTCACGCGGTGGGTGTGTGTCATGTTTTTAATGACTCCTCACTCTGCCTCCAAACACTGCAGGACCTGGAAAGCAATAACAAGAGGGAAAGTGGGAGAGCATCTTCTTTGAAAGTGAAATGCGTCTTTCCTCCCTGCAGGTAAATGTGTCTGTGCTATGAGCATGCACATTTTTCAGATGATGATGATGAAAGAGCGCTTCAAGTCTGCTTGAAGATGAAAGACATGTCTGTGTTCCTCACTGGATTCATTACTCTCAATTCAGGTGTCTTTTACACACTCCTCCGTTATACCTCCCTTCCAACTTTCTGTCCTCACCCATCGCTTTTCAAACCCCCCACTCGGCTGTCAGGTCCCAGTCTCCACGGCTCAACGGAGTCATCTTCACCCAGAGACGTCCACTAATAGGATCACAATGATGCTCAAAGGACTTTGATGGGGAAATTGAGACAAATCGGCTGAATTTCACAGAGGTTGCTGCATGGTGCCGCCCTGCATTAACTGATTTCAATGTAGGAAATCTCATTCTCCACATCCAGGGACTTAACAGACGAATGAATGCTTTGCAAAGCACATTTTCACACTCGCGCACTTTAATAAACTGAAGGTCAAATCCGTTTGAAGGCTTACACTTTGGTTTACTTCACCCCTGCAGGATATAGGAAACAGGGCTCATTGTGTGTGTTTTCCTTCTTGCCATCACTGCTGTTCTTTAGATGGGCATGCTGGGTAAATTGGGCAAGGCTAGATGGGTCAGGCTGCATGTTGTGCTATTTTTCTTTGTGCTTTGTTTTGTTTCTTTGTGTTTCACTCTGTTTTTCCTCTGAATTCTATCAATATATTTTCCGGCTGACTCTTCGTCAGATCTAGGTTGTCATGTCTCCGTAGATTTCTTTCAGACAGGCTTTTGTGATGAAGGGCTATACTGTATGAATAAATCTGACTTCTAATAACCATCAAAACATGTTGAATGTCTGGTTTGCATGCATTGTTATTGTGTTGAATTCTCAATGTTCGTCTTCACTGCGCATCACGAGCGTTTCCTGCAGAGAAAAGACTTTTGTAAAGAAGTATGTTTTCACAATGCAGGAAGGGGAAAGGATGGCGAAACGGCACAGTGGATGGAAAAGCCTCGGAAATAATGGAGTAGAAGAATGAAAAATTTACTTCATTCCCTCTCTGTAATGCATGTTGTTGCCTCTGTGTTGATATGACAGATAGTGAAAACAAATTACAAGAAACGAAGCTCAGAACGGCGAGTCTACCTGATGGTGTAACCCGACAATGTTACTCTGTTAGTCATCCTGATTGACTGTCTGACACAGTTGATAACCTTGTCTCCTCAGTCACTGGCCATCCTCCTTGTGTGGCCCACGCGTTTTTTGTGGCAGTAGAGGGGAAAAAGGAAGAGCACAGAAGGAAGGGAAAAAGAAGGCCGGGCCAGCTCTCAAAACACCAACATCTGCAGGGTCTATTTCACGGATCGTAAAGCATCAGAGACGTGCAGGGTGATAACGACAGGTCTGACCAGAGACACCGTCTTCATAAATCCTCCAGAAGATGATTGAGTGATTTAGAGATGACATCCTAAATTCTGTGGCCTGTGTATCCAGCTCAAAGAATTGAATGAGAGGAATGGAAGCCAAGGAAAATAGAGTATTTGAGGAGTGATGGACTGTGGGAATGTCCACAATAATTCCTTCAGAACTCACCATAAAGCAGCTCACACATTGGCAGCACTGTATAAAAGGGCAATAAATTTATATTTATCAATACAGTTAACACCACTCATTAGTTTTTTTCTGTATTTTTATGGTGTCCTAACAATTATAATGTTTAATGTATTTCGATTTTACCTGTACAGCCAGTCTTACCTGTGACTGCAGAATTTAACACTCATAACCAAACTGAATTACCTTTTCATTTCACATCATGATATTGAAATTGAAACGTTATTTATTTATTTATTTGTTTGTTTGTTTTTTAACCTAGGAGATGTGTAGAAATACAATAAAATAAGAACATTAAACACAACAAGACCTGGAACGTCAGTCATTGGAAACATTCCTGGAAACATGCTAAGCAGGATAAAACATGATAAACCAGATAAAACACAATAAACAAAAGAGCACATTTGTCAGTTTTTTTCTCCTGGCGTAGTTGCTAAATCACAGGTCCTCAGCACATCCAACTCCCTGCATACTGTGAACCTCCAGCAGAGCTCTGAGACACTGGAGAGTTATGTAAACTTCTCCCTGTAGGCTTGTCAGTTTTTCCTTTCAAGAACCACAAGTGAGAGCTGCAAAGAGAAAAATAACCAATATGAGGAACACAACTAATGTTTAGGAGTCAAATCTTTTTGATTTGACAAGTGTTACACAAATTTATTGTAATGGATCATATTGTTTTGCATTTAATTTAGACTATGTGTTAAAAAATAGATGAAAATATAGCTAAATAATGATATGCCAGTATTTTTATTAGTGGGAAAACATAATGTTTATTTTTTTCAGTAATTCAATCATTTACCCTTACAATATAAAAAAAGGTGGTTAGAATTTGTGTTTACACATTTAAAAAATTTACTATCAGCCATACTTGAAGAAGTAACATTACTGATTAATGGCAAAGACGTTTGTGTTTTGTGTTACTGGGATGTCTGCTATAGTTATAACAACCCCCCCTTATAACCAGCTCCATTGACACTTGACAAAAACAAAACAAGGTTAAAAACACCAAAAACAGATAACCTTTTCACTGTTCCAACAAATACAGACTCTATTTTTGTCCAGATTAACCCTTGATCCCTGCCTGGGATGCCTGACCATCCTCTTGCTAATTAGACCTGGACTGTACTGCAGCCCTTTAGCATTCAACATTAGCATTCAACTCAAGGCACCATTGTCCCTCAGCACATCTTTACAGAGGGGCTGGTTGTTACTGATGTCTAACTGATAGCAGAGTTTAAGGCCAAAAAATGCTCTTCTATAAGTAAAATAATAACCTAAAATCATCACATACTCCCATTGTTCCAGTTTAGTCTTTATAGGGCTGCACCTTACTCATAGACAGGAACCAGGAAAACTCCTTATATGCAGCAGTTCGACATGAATGTTCACCAATGCATGTAATTTTAATTGAAGGCAATGAATGACTGGTCCCTATAATTAACCTGCACATCACCTTTACATGGCATATCAAGAAATGACTCTTATCTATGTATCATAGTCATAAGAGGTATTTCCAATTTGACCCCAGTCTCTTAAGACATGTTATCCTCTATTAGCGCAACTCTAAACCCACAGAAGGCTTTTACTAGTGATTCTTAATTAAACATGATCAGCACAGGCTAAGTCTTCATTTCTGTCGTGATAAGCCATAAGAGCTCTCCTGGGTAAAGTCAGAGCTAACATGCAGTGTGCAGGGATTATGTTTAGCTTTAAGCTGTGCCTCGTTCCCGCTGCCCTTGTTCGTCCTCACTAGTCTATCCTTAGCTGGCTGAGACACCCCAGCAAGTTAGAGGAACATGCTTTTATATCACCGATGCGGTCGTTAAAACTCTCCAGAGTTTTCATCTCACTCCAGCCTCTGAAACTGACATTTTAAGCTGCGTTGCAATTAACTGGCTCACATTTGTGTTGGGCCTCCAAGAGCACCGTTACCATATGCTAATTTGGCAACTGAAGGCTTGGTGAATTACTTAGGGGGGTGTACTATATGTAAATTTTATTACTGCTATGGCAGATGCTTAATGACCCTCAACAATGATAAAATATTTTATAATGATCCAACTCTAAGAACTCCAGGCAGGGGTACTGCAAGATGGGTGGGGGGGAGACAAATAATTTAACAGTCCTCTGTCTGTGTAGAGCTCAGAAACATTTAAATACATCATAAAGACAAAGTCGTGTGGTCTACAAGGGCCCTCATGTTACATGTTTTACTGCAGCCTTAAATTCCTATCAGCGCTCCTCACTGCAAGCCTGAGACAGTTGGAATGTTTTATTATTGAAAGCAGTTGCCATGTTCCCTGAAATATTCAATGTTTCTAATTAAAAGGGTCCATTATGTATGCTGAAAACATACAAAGCTCCCTAAACAATAGCATGGTTGTGAATATTATACCTCGTCCAACATTGTTGTTTCTGCCTGTGTTACTTTTATGTGAGCAATGAAAGATAAAAAACCTTTTTAGTTGTGTTGGATTTCTTAACAAACTGATATATCTGTCAGTAAAAACATTGTGCTCTATAATCATTTTGTTATGTTTAGTGCTGCACTTTATATGCACATTCATTCATTACTGCAATGTAAGTATGATAAGATTAGTGATATTCTGAGAGTCGGCCGCTGGAAAAAGACTTTTTTTTGTTATAGCTAATGGTCTTGTAAGAGCACATGCTCCAAATAGCTGTCTCTTACTGAAAGGACAATCAAAATGTCTTTAGATGGTAGACAGTCCTCTTCAGTGGCTTTCATCTCCATTTATGAAATTACCCTTTTAGCTTAAGAGCTCTGATTAATTTGTTCAAACCTAGAGAATTGAAGTTGTATTTTTACTCCGTTCTTTCTTTTGTCTCTTCCCAACTTAACTGTTTCTTTCCTTTAACATTACCTAAAAAATGTGTTTTTGTTTCTTGAAAAATATAAAATAACTTACATTAAAAACATAGATAGTTCTTTAAGCGTATTAAAAACTTAAAGATAAAGGCCCAAACTAAAGAATAGAATGGAATAAACTTAATTGTCATATAAGGACAGCACACTTATCTTTGTCTGCTAGTCTGTCTGTATTTAACCATGATATGACTCCAGGTCAGTTGAGCACTTTAGTCCAGACTAAAAAAATTACCATCATCAAGTGTAATTGGTTTAACACTATGGCTCATGACTCAGTACTTTCAAAACCTGTCAGTCCCTCTAGCCTCAGCTGCACTCTACTTTAGTGAGTTAGCAAATGTTAGCATGCTTACACAAGAAACTGGATGCATGCATATAAAGAGGATTTAAATTACAAAATTATGAATATTTTTAGTTTTTGTATATTAGCATTCTAGCATTAGCATGCAAAAGTTAGCATGTAGCTTAAAGATTTAGTGTGCGGTGTCACAGAGCTGCTTGCACAGCAAACACCAGGTCCTTTAAGTGTATATACGTATATATGCATATATATATATATTAGGGCTGTCGAAGTTAACGTGTTAATAACGTGTTAACTCAAACTCCTTTTAACGGCACTCATTTTTTTAACACGCGATTAATGCACGCACGTTCTTTGCCTTGCCAGCTACCGTAGTTTCAGGAAGTGGCGCTAAAATAACATTGCAAACGGTTACAAAGCAGAAATGGATACAGAAAAGGGACTTT
>JAPZDZ010000004.1:6706089-6721275 GCA_029783805.1 Acanthurus tennentii | reverse complement strand
TGAGAGAGTTCCCCAGACACAAGCTCACCTTCAAGGAGAAACTCGGGGAGGGCCAGTTTGGAGAGGTATACTGTGTGTTGACATTGATTTGGTGTTTGAGAGCCACATTAAACACATTGGGTTGCTCTCTCTCTGCCAGTTAAGTTTAACTATCATTAAAGCTCCTATTTTGATATTGAATAATAGATATTGCTGTGTTGTAAAAGCATAAATACAGACAAATAGGCAACATTTACAAGTATTATATAGGTTAAAAGATGGTTTCATATGATGATGACAGACTGGATGATAGACTGAAACAGTTCTTTCCAAAACAGGTGCACTTGTGTGAGGCAGAGGGCATGCAGGAATTTTTGGATGAGGGTTTGTCTATAGAGGGAAACAATGAGTCACCTCTGCTGGTTGCTGTGAAAACACTGCGGGAAGATGCAAACAAGAACGCAAGGTAAAAGCAATATTTACATCAGCCCCCAGCTGGTTTGTTATTACTCATTTAGTCTCCATTGAAGCAGTTAATTATAATCATTTGTCCTCACGCTGCTACAGGAATGACTTCCTGAAGGAGATCCGCATCATGTCTCGTCTGAGGGACCCCAACATTGTTCGTCTGCTGGCTGTGTGTGTGGACACAGACCCGCTGTGTATGATCACTGAGTACATGGAAAATGGAGACTTGAACCAGTTCCTCTGCAGTCTCAGGCTGAAAGAGGCTGCAGATGAAGACAAGACAGAACAGGAGGAGAAAGAGGGGAAGAGTATGGTCAGGTGGGCTCATCACTCAAACAGATATCAGAGATATAACATACAGCTAAGGGCCGACTAGACAAGCCTATGTACAAGTTGTGGTCAATAAGTTTGTGGTCTAAAGTAGAAAGAGATCAGTTATCCAGCTTTCGTTACATGCACATGCAGTTCTACTCTTTTAGTGATCATGTGGAGTTTGAAATTAATGACTTTTGCAATATTTTTGTTTTGGGGAATCGAATATTGCAAGCCAGCACTGCCAGAAACAAAAGACAACAACAGCCTTTGTTCAAGGATCTAGAAATGCAGATTTGAATTCATCTAACAAACCTCTCTGTTCACTTATTTTGGCACCCTTAGACTACTATGTCTTCCATAATGATGAAGTAGGAGCTCAGTGGTCACCTTTTTGACAGTAATAATGATGTCATCCCTGCTGTGGGCCATTTTCTGGAGAAAATTTAAGGTTTTCTTAAAATGAACTTTTTCTGCCTTAGGCCATGAACAGATCAATCATGCCTTGTATAAATGTGTTAATACTGTCCTTATTCTCTGTCTTTGTGGTATCCTCTGCTTTTCAGCTACAGTAAACTCATTGGGATGGCTGTGCAGATTGCATCTGGTATGAAGTATTTGTCCTCTCTTAACTTTGTTCACCGGGATCTGGCAACCCGCAACTGCCTGGTGGGTAAGAACTACACCATAAAGATCGCTGATTTCGGCATGAGTCGGAACCTGTACAGAGGGGACTACTACAGGATCCAGGGCCGCGCCGTGCTGCCCATTCGCTGGATGTCCTGGGAGAGCATCCTACTGGTGAGAGCCGTCTGGAGCTGAGGACACCAGGGATATCTGTTAAAGAACTGTTTAAGAACACCAAGTCTTGGTTGTGCCAGTGTTCATTTTAACAAACATGATTTGCATGATTTTTTTATCCATAGACCAGAATTAATTTAAACTAAAAAGTTAGATAGATTGAATAGTAAAAAGTCAGATAATGACTGATGATGCATGCAAGCCTTCATCCACATAAAGTCAAGACTAGATTGCATTTGAATTTGAGCTGCTTATTTCCTCAGGGTAAATTTACCATGGCCAGTGACGTTTGGGCGTTTGGTGTGACTCTCTGGGAGATTCTCACTCTGTGTAAGGAGCAGCCTTACTCACAGCTGTCTGACGAGCAGGTCATTGAAAATACAGGCGAGTTCTTCCGGGACCAGAGTAAGCAGGTGAGCGTATTGACAAGTTTAGGCTACCAAACCCTCCTCTCCTTATCACTATTTACAGTTTGTTTGTGGTAACTGTACTAAGTGTCCTGTTTTTTTCCCCGCATCTCTATCTTGCAGTACAAAATTTGCAATTTCCATATAAAAATATTACCTTTTCTCCTGTTGTTTACGTGAATTCTGTTGATATTTGGTCTCATTCTCCCAGGTGTACCTGCCAAAGCCTTCCTGTTGCCCTGATAAGGTTTACAGTGATCTCATGCTGAGCTGCTGGAGGAGGAATGCCAAGCAGAGGCCGAGCTTTCAGGAAATACACACTCAGCTGATGGAGAGCCTGGCGTAGCAGATGGAACAGATAATTTCTCTCTGCCATGCACTGTCACATTTGCTCCCTTAAGTCTGGATTTCTTTGGAATTAATCTGAAGTCAGCAACAATCTATCAGATGTGTTTTTGGCCTGCTTGCCACAGTGGTGCTGTAAATAGCAAGATATGAGAAGAAGGCATCTACTTGAGTAGAGCCTGATATTTTGTTACTCTGATTACAAACAAGTTGAGACACTGCAGAAGGTAAAAACAGAATTTGATGATTTTCTAAATCTTTTTGAGATATCTTTAATTGAAAACAGTACAATATAATAATTATTTTACCTCATCAACTTTATTATTTTTTGTTACAATGCTGGCATGATATCAAATTTTCACAATTTAATTATCATGATCCAAAGAATTATTAATTGCAATATTATCATGGCATCTATAGAAAATTTGAAAAAAGCAATGACATTATGTATCAAATTTATTGTAACCTCATTTACTGTGTGTTTTGGGTCTTTTTTGCAAAAATTACACTACAATATGAGCGTAGGTGGAGAGAGTTTGAACCATAACTAAACAAAAACAGAGCAAAGCCAAATGAATTTTGTTGTTTTATGTTGACCACCAGTGTTAAGCTGCATTAGCGCCACCTGCTGTGACAAAGCAAGAACAGACGATGGTCACAAAGGGACATATCTTATTTACATGACTTTATCATATATGGGTTTTTTTTGCACAGTACCAATATTTCATTTTAGTGCTGATAAACCTGATAAATATCAGGTTTATCAGCAATACTGATTATAGTCAAAACACCTATGTGTAAATATATGTTTATTCTAAATTTGACAATGTCAATATGTTTCAGACAAATTGGGACATCAGCAAAAGGGAAAGTTGTGGAGTGCTCCAAATTCACTTATTTGGATTCCACACAGGTAAACAGACACATTGATAACAGGGGATGGTATCATGATTGGGTATGAAAGGGGCATCCATGGAAGGCTCAGGAGTTCATAGTCATCTACAGATGTGTCAAGGTTTACCATGGATTGGATAAAGGATATCACTACGTGGGCTCAGGAGCACTGAGAGAACTGCTGTTGGTAACCACAGTTTATTGCCATTTTGTTTTTGTTTTTGCTTTACACAATGTCCCAACTTTTTAGAAATCAGAGTTGTAGATATGCAAATTATCTCTTGTTCACATCTCTTTGTATTTATTAATTTGTTTTTATCCCATATGCTTTATCTATTTATATAGGACTCCCTTTCAATCCTAAAGTTTTAAACACAGTTGTGAATATTATTTTTCTTTCTTGCCATACATGCATTAAATTTTATTGCACATTTATTAGAGAATGTCAATGCATTTGTGTGACGTTTTATGAATGTTTATATTTTTGCTTTACAATTTAAAAATGAACAAAATACACATGATGATTACTGTCTAGATGAGGGAGGTGTTTTAGTTTGCAGCAGCTCACGTTTTATAAACATGTTGGGTTTTTTGCAGAGAAAATGAACTTAAAGTTGTTGTTGAATAGTTGCCTTTATAATTAGTTATCAAACCAAAGATTCATGTAATTAAAGACAAATAAGTATTCAATACTGTTTGTTGTAATGTTTTTTGTAACGTACGGTAGACGGTTTCAATCGTTGCGCTCTTTTAACTTTATGAGCCTCTTTGCTCTCCGTAGTGGAAGCTGATTGGTCAGCTGTTTGCTGACATCCAATCACACCACGTACCTGCTCGTCCACACAGGCTGGTTGGGTTTGCACTGGGATCGGACGATGGGCTGAACGTCCCCGGTTCAAATAACTAACTAACTAGTCCGACACTTTATCCCGGTCCTGTTTTCATCTTCGCCGCTGCGGACCCCGGTGGGACATGGAGAAAATTGTCATCGTTACCGGCGCGAACAGGTGGGTCCTCTTAAACCGCTCGGTTTGTGACGTTGTGTGACAACTCCCACTCACGTTAGCTAATAAATATTGAAAATGTAGGTGAGTAAAGGCAACATGTTGTTAGCTTAGCAGATATACTGAAAGTTCACCCGGTGAGAGTCTAAAAGCAGCTGAATGTCATGTTTTCAAGCTCTGTTTGGCGTTTGGATTTTTTTTTTACCCATTTTGTTTTGTATATGTTGAACACATATGTCCATACATGACATTAAAACGTGAATGATCGGCCTAAAGTTATATTTAAATAAGTAAGAAATAACAAAAAGGAAAAGGGGTAATGGACTACATTGTAGCCTGACTGATAAATGTGACAATCTGATAAAAAACAGTAATAAAAAGTGTTCTTGATGTCTGCTCCCATGCTGACTAATTCTGACTAGTTCTTACAATCTGCCTTTATTATTATTTTTTTACCAATCTTTTCTCAAGAATAGTATTTTACATTTACCAGTTAGTTTACTTAGCAAATCTGCATGATTGCACAGCTCCTTATGGGAAGTTAGTTTACATGCTTGTGTTTGTCTTCCACCTGTCACTGCATGCAGCGGCATTGGCCTGGCCCTGTGTGAAAGGCTGCTGACTGAGGGCAGCCAGCTCCGGCTGTGCCTGGCCTGCAGAAACATGCAGAGAGCCGAGGCTGCCCGCTCCGCTCTCCTGACCTCTCACAGCAACGCCCATGTGGACCTGCTGCACCTAGACGTGGGCTCTGTGCAATCAGTGCTCACTGCTGCTCAGGAGGTCAAGGCCAGGTACTGACACCACCTTAAACTGATGTCATGACACTGTTGATAAACTTCTTCCTCTATTAACTGTTAACCGTAAGTGTGGGAAACTGCTAAGTTTTGTATTTTCATTTGTGTTTTTACATAGGTACAACAGGATTGACTTTCTATATCTAAATGCAGGAATTATGCCCAGTCCACAAGTAAACGTCAAGGCTTTTTTTAAAGGTCTTTTCTCCAGGTAAAATTTCAAAGCCGCATTCTGAATTGCTTTGCTTTAATTTGTGTCCATTTCATTTTTAATTTTAATTGGCTTAAAGCATGCTGGATGTGTACCAGTGCAACTTTTGTGCATAATTTTAATAGTATCTCTACTATCACTGCAGGAATGTCATCAACATGTTTGCAACAGCAGAGGGTCTTTTAACTCAACAGGACCAACTCAACTCAGACGGTCTGCAGGAAGTTTTTGCTACCAACCTGTTTGGTCATTTTCTCCTGGTACACCACACACTGACCATGAAATCTTAAAAATGATAACAGTAATTAATTTGACTTTGTATATAAAATAGGTAAAATCTTGACTATTGTATTTCAATGCAAAATACAGTATTGTATGGTGTTGAAGATTTATTTAGTTTTTGCACATGATATGCAGACATATTTGCTAAAAATAACACCATTAGGGGAAAAACTAAATAGGTAAAAAATAGATGCCATTGCATTGTAATCTTTGTTAACATCTTCATTACACATATTTCACTTGTGTCAGTTGTTTTGTATAGTTGATCTGATGTGTTTTTCTCTGTGGTGTAGATCAGAGAGCTGGAGCCTCTGCTGTGCGAGGCAGGACACCCATCCAGGGTGGTGTGGACCTCCTCGAGTAACGCTCGCCGCTCTGCCTTCAGCATGGAGGACATGCAGCACAGAAATGGGACGGAGCCATACAGCTCATCTAAATACGCATCAGACATGCTCAGCCTGGCACTGAACAGACACAAGAACAGCCAGGTTTGTCTGTCACACAGTCTGTGGATTACCAGTACTGCTTGTTTGGATGAATGCCCACTCGAATTCCAAATTTTCTGTCCTTTGCAGTTTTTTAAAAATGCCATAGAAGTAAATCTATCATACAAAATTAAAAGGGTCGCTTTCTGTGATGATTTTAAACAATGCAACACACAGGCATGCCTGAAGATCTCTTTGGCTACTTGTTTTTAACAGTGGCCTATACAGTCCACCTTAAATCTATTGTTTAAGTATCAAACGTTCACCTCATTTAGGCTTAAAAGGTGCCTGTAAAAGTGCTGATATTCATGAAGCGCAGATATTTATTAGCAGCTGATATAAATCTCATTGGTGACCAATTTTCTTTTGAGAGAGAGAAAAATTTTTAACAGCTTCCACTTACACAGTATTATCAACTTCTCTCAATCTCTGTGCGTATCCTGGGATAATCATGGTTCATAGAAGACAACATTTTTAGAGGCTGGGCGGAAAACAGTTGAGTTATCCTTTAATTACAAATTTCTGATATAAAATAAATCATTTATTTTGGACAGGGGCTGTACTCCTCTGTAATATGTCCAGGACTGGTGATGACTAATCTAACCTATGGTATCCTGCCTTCCTTCTTCTGGACTCTCATCATGCCTATCATGTGGCTGGTGAGTGGTGATGTTTTGTGATTCTTCATTTGTGCTAAAGATGACAGGGGTTGCACATAAACTATCTCATGTTATTGTGTCACATTGTTCTAAACAGATTAGGATCTTCACCAATACATTCACTCTTACACCAAACAACGGAGCAGAGGCCCTGGTATGTTGTATGTTATTAGCCTTTTGAAAATACTTTAGGGGTTGACATCCTTACATTGAATGTACTGTAATCACAAAGCCCTGCTCTGGCTTTTCACAGCACTGGCTGTTTCTTCAAAAGCCGGAGTCTTTGGATCCAAGAGCAAAGTATCACAGTTTAACATCAGGACTTGGGACAAATTACACTCAGCCTCAACAGGTGAGAAACCTTAGCTTCCATAGACATCATACTGCTTCAGTCTGCTGTATGATAACTCCAGATAACCTAAATCTTAGTACCGCAGGTCTTAAAAATATCTATGAGAACGACTGGGATCAGTAATCTACTGTTTAGGATGTGTTATTTACTTGTTATTGATTTAGATTTTCTGTGTTTTGGTTCTACTTTCCAGATGGACATTGATGAAGGAATGTCTGAAGTCCTTTATTCAAAACTTCTCGAACTTGAGAAGGAATTCAGGAGGAAACTGAGTGAGAGAAATGTTGACAAAGAAGCAAATGGACAGTGAGATGAGCACAAGTAGTATTTGTAAAGGAATATTCTTACTCTGGCCAAATGAGCCATTTCCTACTTGTGATGAAGAACAATAATGTTACTCTTATCTTATTCTTCTCACTCTTTCAAGTTGTCCCACTTAGGTTTGTGTCTTGTTTATCTATTGACTAAACTACTCGAATGACTTAATGTGCATTTTCAAATTCCATGATTGACTCACTAAGCAGGTATCTAATGCCTTCTTGTTTTAATGTAGAAACCACTGTGTGCCTGAGTGTCTTCATCTCATGGCTGTATCATGTTTCCTCTACAACAGGCGTCTTACCTTACAAACTGTCCTAATGTCATTTACTGACTATCAGTTGTCAACAGTGGCTTCTTTGAACACAGATCACACATTGTGATGCACAGTGAGCTGACTGGAACGGCTTGTTTCAATAAAGTCAGTAACTGTTATGGACCAGTGTTGTTTTAATTGATTCAGAAGAGTGATGTTTGAAATATTACTGTGTAGAACAACTCTTTCTTTCACAATTTCTAATGCACAAGCTGTGTTTTACTAATATCTTTCTAAAATTTGAAATTATACTAATTGAACACTTGATACTGATTTGAAACATACCTTCGTGAAGCCCTGCAGATTGCTGGACTCAAACTGTGAAGCTGTACAAAGGATCTTGTTCTCTGTTTTCTTACCATCTCGAACTGGTTTTGAAACATGATATATTACTGCCTCCCTCTGGTCTGAAAGCAAAACAAAATTCCTAAAGTTTTGATCTTTGACTCCCTGACTTTGTCTGGCAATTTGTACATCGCATGGAATCAATCCATGCAAATTTGATATACTCTCATATTAAAATTACATCCTGTTCCTGTTCTCAGTCATTTTGGAATTGTTTCGCAGAGACCTTTTTTGTTGAGCTGTGCTAAAACACTTGTTTACTTTATAATATGTGAAATATTCCTAATATCTTTGTAAATATATTGCTGTGGGAGCAGTCAATTCAAAGTCTGCTTGAATATGTACTTTGACCAAACTGAACTGTTTTTTAAACTCATGCTTTTACGTAATCGAACACAATGTGTTAAATAAGGGTGTATAGTTAGGGTATGTGTAGGGTATGCTGTGTGTTCAAGATACCGTGTGTGAGCATGCATATTTGTCGCCATTGTTTTCTAGTCTTTTCTTTCACTTTCATTTTGACAGACTTTCTTCGAGTTTGCATGAGGTCGTTTGACATGGTTTGTTGCCTCTTTCAGAACTTCACTCTATTTCTGATAAGGTTACAAAACACTGTTGGCTTTTATTTAATTTTTAAGAAGTAATATGAACCTTTTAAATATCCACAGTCTCACTTTATGTTTGACAATTGATGATATTTTTCTTGTGATAATCTGATTTCAAATAAGGTTTTAAAGATAAAATCGATTACAGTTAATGTATCAAAAACAAATCTGAGACTGAACATGATGTGCTCTGATCGCCGTAATTATTTTTTTTCTTTACTCTTTGGTATCCCTCCATGTTTAAAGAACTAATCTTTGTACTCACCAGTGCAAACATAGTGGCACAATGTATTAATTGTCCTTGTTCTCTAAGAAATTTTTTTGTAAAGCAATTTTAGGAAACTTAAGAAGTTGTAACCTTAGGCAGCGCCTGGGTAAGGTTCTGGACATCCATTGACTTGAAAAACATGCCACAAATTACATAAAGAAGTGCCTGAAATTATCTTTCAGTGCTGTGAAAGCCTTCTCAGTGTGCAGATATATAACTACCAGCTGTTAGTCGGCATGTCCCTACTGCCCCCAAAAACACCATTTGTTGCTTTTTATAAACCCACAAATCCAACTTAATCTCATGATACGTGTGTCTGTAACATCAGCATAGAGTCAAAGCTGCACATCCGAGGTGCAACAGGAAGACTGACTTTTTAATAGCAGCAATTTACTAATATCCATGTAGAGTTTAATCAGGTTCAGTGCACAATATAAAAATCATATATATAAAGTAACTAAAATTGTTCTAATATGTGCATCTTTAGGCAAACCATGAAACAGTTATTTATAAACAGGAGCGCATTTGTCCCCACAGTTGTGTTTTGATTAATCGCTTTAAACCAGACAGGACATGCATTTCTGCTGCCACGTAACTTTCCAGCCTGTTTACGAGTCTATTGAAAGCTCCGCTCGCATATGACATCCTCTCAGACATTAAAACCCGGATTATTCTAGGAGGACATGAAAGCACTTCGTTACATAATGTAAATATAAACATAGCAGCCACCTTGTGTTCAGATTGGTGCGCGCTGCACGATGTCCCGGATGGTGCTCGCACCGGAAGAGAAGGGGCAGCTCTCCCAGCCATCTTGTGGCAGCATTCAGCGAATTGTTCGCATCAAGCCTCGTAGAATCGGAGGTGAATCCCGCTGAAGGGGCGCCATCATGCCCGGACACCTGCAAGAAGGCTTCGGCTGCGTCGTAACCAACCGGTTCGACCAGTTATTGGACGATGAGTCCGACCCGTTTGAGATCCTGAAAGCTGCCGAAAACAAGAAGAAGGAGGGGGCCGCCGCTGGGTCCACCAAGACCGCGGCTCAAGCCGCCAAGCAGCCGAAGAAGGAGTCACAGAAGGACAGAAAGAACCCGCTGCTGGACAAGAAGGAAGAGTCCCAGGCTCCGGTACCACTGAAGAAAGAAGGTAACCTTTACCCTACTCGCTTGCTCGCTCATGTGCCGTGTATGTTTATTTTCGCCATATTCGCATCAAGTGTTCATGTGCTGCTCCTGTTAGCTCCGTTAGCTGTTGGTGGTCAAAGAGAAACACAGCGTGAGGTCACCCGCTCACATTGAGGTTAGCTAGACAACAAGACATGTCTGCACACGGCCACCACAAAGCGCAGGTGTATCCACCTGCAGGGCCCTGTGACTGTGACAGAAAGATGGTTTCCATTAGTATCCTACAGGAAGGTGTAGTGTTTGGTTACTGTCTGGTGGAGGATGCTCATGCACCGACTACGCAGCTCCGGTAGCAGCTGCAGGCTGCAAAGCAAATGCGCAGAATATTTACCAGCGTGCCTGAAAAACAAGGAAGACGGTTCTTTATTTTGATTGATGTTTTCCCCTCTGAATCATAGCTCTTTTCATAAGCATTCTCTACTGTTTTGAGTTTACTACAAATAGCAGCATTAAGTTAATGAATAGAGAGGCCCATTGTTAGCCCGTACTTAGTGATAATCGTTGCATGGATAATTTATCAGGAGCCTCAGTAGTTGGATTGCATTCAGTCAGTTTGTTACTGTACATAATTTGTTTCAAAACAGTCAGTGCTTTTTTTCAAACAGACACAAATGACCACTTCAAAAAGAAATGTTTATAGAAATAACTGATGGGAACTTTTGACTCCCTTTGTTTACTTTCCTGTGACTGACAGGTATCAGGCGGGTGGGTCGAAGACCAGACCAGCAGGGCCAACCTGGTTCTCAGCATCAGGGTGGGCAGAGCGAAGGGCGACCGGGAGACAAGAGGCCAGACCGGAGACCTCCCCGCGAGCGCCGCTTTGAAAAGCCTGCAGAGGAAAAGCCTGAGGGAGGTGGAGAGTTCTCCACAGACAAGTAAGTAGTTGTGATGAACAAAGAAGAGTCCGCTGTGTCTGGAGAGTTTGAGAGTTTCATCTTTAAGTTCATGTGACCTCAACATAATGTTTTTAATCTAATGTCTGTCTGTGTCCCATCAGGCCTTCTGGAGACAGGCCCCCCAGAGGGCGTGGTGGTGGCCGGGGTGGGCGTGGTGGAAGAGGACGAGGAGGCATGGGCCGAGGAGACGGCTTTGACTCCCGTGGAAAACGAGACTTTGACAGACACAGCGGCAGTGACAAATCGTGAGTCAGTCCTGGTATCTGAGACCTTAGCAGACCAACGAATCTAAAAATAGATGTGGCTACTTAGCAAAGCATCCTATTCGTCAAACCTTATTTTATTTATTTATTTATAATCAAAAGAAGCTGTTTCAGCTCTTTAACTACTAAAGTTTGCCAGGATCTGTGGTGTGTACTAGTAAGTTTGATTAAGTGGCTAGCATGGTATGTTGTGCCTGAAGCTCGAGTTTTCATTGTCATAAAGGTAGCATATGTTTTAACCTGGCTAGAACCTCTTGGTCACTGATGTTGCACAACTAGACCATTTGCTTTATGCAATATTAACACACTATTTTGCACAGATTATCATGTACACTAAAAGAACAGCAGCTATGAACAGTTGGTTCAAATTAGTTCACACTAACCGTTGCTAATAGAGCTTGTAATAAAAGATTTATTTATCTGCTGGTATTCATCTAAGATAATATTCAATCAGTAAATTGCATTTACTTTGAGTTGGCCCAAAGCAACGTGATCACTCATCACTCATTTTGGAACAGTGTCAGACATAAATGCAGTTCATAAGAATAATTTTGAAATATTTTGCAAAAGCTCCTATGTTAGAAATAAAGCGGAGGCATTGAGTGTGCACTGAGTAGTACAATTAGTAAAAACTCTTACATTTTAACAGTCAGCAATTTCCTGCCAGCATTCTTCTGTTGCTGTATTTGCAACAGCAGTGTTTTCTCTTTGCTGTTACATTTGGCATGTTTTTCATATCTCTGTATTGTAACAACTCTCTTGTTAACTGAATTAGGCAGATTGCGATCAGTCTGTTTTGTGTGGAATAAGGGGCAACTGAAGCACCAAATGTGTTTTTGTGTCTGATAAGGAATACCTGTGTTAACAATCAAAATATATATAACTTAATATCTCTGATTGGTTTTTCGAGTTTGTCAGACCAGCTCAAGCAAAGTCAGTATGGCTGTGCCAAACTTGCTTGACAGCGTACCCATCAGTTTGCACTATGAACATTTGCGTTTATTTTCTTATATATGGGTCTATTAGCAGTGACACTTTGCATAGAACATTAACATGAGTGTTAAATAACTTTGCAGACTTGGATCATTAGCCTATTTCCTCCCCAGATTATTTAAATTCAGCTAGCTGCTTTTCACTAACTACTTGAGGTCAAGGTTTGATGTTGGTTTCAGAAATACTTTCCATTGTGGTCTTTTAAATGTTTTTATATAGCAGCCATCAGTGTTTGTGTGTGTGTGTCTGTTTGCTCCAGCAATCAGAAAAGTGAGGACAAGCGCAGTGGCAGTGGCTCAAACAATTGGGGCAGCGTGAAGGATGAAGTGAGGTGAGTTTTCAACAGACATGTGGCCTGTTTAACTCAGCAGTGCTGTCTGCAAGATAATAATGCACATCTGAAAACTTGTTACTTACTGTGTGTGGTGTATGTGAAGCACCTCTGTTTTTGTATTCAGAAAAAGACTGCCAGTATTTGAATAGTGTGCGCTACATACTGTGCGTTTGGGGTTTCATGCTATGAAGGAAAAACAAAGCAAGTGTGACTGTAAATGTGTTCTGTAATGTTTACAAAACTGTACTATCTTTTAATTATTTTAATAAGCGCTCACTGACATTAGATAAAATATAGGCAACACAGTGTGTATTTTTTAGCTAGCTTGGAAAGGCTCCACTTAGAAGCAAAGTTTCAGCTGAAGGTAATATATTAGTATTGATAAGGTGTGTGTGTGTATGTCTCTGTTCCCAGTGAGGCTGAGCAGACTGTTGCTGCTGAAACAGCCCCAGAGGGTGAGGAAAACGCACCTGCCAGCTCTGAGAACAAGTGAGTTCCCATTTCCTCAGAGATGTTCAGGTTTCAGGTGATATTTCGATGTTTGATGGTATAAGAACCTGCCTTACAACTATAGAAAAAGCAGTTTTAGGCATCATAATTCTACATCATCAAGCTGTCCTGTGTGGCCAGTGTTCATCTCTGCATGTGCATGTTCGTCACAAAGCTTCAGTGCAAACAGGATAAACATTGTCACTGACCTTTTGGCCTCAGGATTAGAGAGCATGTATAGAGCTAAGAGGATTGGCTGTTTTGAGGTTTAAGGTCCTACATTGTGATGTGCTGGCTTTCCAGGGAGAATGAGGTTGAAGAAGTTAAAAACGAAGGCCCCAAAGAGATGACCCTGGACGAGTGGAAGGCCATGCAGGACAAGGAGCGCACCAAGGTTGAGTTCAACATCCGAAAGCCCAACGAAGGGGCTGACAGCCAGTGGAAGAAAGGATATGTGCTGCACAAGTCCAAGAGTGAAGATGTGAGTTTGGGGATTTATGGTACAAAAAAGGAAACCTTTACCCCCACAAAAAAACTGCTTTTCACTTTACCCACTGCAGCTGTTTACAGCAGCAAAAAGTAAATATAGCTCTGTTTTCAAATTTAAGCACACT
This sequence comes from Acanthurus tennentii, assembly GCA_029783805.1. Taxonomy (NCBI): domain Eukaryota; kingdom Metazoa; phylum Chordata; class Actinopteri; order Acanthuriformes; family Acanthuridae; genus Acanthurus; species Acanthurus tennentii. The sequence continues at coordinate 6,707,660 of JAPZDZ010000004.1, read as the reverse complement.
GACAGCTTGCTAGTTAACAATAAATCCATTTTTTTTTCTTACAGAGCAAAAAAAAACCCCAGAAATACAGACGGAGCAAACATGAGAAAGTAAAGCAGTGATAAATAAAGCGTGAGAAAATTCTTGAAGGTGTCCATCACAATTCTTCAGAGCCCAAAGTGATGTGTTAAAAATGTCTGTTGTGTGAGCAAACATCAGAAGAAGCTGCCTGGAAGCAGCAAATGTTCGACTGAAACGATCAATCAGTTATCAAAATAGTTCCAGAGTCATTTTTAACATGCTTTCAAAGCTGACCGCCAAGAACTTTCTTTTTTAGACCTGCTGCAGTAACTCTTGTCTAGTGTTCACATCTTGCATGATGCTGTGTCTCAGCTGCTGACCTGACCCTGTGTCCATGAAAAACCTTCTGCTGTCTTTGAATTTCAGAGGCCTGTTGGTGCTTTGATTGACTCCGCAGAGACAGAAGCAGACTCACACGCTCTGTTCCACAAGGTGCCTGCAGCTCTCACACTCCTCTTTCACCCACACAGTCCCTTAAAACATTCAGTGTTAACAATCTGTATAAACCCATCTGTTAAGAAAATGGTGAGCTGTTCAATGTACCTTATAAATATTGGAATGGCATGTTCATTTTTATATCAGTAAAAATTAAGGATCTAAAGACAGTGTTGGTGTTAAACAACACTAAAAGAAACACAGAACACAAAAGTTCACTCTGTTAGCATAAAGTTAGTGTTGGTTACTTTGTTAGAGAGAAGTCGATGTCTAACATTGTTTCACCATCTGTTCTTATCAACAGGCCAACCCCGATGAGTCTAGTGACCACCACTTCCGCAAACCAGCCAATGACATCACATCTCAGCTGGAGATCAACTTTGGAGACCTTGGCCGCCCTGGCCGCGGGCGTGGGGGTGCTCGCGGAGGCAGGGGAGGCCGCGGCGGGGGAGGCAGCAGGACGGCACGTGGGGGAGGACGGTCCGAAAAGGTAACAATAGAGGTTGTTTTCGCTGCCAGCAACAAAGGTTTAGTGTCCCTCACACAAAAGATTTAGCTCGCTGTCTCTGAACAGGCTGTAAAACCACTGATTTGGAAAACATACAGTAGAACACTGAGGCCCTGAAATAACAGACCAGTGGCCACAAGTGCCATGATACAAAACTCACAGACTGACCTCATGGCAGTAGTACGGTTGATTTGCGTAGCAGCCATGCTTACTTTTGTGAGTTTAGAGTTTTAATAAGTAATAATTAACTGTATTTAACTGTAAAGTACCAAAAGCTTGCATCAAATTCTTACTGCTTTTCTAAATTATTTTATGAATCTAGGGCTGCAGCTGAGCAAGTTTTTCATTTGTTGATTGCGGACAACTCATCTACCAATCAATCTGTTGACTTTTAAGTTCAGCTCTACTTAAGTTATATCTATATATATACATATATTTTAAACATTGAATTTTAAATGTTAATTATTTACAGTGTTAGACTGTCAAGTCAGAATCATTGACTGTATAAAACACTGGACAAACCCTCCATGACGTCACCCGTTGGTTTCTGCATGAGCGAAAGTGAAGC
>JAPZDZ010000004.1:6679825-6692302 GCA_029783805.1 Acanthurus tennentii | reverse complement strand
TAATGAAAAATTTGTATCTTAGAAAAACTTGAATCTTTACAAGCTGCAAATCCCAAAATAAAAAGGGGGCTGTCCAAATGTTAATTCATCTTATTTAGGCGTTAAGCATTTAAAATAAACCATGTTGCTCTTAGCAGTGTAGAATCAAGTTGTAATCTGACATCTGACAAAAGGAAGTTCTAGCATACCTTTTTCCAGTCCTCAGATGGAACATAATCCTCATCTTCATCTGACTCTTCCTCTTCATTATTATTACCTGAAGCACAGTTAATGAACAATAAATCTCACAAGACAACCTGCAGTGTTTTCATCAATGCATTCTTTCAGTTGCAACAAGAAGACAGAAGAGAAGAAAAGAGGTAAGATGGGACGTACTTTCAAAGTATTTGAGTTTCTGGGGACGAATAAGTTCTGCAGTGCCAAGGGACCTGACAGAGCGAGTGCGACTCTCAGAAGTTGCCTGGGCCTCATCCCCCTGTGCTGATGATTTTTTAACACCCTCACCCTGAAAACACAAAGATATACAAAAATGCTGCAAACAATTCTGAAATTACACACAACAATCAAGACAGTAAATAATGATTAATTTATGAAAATCATATTACTGTCAGGAGACATAAAAAGCACCAATTTACCTCATTTCTTTTCAACTCGCCAGTGCTTCTGCTACTTTCATCATTGTCTAGGTCCTCTTCCTCATCCTCTTCATCATCATCCTCCTCTTCTTCTTCTGGTTCTTCCTCCTCCTCTTCATCCTCATCTGCTGGTGAACCGCCGCCATAACCATAAAGATTTAGCAGCTCATGAATGGGCATCTCTCCCTCCTGTTGAAAACAAAAATATATACATTGTTCGGGGTTTTTTATACTATAAAATGTACTTAACTTACATCATGCAATTTGATGTCTTAACAAATAATTAAGTCTTTATGTAAAGCACAAAACTTAAAACTCTGTATTGAAAGCTCCCCTTGTTCTCAAATAACTGAGAGTTCTGTTCAAGTGCTGAGCTACACAACAGGGTTTATAACCAGATAGGGCTGAAATAAAGAAGTAGAAGCTAAAAGCCTGAAACTGACCCTTGTAAGATCTTCAATTTCATTGGCATTGGTCTCATCTGCTGCCTCCAGCATTTCCTCTTCCTCCAGGGTGCGTTCATCATCAAAGTCATGTACAAGCATATCTGCTGTTGGGTCGAAGTCATGGTCATCGGAACCTGCTGAACCTCCTTGAAAAGTTGAAGCAATATTGCATATTTAGGCTAAAAGTAAAATTGAATGAAACGTTTTCTTTAAGTTTTTATGAACAACAAACAATACAGGTTCATCCATTGTTTTTTTGGTTAATGTTGTTTTTGTTTTGTTTTCTTTAATGTCATATTTCAATTACATATATGTGGGTATAGGGATGGGCAACATCAATAAAATCTTCAACTCCTATATGCGAAAATTTATAAAAGCAGTATCAATATATGATTTTTTGCAGTCAATCAAAACTAATTCAAACACTTAACAGATGAAAAACAAAGGTTGGGGTGTCTATTCTGATAAGTCAGGGAAAATATAAATATGTATATATGTCCCCCCACTTAAAGCCTGCACATATAAATTGCAAGATTTGAAACTTTTAAACATAATCATAATTTGTAATACATTTTCCCTTGTTCATAAAAGTAACTAGTGTAAACAAATGTAAAAAATTTAAAAAAGCATGTTTTTATCCCTTTTATTTTGCTGTTTTGATATGGATGTTAGGACAATAACAGTAAAACAAATAAATTAATTAGTTAACGTACTACAAAATATTCCAATCCTCTTCTTTTTCTTTAAAGAAACGTGATTCTGTAGCTTTCCCTGTAAAATGTAATCGCTGCTCTAAGCAACACATTTTAGACGTATTATACATATATTACATGGACCACATATTCAAACCTATGCGCTACACCTAAACAAAAAAAAAGCTTCAACTTTTTGTGACGTTACCTGGGCTCGCATTCCCGAGGGAGGGCTGTAAAACGGAAAAGAGGCACATAAATAAAGTTGATCAGCTCCAGAGGCAAATATCTCATTATATTTACAATCAGAAACGGTCCGCTGCTTTCTGTAACTTGACGTAATCGAGTTGTTCATGGACGGTAACATAAATATAAGAAAAAGCGCGCCTTAAAAGTTTGCTGTTTCATAAGACAGAAACAAAGACTGTCACCACTTCCTGTGGGAAAATTCAGGCTGCATCTCAAGACTACGAATACTTTCAATGCATTCAAAAATAATAAGCTACAACGGGGTTAGTTTACTGGGTTCGTTTACTCGACTGGCTAACTTACATTACAAATTAGATGCTAATTCTCCTTTATATTTAGCTTACGCGTCCAAGTTGAGATTAATATCAACCGCCGACAAATGATGCTAACACAACATACAAAATATTTCTAATAGCGTAACTTACGATATTTATTTATTTAATTTAAAACGTCATAAGGATAGTTAGTATTCTTAAACAAAACCGCCAAGAAACATCGCTAACGCCGCAGCTACCTTTCGTCAAGGCTAGCGCAGCAAACGTTAGCTAAATCCGAAGTTTACTAAACATGCTTGTGTCAAGAATTGGCTATTATCTAGCACCGCAAACAGCGGATTCGTAATTTCGTGTACAAAAGCTACATCACACAAGCAATGTAAACGCTTGACTGAACTAACTATCTTGTGGTATAAAATTATTTTTTCCTAATATTTATTTCACTTTCTTACCTCCGCCATGTTTGCAATCCTGCAGGGTCACGTCAGAGGTCAGCGGCAGTTCCCGGATGTAGAGCCCCGCCCACCTGCGGTAAATGCTACCAAAGCGTTGCTGTTGTTATAACATATATATCTCATGTTAACTGTGCAATATTATTTTATGTTCACAAGCCGTCATCAAACTTAACATCAACATCAGAGTTTAACAATGTACACAGTGTTAAAATGCTGTAATTTCCTGTATTTTAGATTTTTCATTACATTGTAATCATTGAAATTCAATGTATTTTATAAGTTCAAATATGAGAAATAGTCAAAAGGACAAGATAGAGGTCTCTGTAAAATACATATTACTTCAGTGCATTTTAAATTAAAATGACAACATTTGGAGGAAATACAGAAAGTTACCTCCCAAAAAAGAGGCATACACGGTTTCAGGCTTTCAGTTTTATTTTATTATATTAGGTTTCATAATGTTGATCCATCAAGTAGTTACTAAAGAAACTAACAACAAATCCTTTAAAGATCTTATCCTAAAAATTAAGAGAAATATATAAAATATTTAAAGCTTATAACAATATGTGATAAGGACTTTACACTTCATATTTGTAATTCCAAAGTTAGGTTGCACATTGTGTAACACCACATAACAACACTGTAAACATCATGGGAAAATTCTGGACTGTCTCTGATCAAATTAAGTTGTGAACATTGGGTGATTAAATGTATACTCTGATTAGGCCTATGACATCCAACTACTGATGCAAGACATTTACTTGCTTTTGTACCACCACCACCTGATGATGATTTGCCACAGCAGTCACAGTTTCATGCTACTTATATATACTTATATAATCATATATGATGATAAACTGGAATCCTTGCAGTGAAAGGTAATTTAGTGTTTTAAAAGCAGCCACACCTATAAGGGTCACTTAAGTGTAAATGACAGGTCTTTGAGAATAGCAAATGTAAGAAAAGTATTTACATAATTTACTATGAGGTGGGAGATCAGGGATTGTACAATGTAAAATAAGTGACACTTGATTTTATTCCCAAGATGCCACAGAGAACAGGCTCATTTTACAAAGTATCAACATTTAGAGTGACACAAGCCCAAAGACCTGCCTCAACTTCAGAATACCATTTATGACCACCAATTGCTTGAGTTTTGTAAAGCAGCAAACATTCTCCTTGGTGGAAGATACATTTAAAATGCAAACTAAAATTTTGATTACAATTATACATTGATTATTTCTTAGACCCTAAAGCCGGTAATGACTGTTTCGTGCTTAACTATTCCATGACATGGTTCAATTTGACAGCACGTGTATGGATAATGCAACTGTCCTTTCTTGGAATTGTCGATTTATGTTCATGATAATGGGCACAGACTCCACTATGTTTCTATTTAGAGAGCCATCAACTCAGTTTGTTGTAGAACAGCTATCGCAAGTGAGCCATTAGGCAATACTTTGCTAAATCCATGGCAATAAAAACCCTGCAGTTTGGACATAAAAGAGCAATTCTTTCTCTGTAACATTTACGAAAATGTAGTCAATTAGTGATCATAACACTGGCCTACATTCCCACACACATCTCAAACGGTCAGATTAACATCCGATGATAAAAGTAGATGATGATGATGACTACCAAAGATAATACACAACATTTACAAATGAGACTTTGGAAAGTGTGTGATGTCACTGGGTACTCTAGATAAAAGGGTCGATCAGGGCATATGTTTTCAGAGAATAAACAACATGAGGTCCCTACTCCTGTTTGCGATGCTGCTGTGCATGCTGTACGTAGCACAGGTTCAGACACAGGATAACACACTGAGGCTGTGTGGCCGGGCATTCCTGCGGGCAGTGGTGTACACCTGCGGAGGATCCAGATGGAGAAGAATGATGGTAGAAGAGGAAACTTTGCAAGATGGTGAGTACACAGCAATTTAAAGCTTTGTAGCTTTGGGTTTCATTTCAAATCTGTAAACCAAATGGCGCCTGTGGTAAACAAAAGCTGGTATTTCTTGACAGGTAGCAGAGAACTAGACCTGAAGACAACAAATGTGCCAGCAATGGACCGTCACTGGCGAGACCTGAGCCAGGCGCTTATTTCAGAGTGCTGTGAACTAGGCTGTCGAAGAAGTGACCTCTCCATACTCTGCTAGAGGGGAACATCCCTGGGGAGCCATCATCAATCTGTCACAGTCATTCATTTGTTTAAAAAATATGGATATATATTTATCTTCAGAACACAGTTAAAATAATGTAATTTCATTTTCATGCTAGAAAAAAAATAAAAAAACATCCTGAATTTTGGCTATAAATCCTTGTTTTATCATTTTATACATTAGAAAATATACAACATAGTTAAGAACTCCATCTTTTCCTATTTGCCAGAAATGCATGACTAAAGTGAGGCTTGGTTTCTTATCAAAGTTCTTTGAAAGTCCATGTGAGTCACTCAAAGTAAACAGCATACACAGTTGCCACACCAAACAGGGAGCTGTTCTTAAAGGAGTAAGAGGCGAAGGTGTCATTTGATGCATCCCACAGACAGCGGCTGCTGATTTGCATGCTCTGTCCTGTGAGCTGGCCAATGTGGACCAGGACCACAATCTTATATCGGGGAATCATAAGGTCCTTCACACGGGCTCTTATCACCTGGGAGGGGCAATCCGAAGAATGTTACTGATAGAACAGAAATACCCAACTGATCAAAAGGTTCAAAGGTTTTTTTTTATGAATAAGCCTTTGAGATTCATTTACCTCACAAAGGGTTTTTGTCATTTTTTGAGACCACTCTACTTCATATTTCTCCTCTATGAGGTAGCTGGTGAGTGCATCCTTCAGTATGTCTGTGACAGCAAGAACAGGGAAGCGTTTGCAAGGTCCTGTGGTCCAAAAAGCAAAACAGCAATAACATGGTTAATAAGTTTGCTCAAAATACAATTGCATTGATTTGGACTGAATTTATTCATTGAAAAGCTATGATGGATTAAAACTATACAACAGCAGATGTTGTATCAAAACATCTGCTGCAAGATGTTTCTGGTTATGCTTACTTTCAGCTCTTAAAAAAAATGTGGCACATACTACTATTTTGAAGTTTAATGCCAAACTTACAACCAAGAAATCTTTTTAGTGCTCTAAATAAAGCTGAATAATTTGTGGAATATTTTGATGATCTAAATTTCATAAAGAGCCAAAGTCTTGTTCAATTAAACTTTTTGAGTCAATCAGTAGTTGGTGATGTTGCTGTGCATGTTAGTCATAAAAATTTAAGTAATCCTTGAGCACAGAGATGATTGTTAATATGTAAGATGAGGTGTATAATACACTTCAATGTAAGGGAATAGGGATTGCACAATATAAAAAAGGCAACAAATGTTTTTGTCTACCAGATTCCACTAAAAAACAAGCTTGTTTTACATTTTATGAATTCTTAAGTGACACTGGAAAAACAGCCCTGCCTTTACTTCATAATACCATTTAAAATCAAAATCAGCTTGAGTTTTGTATAGCAGTATGCACTCTCCTCGGTGAAAGATACATTTATAAAGCAATCTAAATTTTTTATCACAATTATGTTGAGTGCTTTGTGTGCTCGGCCAGTAACAAAGTGAATGCTATCTTACCCAACTGATAGGTGTTCTCCATTGTTACAGCCAGCCGTGCGTTGTCATCATGATGTCCTAGTTCATCTATGCATGACACGGTACTTATAGAGCTGAAAGTCATGATCCAATTGAAGAAGTTACCAGGAAGTAGGCCATGGTGGCCAAAATTCACTCTTTTTGACCAACTTCCACAAATCAGATAATTAATGAGAGCTGACAGTGACTTCTAAACCATATATACTGTTTTAGGAATGTTTTCTGAATCAGTCATAACCTTTGCCGCTTGAAGCCAGAGATAACTAACAAAGATGAAAAAAGAGGATGAAAGATGGAAACTGTTAGCGATGTTGACTCACTCCTTGGTCCTTCCAGTTGTTTCTTTGCCTCTGACTCCATGGCTTCCCTCTGAGGGTGCCTTACCTGTCCTTTTCTCTCTTCTTTGGGATTTGTCTTTAAGCAGATCAGACATCTCAGCTTCCTTCAACTTGTCTTCACAGGAGCTGGAAATATTAAGCTGTTAGCCTCATTAGTTGATTAGTTAGATTCAGCGGTACACAGTAGCTAACTCCAATATTTAAAGATATCCGGTATAAAACACACAAAAAAGAGGGACTTAAGAAAAGGAAATACTTGAATACGGAGAAGGTAAAATTATTCAAAAATTCCCACGCTAGCCTTTCTGGTTAGCGTGCTAGCTGTGGTTTATAAACCAACGTTGCCTAAGGTAAGTCTAAACAATAACGTTATCTTTCTACACATTATGTCCAGTCAAGTAGGTAATACAGACACATAACTGGCGGGAATTTAACACGTTTTTACCGATTTCAGGGCCTCTTGTACCGAGCAGAACGATGCAGCGGAGTGAAGCTTGGTGTTGTCATAGCAACTCCATGTACGAGCGCTTCCTGCTAAGGTGTTCGAACTACAGTGCACTGCTTTTACTGGTGGCATTACAAAGAAAGCAGTGTTGGTTAAAGTCCTGTGTCTTATCATAGACTCATGGCTGCAGAAATGTTTAAGCAGTAGACCATGAAGGAACTCAGTGGTCTGTTCATACTAGTGTACCCTACTGTAGCAGATGAATCACTTTGATACATCACTTTTCAACAACAGCGATGTATTGATGCTGAGCGGCAGTGGAAATTTTTGCAAATAGGAACAAGCAGGTAAAGGACCCCTTTCTAGAATAGGGCAGGAGTTTAAAATTCACTTTCTACCCTGTGTGTATACAATATTACTATGTATTTTTTAAGAACTAAAGTCAAAATCAAATTATGATCTCATCTAATGAGGGAATTTAATCTTTTACTTTGTTTCATTGTTAATGTTATTTCTTTAGTGCTGATGCTGTGTCTGTCCACTGTACCCCACAGTATACTTGTATATCCCTGAACAAATGAGAGGGAGATACTGTAAATGTCTCATATTTCCTCTTCTTTATTACCAAGTAAAACAGGTATGACATTATATTGATTTTTTTCATATATTTACTTTCAAAATCTTTGGATGGGAAATTTACATGAAATGTTTGCATATTTTGTGTCTAATGCAGTGAAAGAAACACAGCCAAAAAGTTGTAGAAAAAATAAACTGACAGAAATCCTCCATTATAGAACATAGCATATGCTCAAAAATAAGGCAAAGTAAAAACATAAGCTTTTTTAATAGAAACAGTATGAACTGTTATTCCTCATTACCTGAAAAAAAAAATCTTTTTTTCTTTTTCTGGGATCTAAATGTAATATTAAACCCAGGCCCAAACTGAGTCAACACATTAAAACATTCTATAAATGTGATGTTCAAACACATATTAGCATGTTTACATGTGAAATGAAGCCATAAGCTGTTGTATTAATGAAACTTTCAAATGTGTTTTGTGTGCAGGTCAAACACAGGAGAATGTCAAACACCTATTTTAGATGCATGGAATGGGAATATCAATGAGAACATGCCAAATTTACCGACAATGGTTTTCTGAAGGTGCAACAACAGCAAAACAGAGATTTGAGGTTTAAGTGAAGGCAAAAATTCTCCTCTCATAGCACAATTATACAATAACACACAAATTGTGACCTTATTGAAATGGATAAGGTGGTATTGCATTGATAAGACTGGTGATGGACAAATGCAGATTTCATGCGGCACCGTTTGGAGTTATTTAGCAACAGTAACACTTTTTTTGTACAAGAAACCCACATGTAAAACAATAGACTGACAGTGGTAGTGGTATTGTTACAGAGAACCTAATGCATTATGAGTGCTGACATCAATAAACCAAGAGACAATTACAGACACATCCATATGCCCAGAGAAATAGTTGAAACATAGCTTTCTATGTACACTTTTTACACTTAAGTTTTTAAATATTGCTATTAGAAAATGATAGAACATTTATTCAGCACGGTGGAAAAGGAAGAAAGTAAAACAGGACACAGGGAATAGTGCTGTCTTCTAGAAAGACATTTTGTTATTCTGTGATGGCCCCAAAAATACTCATCAAGACTTCTATCAAAGATCATGGTCAAAGGAATTGGCCAAGTTTTTAAGCAGCATCAAAGGCAACTCCTACAATCTTCCGCCCAGGTCCTGTCTACATTTCTCCTGAAACTTAAAGCTCCTTTTCACCACCGTATGGCACTCACATCTAGTTCTGTATGTGTCTCATTTCTTAAGGCCCTTTCAAACACAACTTCTCCCTCATTAACAGAATAAATTAACCAAACTGACCCAGTGAAAGTAGCAGCTTCTGTTAGTCACACAAGTATCACCCTATTGTTATAAAAGTTGACCACTCACACACCACCGAAAAATATCACTTAAGTCCTGTGATGTGGGAAATTTGATGTATCATAGCATAGTATATGCCCATCATGGTGATGTAAAGATTTTGTTCTGCAGCGGGTTTTAATGCTGTAGCTGATTAACTGACAGTTTTGATTCTGCTTTTAGACCCGTTAACAGCACAATGCCATCATAGTAGCTGTAAAGGCTGCTTGTGTAAAAATATAGCATTACATTTATGTGCTTCCATCCAGATCGCAAGAAGGGACATTTTGGGCACTGAAACAAGTTTTTTTGCAAGCACATAAATTATTTATCAGCCCTCAAAAATAACAAACAAAAATCTGTTGCTTTCTTTTTGCATCTTTGCCTCAATTAATTATCATTTGCTAAGAAGAGGGTAAGCTATCAAAATGGTAGGCTATGCAGTAACAGCTACTAGACACATAAGTTAAAAAATACTTTATACAACTTTGGTCTCATATCTGCCGAATTCATTAACCTCTTTGAAATACAGTTTGTGCTCTTCTTTACTTGCTAGCCACTGTGGTCCCAGTAGTGCATGCACTGAGAGCACCTGCCCTCCTTTCACCTGCAGTCTTGTGCAGTCCACGTTACTAGCTAGCTATATCTGCCAGTAATGCTGTAAGGCATTTCAATCATTAATGTAGTTCCTTATAAAAAGTGAAAGTGGTCCTGCTATTTTTATGAATGAATGAATGAATTTATTTATTTATTTATTTATTTATTTATTTAGCCTCTTGGATATTTCAGAATTTGGGAATACCTTTTAGTCTCGACAAGCTCTGGCTTTAGGGCAGCTAATTTTCATCCATTAACTGCTAAATTTAAAATTTGGCCTTTACTATTGAGCAGAGAGTGAACACTGAGTTTATAGTAGATTTATCAGACCTCTTTTTGCTGCTAACAGCAGCTTGCTACTACGAGAACTGAGTGAATTGAATCAGTAATGTTGCAGGCTGGAAGACCAAAACTATTAACTAAACAATGCTATATGGGTGATAATGGATCTGTGGATTTGACACTACAAGCCACCTCTTTCACATTAGAGTAATAATGAGATCCATTGTTAATATGAAAAAATCCATTATATTCACTTAACAACTTAAATTAACATCTTGCATTTAAATCTGAGATAAGGCAAATGAGTTGAGCTTGGTAAAAATAGTTATTATTATGACATAATTGCAAACCAACACATTTAATAAGTCTAAAATAGATTTCTCTCTTCTCCAATGAAAGCATTCTTTATATGATGATCTTTTTTTTTTTTTTACAAAATATAATTTATGTACTTGCAAACAAAGTTCTCACAATTCCCAATCATGTGACTCTGACTGAGGCACAAATATAATTCCATATAAAAAGCACCTTCAGAATAAGAGCATTGATTTTTGTCCAGCTCTGCGGGTCATTTTGAACTGTGAACTGAATAATCACCTTTAATTACAAGACTGACAGAATGGGCTGTGACACTTCAGAGGCAGTCTACACAGAATCCTTGATTCTGCATGTAAATTCTGCAATAAAAATCGGTCACACATGGTTGAAAAAAAGGCTGATTTGCGGTGGCAGTGTAAATCAGATATTACCACGTAACCTATATCTTATTGGAATACAACTGCAAAGCAACCCTAAACTACACTTAGTTTTTGATGTTTTGTTTTGATTTTTTTTACTTTTTCCATTCTTTTCCACCTTGTTTTAGATTGTTTTCATGTTTTATAATCTATTCACATTATCTTTTACAGTGCATTTGCAATGACAACCAGTCAGACAAAAGAAATGGTAAAGAATAAGGCTGTATGAATCCACAATTATGTCAACGAGAACAAAGAATCAGGGTTTTCTTATATTTTACTCCATGTAAGCCCAGAAGTGTTCCAAGTGCACAAAACTAACAGTTTGTATTTACTTGCATAAACTCAGCAGCATTCAGCCTACTGAATAGATGTTATGAAGTCAAATATCATCTGTATGTGTGTGTGTGTTGTTTACTGTTATTCTGTCCTAACCATTATTTCTAATGGTTGCTGAAGTTAATGTTTTAAATGCACTAAACATGGGATGGATCCATAGTCTTCACAGTCAAACAGCCATTGATTCTTTTGGTACCGTTCACAAACAGGTCCACTAATTATCCGCCAAATATTTCCCTGTGAAGCAAAAAGAAACATGTCAGAGTGCCAACGAGTTCAGTCCTGAGAGTCTCTGAGCATCTAGGTGACTGAACCAAAGAGCAAACCAATTAGGTCACACACTTTCCTGACACTTGAACTGACCTGCAGCAAACCTCTTCTTGATTAGCGATAGCCGGTAGCCGGTCCCAACCAGCTGGATGTCACACCCTGACAGAGTGCTCCCCTCACTGGTGAACTGGACTGCCAGCTGGGAGGGTCTACAGGGACCCTCTGTCATCTGGAACCTGCCCAGAAGAGCCCCTACTCCTGTGGGACAAAGATGTACTATTGACGTTTCACTACTAACTTTTACAATTCTTTACTCTCTGAAACTGTACACTTGTGTGTATTGTGTGTTGTGTGTATATGGTATGTATGATTTGATGGCATCTAGCAGTGAAGGTGTAGACTGCATCCTACTAAATATCCCTCACTCCCCCCCCCCCCCCCAAGCATGTTGGAGAACCTATGGTGGCCACAAAACTCTTGTGGCCCTCTTTAGATCCAGTGTTTGTTTTGGCCCTCTTTGTTTAAGGCTACTGTAGAAACATGGAGGATCAACATTACAGACTCCATGGAAGAGGACCTGCAATCTCCTTGAATATGAATATGAACTCTTCTGAGGTAATAAAAACACAATGATTCTTATTTTCAGGTGTTCATACACTAATGAAAACATACTTATGAATATTTAATGCCATTTCTGCTATATTCTAGAAATAGAACCCCCTAAATGCGACACACCTTTAAAAGAATAAAACTTCTAGCCTTAAAGCAAAAGGCGCATACTGAAATTTTTGTTTTACAATCTACTGACATAAGGTAGAATTTAATGAGACTGGTTGATTATGTGAGAACATTAAAAAAAGTAACCCTTACCTCCATTTTCAGATCTGTGAGAGAGGCTGGGAATTTTCCACTGTATTGTCTGCTGCTCTGGATTCCTGAATGAGACAATAATTCTACATTATTGTGGACATTTTGCTGTTTGATAGGAAGTAACACTTATACAGTAAAACGTAATTCTCAAAAGTTCTCATTATACATCGAGACTCAGAAAGTTTTCAGTACAGTTACCCATATTTTTGGTGAAGAATTGGCCATTGAGCCAGCATCTTTATTCACTTTCAATT
>JAPZDZ010000004.1:6629786-6653800 GCA_029783805.1 Acanthurus tennentii | reverse complement strand
GTGTGTGTGAGATGGAGAGAGAGCAAGACAGAACTGGAGAGAGCTGGATCGTCAGAGACAAGCCCAAGCAATGGCCTTTACCAAAATAGCACAAGCAAGAATCTCTGTGGGCAACATAAATTTGAGCATGATGAGTGTAATCAAACTGAAAAGGGTTAGACATGCGACATAAACTATCTTCATGACCATGTGATGCTGAGGATTCCTTTGTCACAACTCTGTGTTTGCCTCCCTGCCTGCCTGCCAGTCTGTTTGTTTATCTGGTTGTCTCTCGGTCTCTCAAAACATCCTATTACACTACTCCATCTCTGCAGTTAAAGTCCAGGCACAGGCTGTTAGTGACCTGCTTACCTTTTGATATTTCCAGTGTTGATAAAAGCTAATCCTTTCTGATAGGCATAATTGCCAAAGAAAGGTGGTCATACAAGCTTAAGAGGCCTTTGACCTTTAAGCGGCATGCTGTATCCTTGTTAGTTGACCAAACAGGATTGAATCCATTCACTAAGCTCATCTTATCATCTAGCTTATCTCATCTTGACTCCAAGGGGCTTTACAGGGGGAGTGGGCGCATTGAACAAGGCGCATTTGAGCTGCCTAATACTGCACTAAATTTTATTATATAGTTAACCTAACCAGTCATGTTAATGATAAAATGAATTAAGCTCATAAATGTATTCAATAGCAAATAGTTTTTACTACAAAATACTTTCCTAATGCTGTGGATGCTGATGTTGATGCTTGTTTAGTGTTTGTAAATGCTAACAATGGCGATAAAAACCATCGCTGCTGTTCAGTGTGCATTATGTTGAGCATGTTAGCATGCTGGTTTTAGCATTTTGCTAAAAAAAATGCTGCTGTAACAGTCTAATGCAAGTACATTACTGCGCTGGAGAAGTACCCTTTGATAAGTAAGTTCAAAATCTACTCTAGTCTTCCGCTCTATAGAGGAAACATGTTGGGTGAGTCTACGTAGACACACACACACAGATGTCACCAAAGCATTCTGGTGTTCCACATGTGCACCACAGACCATTGTGGTGGGACACAATAACCAGAAACCCAAAGTAGGCTATTAAAAAGGGTGAGAAAATGGGACTTTCTTAGCCAACTTCCTTTAATTACTTTCTTGATTAAATTGAGCCAGACTCCAGTAAAAGAGAGATAATGTCTCTCTTTTGATTTTTTTGTTTTGGTTGATTTTTTTGTTTTTTCTTTTGTTTGGCTCTCTTCATTAATATTACATACAGTATATTGTTTATGTATTTTTATCTTAAATATGCATTATTTTATTATTTATTGTTTATGATTTCTGTAGTTATATCCAATATTGTTTGGTGCATAAACCAGTTTTTTGGTTGTGTAAACCAGTCGTCCTTAATTCTAACATTCAGACTTATTTTAATCACATTGTAAAAATAGCAGAACTGCATTTGTCAATACCATATTCAACGATGCTAAGCCAATAAAGTTAATTCAGGTTTTTATTTTATTGAGAGAGAGAAAAAAAAAGACAAAGCAGCCTCAAGTATAATTTTCCTTGGGTCACCATGACAATTTCAGCCTGTGCAGTCAGCAGTTTTTCGGTACAGTTCAGTCTCTCACACAGAGTCTTTTGCCCTGAGATTGAGTTTGCAGTGAAAAGGTCTTAAATGTAATCACTATTTTGGAACACACAGCATTGGTACAAGCTGCATTAATGATGTAAATTAGCTGTGTGTGTAGGAGGGAGTTTATGTGTATTTTGAGAGATTTCAGAGAACAGAGCAGAGACTCCTGATAACCTCAATCACATTTATTCTGGTCTTTCATGACAGTGTTTTGTTCTCATATTACTTTTCCTAAAGTGAGAAAACTATTTGGATGAGATCAAAGGAGGAAAAAAAGGTCACATACTGGGATCTGATTATGGTCAACTCATCTATATGGTAATACAAATTCAACATAATACATTCATAAAGTGAAATATGTCATGAAGGACTTCTTTAATTAGTTGTTGATGTATAACACTTGATCTTTTTAAAAGAAGTCTCATATTATTACCACACAAGGAAAACAAGGCAAAGTTAAACAGATGATGATGTCCTTGACCTCCTGGAACATACATCCCAACCTAAAACCTTAAAGCACCAAGGTAAATCCCCAGGCATGACGCAGAAATGAAAATGAGTTTACTTGCTCCCCTCATGGCTCAAGGTTGTCTCATTTGCACAGGTCACCCATGCCACTGTTGTTTGTGCAGCAGTTGTGTAATCCTAGATTCTTTTGTCCTATCCTCTTATTGTTATGGCTCCTTACTGAGTGCTTAACACATGCTGAAATAACTTCCTTAAGACCTATGTAAGCAAATACCACTTTAGGTATTTGTATGCACATATATGAGAGTGCACAGGCGAGTGCGTGAGGGCAGAAAGGGAAGGGGGCTACTTGCGTGCAGGACAGGGGTGGTTTGTTATGTCAGCAAAATGTCAATCTGTCTTTGGGAGGTTATCCCATATGATCTTCCTAAATACACAGGGCTTGGTTGTCCATCTGGTTGGCAGTTGAGAGCTCACACCACCCCATTAACACCCACTGCCGCTAGCCCAGGTCTGGAGGTCTTGCCTTTCTACCTCCCACCGAGAGGATATGAAAAGGCCAACAAAGCTTTCCATTCTCTTCTTTTACTGTCAGATTTTTGGATCAGTGTAATCCACAAAAGGCTGCAACACGTGTACAGCGGTTTGGTTGCTCCCTAACAACTAACTTGACAACTAAACAATGCAATGGTTCTTGCTGAAAAGGAACACTCAGAAGAATTTTGCACATTCAGAAAAGATCCGGACTCCCCTACGTGCACACACACACATACACAGACGCGCAGAAACACTCACACAGCCAGGCAACCACCCAACATCCCCTAAAAAGTCCAAAAAGCCAGATCCGTCTGCCCTGGGCTCCCCTAAGCTATTTAGCGTGTGCAAATGAAAGATGTGTCTTGGAACAATGCGAGCCTCTAGGCAGAGCAGAATCTAGCCTTGCGCACAGCATATACACAGCAGCCCTCTGGACAAGTTTGGCACCCACACCAGCAACTGTGGGCCAAAACTCATGTTGCGTGCTAACTCAATCCCTCCCCCATCCCCTCATGCTATCCCGCTCTGCAATTATATGCTATGCTCCCACCCAAACATGCAAGAATAGGCCTTCTCAGTCAACAGACAAACCAAGTCATTCTGTCCTCAAACCATGACATCATGACCATTTGACTTCAGCCTGAAATTCAAGCTTAATTTAACTTTGTCAGGAAAAAAAAAAAAAAAAAGTGGTGTGTGTTACACTGGCAGAGCGCTGCACTGGTGTGAACAGTAACTTTTATGCAATTCTGGGAAGACACAGCTAATTTATTCTCTATATCAAACTCAGAAGGAATATGTGACTCATAACAATCTCACACATCATGTATTTACTGTAAGAAGTGGCTTGACTTGGCTTGTGCATGTTTGGAAAAAAACAGGACATTTTAATTTTCTCTATCACCATGTATGACATAATGCTCCGAGTATATTTACTAATGCTTTTACATAATATTCAATTTCAAATGTTATTTAACAGCAAGAAGGGCATCAAATTTGAGGCACTTAACTTGAA
Organism: Acanthurus tennentii; assembly: GCA_029783805.1. Taxonomy (NCBI): domain Eukaryota; kingdom Metazoa; phylum Chordata; class Actinopteri; order Acanthuriformes; family Acanthuridae; genus Acanthurus; species Acanthurus tennentii. The sequence continues at coordinate 6,650,173 of JAPZDZ010000004.1, read as the reverse complement.
AAGACACAATATTAAATAACCAAATAACTCGACTGTAACACCAAAAAAAAAAAAAAAAAATCCAAGATGATATCTCAACTTATGCTACAATATGGATGTTACACTAACTTATCAGCCAGCTTTAGTTGGGGATCATGTCCATGGCCTGTAGTTTCTGCATGTTTTCATGGGGTTTAGATGGCTGAGAGGCATCTATCAAACTGCTGACAGCTATTGTGTGAAGCACACCTCATTTTCCAAATCTGCCTCGCAACACCGTCCTCTCCTCTGTCCTTGCAGCTCTGGGAGGGGTTCTTAATAGTGTTTGAGTGCTTGCGTGTGCGTGCATGTATACGGGTATATGACAGAACCGAACCAATGACAGGCACCTCATCCCAGCCCAGCCCTCGCAACAAAGAGGACGGGTAGGTTTCACTGCAGCCCCTCTTGCTCTCCCACACGCTCATAAATAACCATACAGAGTCTCTGCCCTGGCCAGGGGGAGAAAAAAAGAGAGAAAAGGGCCATTTAGGCAACTCCTCTCCTCTCATGCCTTCCAACTGACCCTTTCCAAGGGTCACTCAGTCCAACCGCATCTCTGTACTGCGACCCCTCCCTCCTCTCCCTCTCTCCCACTGACACAAACCTGAATCATCTCAACACTGGAGCTGTGCAGAGAAGCCACTTAGCAGGCTCGGGTCATTGTAAAGGAGCATTTAAGATGTAGAATGCATAAAGCCTCACAAGCTCTCAGTACCAGAGCATGTGAGATGGCAGCCAGGGTCAGAGGTGAAGGTCACAATATGGGAGGAGGGGAATAAATCCTGTAGCATGGACGACAATGGCTGCAATCCCCACTGACAATGATGCCATTGTGGGCTATGGGTTGCTTAGTGTGTCCTGGAGCTGTGCCTAATAGAGTTATAGTGCTGATGTGATGGCTGTGTAGCTGAGGAGAGTAGTGCCCTTTTATATAAAGGGGGCAACTGCCGAGGAGCTTGAAAGAGGTCTCGGCTTCTCAATTTTGCTTTGCATGAAAGCCTGGGATTGTGCGTGTGTGTGCGTGACTGCCTGTGTGTGTGTGTGAGTGAGTGTGAGAGAGAGCAAGAGAGAGAAAGGTTACTGACTTAACTTTACTGAGCTTGCAGACATGAATTCTTTGCTTACTCACACACATGACTCCTCTCTGTAAAGACTCATAGCCCAGCAAATATTTTGATGCTTAGACATTTATTCAACCTCGGTCTCGCAGGTCAATACAGTGTCTGATTGAGGGGCTAAAATGTATCAGGTATAATTCACAGTTATCTTGTAGGTTGCAATCAATCAAGTTTTTCAGTATAGCCTCCACTACCATATGCATAAAGCTGGACACTGAAACATATATAAAACATTATAACAAGCATAGTGCCACAATGTTGACAATGTATGATTTTTCATGTTAGGAATCTACAACTGTTAGACTTTACTCCTCAATTCCAGCAGACATCTGGACTTAGGCACGAGTCTAACAGATGCAGAGTAGAGAACATGATGCTGACTCCTTGATGACTTTCATATAATCTTATGAGCAAACTGATTCCGAGGAAAACTTGTTTAACATAAGAATGACTGAATAAACACAACTTTAAAGAACATTTTTTGTTTATTTTTAATGTTACTTAAAGTAGAGCATCTTTATCAAGAAGATACAGGTTTTAAAGTTACATTGTTGAGATTTTGAAGAGTGGTTTTTCAGAAACACTACTATCACACAAGATTTTCCTGGACTCACAATTCCATTGAGATCAGCAAAAGACTGATATTCAGTCAAGTTATGGCGTTATGGCGTGACGTCCATCGGACTTGCTGGCCATGACGCAGGACATGTTTGCTGGGAGCTTACCCACAGAGCTTCTACTGATTTTAATGTGCAGGTGAGCTGAATGAATCAAATAAAGTCTTTGTTTTGTTGAACATTTGGAAGTTTCACCGTTTACTTGTGACTGTTTCTGCAATGACAAGTCAAATGTTGATGGTCATATAGTATTCTAAGTCATTTCCAAAGCAAAAATGCTGTTTTTTTTCTGTTATATATCACTACAATATAGTACAATTTGAATATCATTGGGCTTTGCAACGTAAGGATACCACAACCCTTAGTTGCAGCTTATAACCTACTGTGAACCATAGCTAGTTATCCCAGGCCTGAAAAATTGGCAGCATTTCTGGGAAATATTCCGATTACACTCGTCATGGTCAGGCCTTTATTTGGCGCACCACTTAAGCAAGGAGGTGGGAAAGGCCTCTGGAGACACAGAGGCCGCTGATACCACAGGATCATCATCTTTGGCATAACTCAGACACTCAGCTGGTAAACGTTATGTGGTGGCATGCCACGAGTACCTCAGTTGTCACCTCTGTTAGTGAGATTAGACTCTGGCAGTTTGGAGTGACAGATGATGAGCAGTGGGTATGACCAGAGGACAAAGAAAGAGAGAGAGGAGGCTGGACTTGACAGACAGAGAGGCAGACAGACACTGGAAAAAAGGTATGTCAGTTTTGCTGATGTCTATGGTAACAGTAGCCTCCAATTTGACATTCCCTCCACCAAACATTGGTTTTCTGTTTTTTTTTCTCTCTTTTTGGCTTCTCTTTGACCTCCTTAAAAGAACAAGCTATGTTTCCCAGGGCCCAGCTATTTGAAGCTCATAGTTTTGGTCATCCAAAGTTTTCTGTTCCAACTCAAGCCGTTCAGACACTGTCCCCACTTACATTTCCACAATGGCAGGGTCCTGGGGGCCAGACCATAGCCGCCCTACTCTCTGCCCACAGTTGAGTTGCCTCTGGCAGGACTACTGCATGCTTTGTGTGCTGGTTCTGGCTGCTGATCAGGGAAACCCCACAGTCTCTCCATGGTGAATGTCGAACACCCTGCCAAGACCATTATGCATCCCTTCAATGGCCATGAATAGCAGGCACACTACAGTACAGAAGATTTGAGAGATGTGCAATTCACCCAGGGCTACAATGGGAGACCATGACACAGATACTGACATTGGTGAACTGAACTAATCCCTGACATGGTTTCTCCATGTTGTGTCTTTAAGTCTTTTTGCTGATCAACAACAAACAAAACAAATCCTGATAAATCTCGTCCTACATTGCACTGCTAGGAAATATGAAAACAAATGGGGAATAATATTCCTTGACACAGTTAGTGAATTGAGTATAAATAAGCATTACTCCAAATAGCTTCGAGATTATTCCACTTATTCAACAGATACTACTTAGTGTGGCTAAGTGAATGACAGCAGGAGGCCTATCATGTTCACATTTAACTCTTAGATATAAAGATTAAAGCTTTCCATTAACTCCACAACATTTTTGTAATTCTCTTTTTGATACTGCATTCTGACCAGAGGAATGACCAAACCATAACATCTCTGACATTTACTCTCCTTAACATTTGCTGCTCATAGTCATTTTAAGTTGTTTGTCAAATCACTGACAAACATATAAATCAATCAGAATTAGAGTTTAACTGTTATCTACATTTAGCACAGAAAAACATCTGTCTAATAATCTAAAACTCATGCAGCGTTTCCCAGCACTCCCACAGTCCGGTGGCATATTGCAGTAGTGGATATCAAGATGAGTCACATCAGCTAGCAGGCAGCTGGCAGGCTTGCCGTATCAGCCTATCCCATAATCTTACGATTAGCCTTCCCTTATCCCATCAGGACTGCCTGGATCTGGGGTGCAAAGCCTAAAGGTTTATCCTGCAAGTCAGCCCTCCCTCACCCTGACCTCTGCAAGCACACAAAACATAAAGGGCCCACATACACATGCATGGCACACCCTAAAAGTTTGTCTTCTTTCTAATACTGACCATAAAGGCAACATATCTAAAACAAAAAGCCAAAAGGCTGGAGCTCATCAGGTCTATGCATCACTGTCCCCCCACTGACATGCCTGGAGCCCCTGATGCTGCTGTGTCTCAAGGGGACGGTGGCAGTGAATCGTGTCACAGGGTCAGACCTAGAAGTTAAAGGGGCAAATTTTGTGGTCCTCTGACACCGTGGTGGTGGGGGGGTGGGGGGGGGCAAGTGACATGCCATGACAGGCTTCAAGGCTTTCTTAAAGAAGGAACGCATGGTAAGCACACATGCAAACGCTTTACACATTGCACCCACAAAGACTAATGCAAGCGCATTCACCCGACGTAGACACACACCCACACAATTACATACCTGTCAAATGGTGGATGTAATGTGTGAAAGAAACCTGCCAGCATCCCAAGATTGCCATTCGGCAAATTAATAGCGTCTGCTGCTGCTTTACAAAAATGTTAATAAACTTTGTGTTTTTTCTTAAATACACATGCACACGTGTGAGTGTGTCTACATGTGTGTCTGTGAGTTCAACATGCACTCCTGCGCTCCTGCCATACCATGGACCATCATGGCAGTTAGTTTAGGATGTTTCATGGGCACTGACTGGACACAGGAAAGAGTCGTCTTACTGATGGGAAAAAAGAATGTCAGAGGCATGCACCTCCCTGGGTTTCAGTCCTTAGGTCAAAAGGGGACCGGCCATAAACGCCTGGACACCAACAGAGACGGACCTCTGACCATGCAGGCCTTGTTTCACTCTCCTTGCAGCCGCTTATGTCAGCTGGTGGAAAGGCCCTGGCTGTTTAAATTTATGGCACAGTGTCTCACTGTGCCATGCATGAACAACAATGCATGTATTCATCCAGCGTGAATGCAGAAGAAGTCATTCTGACAGATAAAATCAGCAGATAGTCTCAAGGCAATTTTTTTTTCTATTCTGTATTCGTTTTCAAGTCACTATTGTATGTAGGTGTTGACTGACCTGCTATTATCTCTCATGTCTTAAACAGAATGATCTCAGAGGGGCAATAATTATGAGTCACGGCAGTAGAGATGCCATCTTTGCTGCTGAACGTGTTTGACAAGCTCAACAAGAATATTATACACACTTGCCGATGAGACAGGCTACTCTGTCGCTTCTCAAACAAAAGGATTCGAGCCTGGTGTTCTCTGGATGCCAAACAACTGAGGACAGTTTAATTATCATAAAGCTTAAAACATGATGTCATTTCATTGCAACGTATTCAATCACCATTAAAAGAGCACAAAAAGCATAAGTGGAACAAAATGCTTTGATCTTATGTGTTTTAAGTATTCAAAAAACCTTTAAAGATATCCGTTAGATAATGTTCTTATTTAATCATTCAATCTAATACACTAGGTTTTTCTTTTCCATTCATGCCCTGAAAGGAATTTTTCAGCTGTTACAGTCCAGCTTGAGGAGAGTTGAATGAAACAGTCTGGAATGTACCATTACATTTAGAGGTTACTAATGTGCTATATACGGAGTATCTGCAGCTTGAATTCACCAAATCAAATATTTTCTTGTGAATTCTGCCTTAAAATTCTTGTTTTTGTTTAACTGCGTGTTGTAAACATGACTGGGTTTGATTTAGAAGACAACAATTCCTGCAAGAAAAAGAAAACCCCTACTGTAGCAGCGGGTTGGACTGCGCCAAGATGATGTTACGAACAGCCCTTTAAAGACGCTCCGCACTTCCGAGATGAAGTAAAGTAGAGCTCCGCTGCACAGAAAGAAGACATGATCTGAACATCTGTCTCCGAGATTAAAAAAATAGTTAGAAAGGCTATGTTGAGAAAAAAACATCTGGATTTTGGAATGTTTTATGGACTCAGTATCGCAGGAGTTTCTTTTTTGTTCAGATCTATGTAGGACGTGGCGTCTGCGACTGCACTGAAGTAACCTAAATTAGGTTCATTTGCGTCAAAAGAAAACGTGCATTTTTTTTTACCACCCGCAAAGACAACAACAACAGCAACCTGGACTACTTTTGCGAAACAGGAATGGTTTATCCTCCCGAAGGTTTATTCTACATAGAAATGGATCAAGCACCACCAGGTAAGTTAGGGTTAAAGGCAGCCATTGTCTGATCTGCCGGGGGTCGAAAAACGCTTCAGTCGCTTTCTTATTCCTTAATTTCCTGACATCATTATTTTAAATGCCTGTAATAAAGTTGACATCTAACCAAATGATGTGCAGGTGTCGGTAAAACGTTTTAATAGCCAGGTCCTGAGTGCTGCGCTCCCCTAGTTGCATTGCCCAGGCATGCATAGCGCAATTCACTTGCCAATTACGTAATACCTTTCGGTGGACCAGGCGCAGTGGCTTGCCTCTATTCTTTTGTCCCGGCACATATGATTGATTTGCACAGAAATGCATGACGGTTTTTGCATCTTCGTATAAAACAAAGGTGTTACTAAAGGTACATGACAAATGTACAGGGTGCATTTTAAAAGGGATATTGTTGAGCGTGCGTTAATGAGCCCCGCATGAAACGACCGCTTTGTTCTCCTCTGTAGCCAGCCGTGGTTAATTTGTGCGCTAGCTCTGAAAGTAGGCTAGAGGCAAGCAGACTAGACAAGCTCGTCTCATGACTAAACTCTGGCAACTCACGAACAGTTCGTTTTTTTATTTACATTTGTCATTTGATCTCCGCGCTGTTTTATTAGTCTAACTCTGTGCAACACTTGTGGTTATCCAGCTCTGTCATGTCGTGTTCAAAAAAATTACTTGGCTTGATTCTTTTGACTTAGGTAATCAAAATTGCACCAAAGTGTGAGCCCCCAATGCATTGATTAGATTATTATTGATAATTACAGAGGTATGAACATAAAATAAATATAAAGAATAATACAGATACCTTGCATTGTTCCCATGGTCTGTGTTCCAATGACAGTTTCTCTGTTTGGTTATTGATACTTGAAATGAAATTACCTTTCATGGGTTTTTTTTTCTGAATTGGACTCTGCCCAATCCAGGCTGCAGCGTGACTGAATTGACATTTCTTATTATTCCGTACTTAAATTACGTGGCTCTTGTCTGTACTGGTATGCGCATGTGGGTTTTGGAAGCCAGCAGAGTTTCTTGGCAGGAGACGGACAGAGGGGGGGAAGGTGTGCAGATTTAATTTTGCTGAGTTCAGGAGCCGCAGCTTTTCGTTTTGTGCCTGCCACTGTGCTGCTGCACCTGCCTTTTGTTTATTTTAAGGTCAGAAAAAGCGGAGAGCGGATGGTGGGAGAAACCCACATTTTCTCCTCTCTGAGGGTGCTCTTGTATTCTCCCTAACTGCCTCATGTAAGGCACTTTTGTCCTGCAGTGAAATATATCGCCCTTCACCTCCTCTTGATGCGGTTTCCCCTCCTTTTTCATTTTAGGAAAACGCTTAATCTTTCGGCCAGACTCGCAGATTTTATTCCTTTAAGGTTGACGGAAAACTTAAGGGGATCTGTAAGCGTGCACTCTTTATTAAATGGGAGTGGTGGACCAAGAGGCTCAAAATATAAATGATGGTTTATTTAATATCTTTCATGCAATTCAGGACAGTTCCAACGGCTGCAGAAGGCGGGCTTTTATCGACTTAGCACGAGTTGCAGGCAACTGAATGGCTCAGATGTGAATTTCTTGAATAACAAAACACGGTTCATGTTGTCTGACAGCACTCAGACATGAGGATTAATTGCCACATTTCCTTTTTTCTTTGTGGTAACCACACTTAAGATCGTGTTAATGATTTGGCAAGTGATATCTTTGGGAAACATGCCCGGGCTTGTCCTCAGGTCTTGACAGGCTCCATTAAGAAAGGGTGTGACAGAGTGTCAGTGTGCCTGTGTTTTTGTTTTGAGGGGGGGTAAAAAAAATAAGAGCACTGTATTTCCTTAAAAACAAGACTGACATGTGTCATTGATTGCAAAAGTCATACCTACAGCAATACTGAAAAAGTCTCATCTCAGTGCTGTCCAATTTCTGACATATCTCCTTTTAATTCTGATTCTTAGCATTTAAATTCTTTCTTTTCTGCTTAACAGCTCTTCCTCCCAGGTCAACAAAGTCAGTGTCCTCCACCATGAACAACAACTGCCTTTCACCACCTGTGTATTCTCTACAAGACGCTGAATGGTACTGGGGAGACGTAACCAGGTAAAGTGTCTCAACTCTCACAGTCCTGTATCAAACATGCTATTATAATTACACACACATGTCCTTTGATTGTTTAACGCATTGGTATGTTAGATCCGTTAACCGTTAACCGATTTTCCCTCAGGGATGAGGTGAACGAGATGCTCCGAGACACACCTGACGGCTCCTTCATGGTGCGTGACGCATCAACAAAGCTGCAAGGCGACTTCACGCTGACTTTAAGGTAAGTAGAGGTGAAAGAAAGGATGATTGTTCTCATCCCAAAATCACCACAAATAACAGGAAATGCGTTGTATTTTACTTGTAAAAGTGAATTTTGTGCTTTGCCATCTACCTTTCTCAGGAAAGATGGTCACAACAAGCTGATCAAGATTTACCACCGTGATGGGAAGTACGGCTTCTCGGACCCCCTCACATTCACTTCAGTTGTAGAGCTCATTTGGCATTATCAGCACCATCCATTGGTGGAATACAACGCCACACTGGACCTAATGCTCACCCATCCCGTGTCCCGCTTCAGACAGGTGAGTGAGCACCATTTTTTAATTATTTAATATTTTAAGTTTAAAGCGTTGATACAAAAAAAGAGGGGGGTGAACTGCATACTCAAATCTTATTTTCCACTTCAGGTGAAACAAGACAGTGTCGATGTTGCTGGAAGGAAGCTCAAGGAGGTTCACTGTCAGTATCAAGAGAAGACAAAAGAGTTTGATCGTCTTTATGAAGCCTTCACAAAGACCTCACAGGTAACAGCAAAACTTGTTAAATGCACTCTGATAGTCTGTAATGTCTGTGCTAAGACGTGAGTCCTTCTTGAGTAGTAGAATTTAAACTAATCTATCTCCTGTTTTTTCTTGTTTCATGTTTTTTTTCGTGATGTAGGAAATCCAGATGAAGCGAACAGCTATTGAGGCCTTTAATGAGACAATGCTGATCTTTGAAGAGCAGTGTCGTGAACAGGAGCGTTACGGAGAGGAATTTGAAAGGAACAATCAGTCTGAGGGAGCTGACAAAGATCTGGAGAGGTACTTCATTACATAATGGTCCAAAAAATTTCACTGCAAATGTGCTTTAATTTGGGTGCATTTACCCAAAGTTAGTTGAACTCTATTCAGAACTGTGACCTTTGCTTCTCCTCATTAGCTTTCTGATAAATTACGAGAAGCTCAAGTGTCGTCTTGGAGAGATCTACGATAGTAAAATCCATCTGGAAGAAGACTTGAGAACGCAGGTGGAGGACTATAGAGAGACGGACAGGAAGATGAACAGCTTGCGGCCTGACCTCATCCAGCTACGCAACATCAGAGACCAGTATCTCAAGTAAGCAGCCTGAGATTATTGTATCTGTGGTATTTCACTGCAAACCCATGAAGCAGAGCACACGTTCAGTCTGATTACCTTATGACAAAATTTAACGTTTCTTTACACCTCTCCTTGCAGCTGGCTCAACCACAAAGGCGTACGGCAGAAACGTATAAATGACTGGCTGGGGACACAGAGTGACAGCCTTGATGAGTAAGTTTCAACCAATTCTCTTTGATTACAAAAAACCTAATCATGCAACTCAATACCTAAAATCAAAAACAGATTTGTTACAGATGTGTTACAATGTCACTCTTGTTTTTTTCAGCACCTATGTGTTGAAGGGAGACGAGAAGAATTTGCCACATCAGGATGAAACAAACTGGTTTGTTGGTGAACTGAGCCGGACACAGGCCGAGGAGATGCTTCAGGGAAAAACTCCTGGAACATTCCTGATCCGTGAGAGCAGCAAACAGGGATGCTATGCCTGCTCTGTTGTGTGAGTATAACAATTTTGAAAGCAGTGTGGACAATGGATCAGTGCTGAGATGACTATCATAAATGGCGCATTAGTATTAATTTTTTTTTTTTATTATTATTACAGTGTGAACGAAGAAGTGAAGCATTGTATGATCTACAGCACGCCACACGGATATGGCTTTGCCGAGCCCTACGACGTCCACTGCTCACTGAAAGACCTTGTCCTGCACTATCGCCTGCACTCCTTAGCGCAACACAATGACGCCCTGGATGTCCGGCTGTCACATCCAGTACACGCCAAAGCCACAGCCATGCCTTCTCAACATGCAGAGGAACACAAACTCTTACAGACTCCCAAACACACAGCAGGGCTGCCGCCTGCCGCTCCAGAGATGTAATCCAACGGAAAGAGCCAAAAGGACATGTTTACTGTATCCTGCGAAAATGACTGCATTGAGGTGCAATGTGTAAAGTTTTGCACTACAGTGATTCCATCGGTTTTTGTGAATGGGATTTCATGAAGTGGGATCGGACCTTGAATGTCAGCTTGAACTTTTTTTGGGTTTTTTTTGTTTCTTTTTTTTCTTTCTTTTGTTTTATTTGTTTTGTTTTGTTTTGTTTTTGAAAGAGACTTATCAAGCTTTTAATATTTTTTTGTACTTCATTTATTGCCGGTGGTGAAATGGACACCTTTTTGGTGAGGATGTTGACAACCAGAAAATTGCTCACTGACATCAGGTGCTGCATCTTTGTTTGACTTTTGCAACCAGAGCTGATATTGCTGAAGATGTCCATTTTCTAGTTCCTTACTGCGTTCTAAAAATTTGACAAATGGTGAGGTTACAAATTATGGAGTTATATTAAGTCCTAATTTGTGTGCATGTGATGGCACATTTTTTTAGGAGAGAAAAAGATCTTTTGCAAGTACATGATTTGTATTAAGCATAGACATCCTTTACATATATTTTATTCCTTGAGCATGTCTGTTTTAGCAAAAGGCCGGGATGGAACTGAAGCCAGGCTGCTGCGCTTAAGACTCAGCCTTAAAACATGCTCTACCAGAGAAACTAGAAGGGCAACCCTTACAGAGAAAAATTAGTACCACCACAAGAAATTTTTAACCTTAGGGAGGTAAGAAAGGGTCACAATAAAAGTATTTACCTGCAGACTAAAATCCGAATAAGCGCAAAATGATGACATCTAACATATTTCTTGTAGATTCAGTTTGACTGTGTGTGCTCTACACATTTTTAAAGAATTTTATTGTTTGGTTTGTAATAATTAGTCAGTTATTTTACCATTAGAGTTAACTAAGGACTCCTTTTTTTCAGGGAAATGCATTAATGATTATAATGCCTTAATGCCTTTCGATCACTAAGGAGCCAAATAGTGAAGTTAGCCACTGCATATAAATGAGCTGGCAACCTACCCAGATAGCTAGGCTGCAAGCTAATGAGTAATACACTACCTTATTAAACTACATTTTTTTAAGTGAATAAAACCACAAATGTAACCATAAAGGTATTAACAACCAAAGTGAGTCTATGGAACAGACAATCTGTAATTACTGACTTCAGTTTTCAGATTGATTGGCATTGCAACACTCAAGTTGAGTTAGCACACGGATATACATTGAGATACTGAGGACAAGAGAAACACTAAGCTAGTGTCCATTCTGAACAAGTATGTGTAAGGCCACAGAGCATGGAAATTGGTAAAAAAGAGTGAAATCATTTTGTGCTTATGTGGGTAGTAAGAAACAGTAACATCAATTTTGCAAGTGTGGATTTTTATTTCTTTCAACTAATTTAACATTCTTTGTTTCCCTACTAAATATAATTAAAGTTCTTGCAAAAAATATTTTTCTGTCAAATTGTCCCATTGCACACCCAGGAATGGGACAGAAATATAACTCCATAAGTTACTTCTACGTTGTGTATTTGTGAGGGGAAAAATGGTTCTGTAAACGAGCTGTTTCTGTCATACTGGTTTGGTGGACCAAACCATTTTTGGGTAAATACCACATGTGAATATGTGAAAAGCTTGGTGCATCTTGACAATTTGCCCCTCTCAACAGACATTCATATACAGTGGATAATTATGTAGCATTAACATCCTGTAGAATACCATTGTACAAGCATACTCAATGTAAAACCCACTGACCAAAGCACTTAATAGTGAGCAAAACTACATCCCTGTTAAGTCTGGTAATTGCATTTGGGCAAGGGTAGGGTAACTTATGTACACCTGCTGATGTGCTGATCAAAACATAATCTGAAGTACTGTATGTTATATTCTGTTACTCAAAGAAGTATAAGCTTTTTGTATTCTATATATATTTTTTCTATAAACATGCTACAAGATGAAAGCTTGAAGAAAGTGCAATCCAACAGTATTTCTATTGTTGCAGTGTATGACGATGATGATGGTGGTGAAGGTAATGCTGTTATGAGAGGTTGACATTTGCCACAAAAATGCACTCTCTTTGGTGGTGTTGGTATGATGTGGCCTCCGATGTTTGTGTGAACTGCCAGAGGTCCGGAAGTATCCTGCCTCCATTACTTGAACTGTGGCATTGCTCGAGCTATGAATGTTTTTCATGACATGCCGCCTACATAGCTTAAGAGGAAAGGAATCCATGTTGAACTTGGCACATTTTTCAAGTTTGAGGACAATAGATACTCTGTACAGAGAAACTGTAAAAAGTATTCCTGAGGTTGGTATATGGAAGGAGAGCGGTTGAACCTCTTTTAAAAAATATAACTCCACTGAGGGATTGAGGAAACTCTTCGGGTGAAGCTAATCAATGTGAGATCCTGACCTTTTTCTTGCTGAAAGACAATAAACTGATGAGGGTTTTGTCAACTTACATAATCCTTTGTTGTTGTTTTTCCCCCTGCACTGCACAGTCCATTGCTTTCTCATACTTTAGTCTTTTTCATTATCTAAGTTAACCATGAAAAAAAATTCTTTATGACTTATGGGTAAAAATTACCAAACACAAAGCACAGAGTGTGAAGTGAGATAACTGGTTAGAGGATATACCGTCTCTCTCTCTAGTGGAGCCATTGTCGACCGATGAGCTCATCCTTGGGTCAGCAAAGACAGGAGACAGCAAGGGCACTGAAGAACACACTGTGCTGTGGACAGATGGAAGGGAAAGGAAGCGATAAAGACAATGGCAGGATATGTGTCGGCCCTTTCCCTTCTCGCTCTGGCCGCTGTTGAGTGGCGAGAAAACAATCCATCAAACATACTTCGCTATGGACTTGCTGTCATCTCAAACAACTTTGCTGAAGCTTCTGTAAAAGGAATGTAGCTCAACGGTAAACATTTGGTGGCAGCCAACTTGAACGCTGTCTCCAGAACTTAATAACACAGTCAACACAGTTAATCTGATAATTACACAAAAATGTATGTGTTCCAAATGTTCTGCTTAAATTACCATACTCAAAGAAATACTTGTGTAAACCTAAAGATATAGTGGCCACACCTGTGATGATGCTGACCCTGCGTGACACCACCATCAGGCCTCCGTGAGCAGAGCAACAGGTGGCCTGTTTTAACCATCACATAAGGTCTGTGTTAGGCAGGGATTAATGAGGTGCAGAGGGCGGGGATGTACTGGGGGAGAGCCTCATTTCCAGGCCACGGATTACTCCCTCTTACCTGTGTCAGCATAGAGAGCTGGTGGACAGGCAACATGCACGCTCTGCTAGGGATGGACCAGATGCAGGGGAGATAGATAGACAGGACAGACTGTACCCGCGCTGAGTCAGACAGGGAGACAGGGAGAGAGTGGGCAGGGAAAGTGTGTGGGGCAAACAGAGAAAGGAAGGGAGCAGGAACAGGAAAGAGTACTCAAAATTTTTCTAACTCCTGTACAGGATGGTATAAAATGTGAAGGCTGGAAAGGTCAAGTTTGGCCTTTGCTACATTTCCTTTAACCTGAAATACACTCCCACCTGGCTTTACCCCAGAGCTGCTTTGACAGCAGTTTCGTTCACACTGCTCCGTCCTTTTTCCCTCAGCTCCCTAAATGAGTTTATTCTACGTATGTAAAAGCACGAAGCTCTTACATCTTTCTCTCGATCGTGCACATACAGTCCGTCTTTAGTCTCCTCTCTCTCTCGTTCCTTGTCGCCACACAGTCGTACAACGCGCTCGTTTAAATTCAGTCATTTTGCTTTATAGTTCTCAATTTAAATAAGTCCCGGCTGGGGGAGGGGGCAGGACGAATTACCTTTGGAGTCACGCCTAAAATACACACACCATCAACTGTCTCGCAGGCTTTCAGAAAAAGAGCTTTTCGCTTTCAGTTCAGCCGCAGCCAATCGCTTCTCTCCTCCCCTCTGTCTCTGTCCGATTCCACCGTTTCCACGCTACCCGAACAGCCAATGAGAGGGCGAGAAGGTGCCACGTGTCGGCCAATCAGCGAGCAGTTGCTATGTTGGAGGCAGAATCGATAAGAAAAGGGGTTTTTTTTCTTCTCTTTTTTTACAAGCTCACATTATAGCTGGCGTATAGGATGAAGGCAGGAGACACTGTTGCCTGCCAAGCACCATGAGGGCTACAGACTCAACGTACCAGCTCCACTCCCTCAAATAAAAGCTATACAGTTTGTCTACACAATGTATAGGGCTCTCTCTATTAATGGTGATGATTTTATATTTCATTTAAGAATACAGCTACACCATAGGTTTATTACACACTGAGTTGCTACAGTCACAGAAAAGCTAGAAAATTGTTTCCAAGCCTGAAGAATTATTGCAAATGCATTCAAGTTTAAGAGGAAAAAGTATATAAAACTTTCTATATTTTTTTCTCTCCTTTTTTTCTTTTCATTTACCCTTTTCTTTTCTTCTTTAATGTCATGGCTATCTTTTTAAAGAATAGCACAAGCAACTAGATATTACCTACAGTAAGCACTACTTGAGCTAAACTTGTGTTTAAAATTGTGTTTAAAGTTGACTAAATTAAAGTGAAACTGTATGAAACAATTTTACTGAACAAATGTTAATACTAAGATGTAGAGTTACAAAAGTGCAACAGCACCTTATACTAATTCATTAAATCTCTCCAAGCCTAAAATGAGGGCTCAAATCCCCCTGAAATGAGAGGTGACACAGAATCAGATCTTACAAGGGGATAACACATAACTGCTTGCAAACAAACCCTTCAAGAAAAGCCAATCTAGATCTACAACCTAATCAGATTTTCAAAAACCAGCTTAGGCAAGAACGAATGATGATTCTGCCTCCTTGAAACAGGTTGAACAGGAATCAACTTTAAAATAATAACTTTCCCTTTGGATAATTACCAAACTGTTTGCATGATTCCCTCCAAATTCAACATGTGACTATCATATTATGTTGTTCTTTTATTTCTCGAGGAAAAAAAACACCAATGATTTTAGCCATAATAAGTGAAGGACCTCAGCGTCCCTCAAGCTCACAGGACAATCTCATTGCTGGAGTTCAGCTCTCAAATAGATTAAAAAAGAACAGGTGGGCACATGGCCAGCAAACCAATGTGGCACATCACTGACAGACACCGGCCCTGGTGCAGATGGCAGAGAAGCTTCAGAGTTCAAATCCGAATCCAGCTTGGTCTGAAAGCATAATACTGTCTGTGCACCTTGGGCAATGAACTCTGCCAAGATAAGGAAAGGTTACTCAGTTCACAAGTCCTTTCAGGTGAGGACAGGATTCTTGTCTGGTATTATAAAAACAAACAGACAGATATAACTCTAGTAACTTGAATGTATTAACCATAACAAGTAAATAGTTTTATTAACACAAAATAAAATATGATCATCATACAGTATTGATTTTTACAGAATTAGTGATTAGTAGTATTCTGGGAATTTGAAACTACTACCACAGAATTGCTGTAATTATTTGTTCTGCATTATCTGGCATGATTTAAAGCTAATCATAAGGACTCAGAAAACTCTGAACTCTATCTACTCCCATAAGAACCCTTAAGTTGTCAGTTTAATCTCATGATGTTTTTCTTTCCTGGTTAAAGCAACGTCTAGCCAGAAGACAGGGCCATGATGAAAAAGTCAGACATACCCTGCACTTATAACAGAATGGTAATTATGGTGACCACTTTCCATAGGACGACCCTTGCACTATTTGCTTTTTCTCCCACTACATGGGAGATTCTGGGAGCAACGCAAATACCGCACTTCCTATCACCACAATGGAGAGACATGATGATCAGTGAACATAATTATCATGTTCATGACGAGCAAAACATATCCTATAGGAGAAGAAAGTCTTAGACTACAGTCATGCCTTACAAATAATAAAAAAAAAACATAATCACCTTGAAATGGAACCATGCTTGTCAAAAAGGACTGCACGCTACAGTCAAATTCATTTTAGCACCTCACCTACTTATTAAAACCTGTTTTACAAGAGACACCTGCCCAGGCAACAGCATAAAGAACAAAAGGCAAAGAAAAAGAGACACTTTTATATTTCAAATGAAACTCATAAAACCTGAACCCTACAAATGATTGCAATTCTGTCATTAAGGTTAATTTAGATGATTTAGCAAAGGCCAATTTTCAGCCTCAAGAAATGAAATCAATAATTTATAACAACCGACAACACATGACTATGTTTTATTTTACTTTTACTATTTACACCAACTTCTCATGAACATGTTATAAAATTGTTTTTTGTATGTCCCTCAAGAGCATATCACCCATTGACTGAAATTAAACTGGTTTCACACTTCAGTGAAACACCAATGAGGCTCTTGAGTCACTAAGCAGCACTGATAACTCATGACTGCTAAAAATAAATAATGTGATTAACTCAGGCTTGTGTGGTAGGTGACAGTAATCATGCCATTATTTAAAAAAAAAAAACATTATCTGGGGGTAAATATCACACTTGGCTTCAAGATGTTAATTTCTCATATGTATACATACATAAAGTTAGGATTGTGTGATAAACTTATAAATGGGAAGATACCACATTTCAGGTCAAGACTAAGTCATGTTCACATTTATTTATGCCAAAATTGTGATTTTTGAAAAATAAGGCCAGATTTTCAAATCTCTTCCAAGATATTTGTTTGAAAAGAGGAGGAACATTGAGGTGACAGGGTGTGTGTTTGTTCAGTGCATGAGCTTTGCCCTACATTGGCTTACCAAGAGTCCATCTAAGCTGTATCCAATAAACTAATTGTTCAGCTAAGATAATGTCCATGGGTGGATGGCCTTTAGGAAGACAAGATACACTGGATATCTAACAATTCAGGGCAACAAGAGGGAAACTCAACCTATTGTGTAGTACAATGGGCAACCAGGTTGGCATATATCCACCATTGAGTTTTAATTAGGCAACATTAGTGCCAACACATACTTTCTAGTTCACCACTGTCTGTTTAAATATGGGTGACACACTAAGATAGCAGGAAATACGAGTCAAGTAACAGTTAGATGACTTTTTCCTGTAACTGTCACAGGCGTTTTCCACCTCAATTCAGTGGACCAGACAGGTCTAATGGGCCAAGGCAGTGCTAGAGTTCTGTATGTAATAAGAGGTTCCCAACATAATATTTAAACTAATTTGATGTCAAGCTACTGATTAAAACAAACTGGACTACCCATTGCCTCTGTTTAAGAGCAGGCTAGGTTGCAGGCTTGGCAAAATCTCCAGTGGAAGAGGTTGCAGCCAACACAGTGAAGGATAGTTACATCTAAAATTGCCATTCTGCTGGGGGCTGACATGCTAAGAATACTATGATAATTCACATGGTAGGTTTCTGTGGCTTGTTGTCAAGGACGTCCATTCGTTTAGTTGCTTGTTCAAAGGCAACACTGCCACCTGGCGTTACGTGTTATAACACACCTGGCGTGGATTTTTGGGTAAACAGAGCAGAAATTTACAAATAAATAAGTACCATCAAAATAATTAAGACAAAACGAAATAAGCCATGCATTCGAACTATTAAATTTCCCGAGAGAGACATCGAGGGTCGCTTAAAACTCATACTTAAACGAAATACAACATTATCGGTGATTGGTAAGTTATGGCTGGAGCTTCATCTTCCAGACTAGCTCAGTCGATGCAGGAAAAATGGATTGACAGTCTGCAGGGCGACGGAAGTTGCCCGCACCCCCATCAGTAAACTTATTGGTAAGTTGTGCCTTAAATAAGGCAATTTAGATTTTTTTTTTTTGGACAAGTAATTGCGAGTTGAAGCTCTTTGAATATGGGTTGGTCGACAGGAAAATTGTCTGATTTTATTTGAGCATTTTACTGATTCGTATGATGGTGTAATCGACCCTGGCGAGCTGGCCGCTGGCTAGTAATCCCGGCTAACAGCGAACGCAGGTGTTGTTTTTATATTCAGTGTTGGAGTGACGGACAGTGGCTTCTCCGTGACTGCATTCCTGTGCTTTACTATGAAACCACAAAGAAATATCTTTTTTTAACGCTTGTCTTTTATTACATTACCTAACTGTGACATTCCTGCAGTTTTTGTGATGTTACACAACAATGAAGTGAGCCAGTGAGTGTGTGTGTGTGTATGTTTGTGTTTTGGTGTTCATGCTGGTGGCTAGTGTTTTTTTTTTTCAGGACTGTGTTAAATCGAGACTCAATAGAGAGGGGACTTCGGAAATACCGGCTTCCATGTTTACACAGACGTACCCCCGTTGTCATGTCCTCCACATATGTGTCAACATCCACTGGTTGTGGTGGTGATGCTGCCATGGCAAGCCAGGCGTCCGATGAGGCTCTGCTGGCCTCAGACCGCTATGCCAGGCTAATCCTGGCCCAGATGAACAAGATGCGGCTCCGCACCGACTTCTGTGACGTGGGGCTGAGGGTTGGCGGCCGGGTCTTCAGGGTCCACCGCCTGGTGCTTGCTGCTAGTAGCCCGTACTTTGCCGCCCTGTTCTCCGGCGGGATGAGGGAGGCGGATAAAGAGGAGGTGGAGATCCTTGGAGTGGAGACTGAAGTCTTTGAGGTTTTGCTGGACTTTATATACACAGGTTTGCATTGATCCTCATATTCCCATCATAGAAATATGCATAGTTTTGTACCATTTTTTGAATGGAAATGTTTATCCTATTCTATCAGGCGTGATCAGTGTGACAGTGGAGAATGTTCAGGAGCTGATGGTGGCGGCAGACATGCTGCAGCTGAATGAGGTGGTGTCTATCTGTGGAGAGTTCCTCAAGGGCCACATGGACCCGTTAAACTGTGTGGGGATCTTTCAGTTCCTGGAGCAGATTGCCTGCATGGACATGCTGGAGTTCACTGAGAACTACATCCATGTTCACTTTCTGGAGGTATGGAATAGTCAGAGGCAATGTATGTTATTTTATATCCATGCCAGTGCTCTGGTGTTTTTATCAAACTCTGCTTTTTGTTTCTCAGGTAAAAAGAAAATAACTAGATATACATGAAATCTGTCCTTTTCCTAAACAAGCCCAGGCATTACTCATCATTATTTTATCATAAATGTGTTTATACAGTTTATGTTGTTAAAGCACTACAACTGTTATTCCCAAGTGTGATACTTACAGTCTGCCTGGTCCAACTGTTCTCCCACAGGTGTGTGTTACAGATGAGTTCAGGGGCCTGTTCAAAGATCAGCTTGTGAAGCTGCTAAGAAGTGAAGAACTAAGAATTGAGGATGAGTACCAGGTATTTACTGCAGCCATGGACTGGGTTCTCCAAGATGTGGCAAAGAGGAAAAAGTATGTAGTGGAGGTGCTGGAGCCAGTTCGCTTCCCTCTGCTCTCCCCACAGAGACTGTTCAAGTACATAGAGGGTAAGAAAACCAAATTATTTAGATTTTTTTTATATTAACAATTCATATTCAAAATGTTGGTGAAAAGTTAATTAGATGACGCACTCTATAAACATTTTGGATTTTTTGATTAAGGAATTACAGACTTCAGCCTGCGGGTGGCACTGCAGACTCTGTTGAAGGAATACACTGAAGTCACAAAGTCTCCCAAAGAAAATAAGATGTACAGTCAACTGCAACCAGCCAAGATGAGACCAAGAAGAAAAGCCAGGAAATACCTCTATGCTATAGGTTCTCTTTTTTTTTTCAATCACATATAATCTGATAAATGTTGGTCAATGTAAATGCTAGCTGAGGCAAATTCCATTGAGAAATATCCAACATGCTGTTTAATCTCTGATCTTTACTTGTTTCCTCGTGGCAGGAGGCTACACTCGGCTGCAGGGTGGCCGCTGGAGTGACAGCCGGGCATTGAGCTGTGTGGAGCGCTTTGACACCTTTAACCAGTACTGGACCACTGTGTCGTCCCTGCACCAGGCCCGCAGTGGGTTGGGTGTTGCAGTGCTGGAGGGCATGATCTATGTCGTGGGAGGTGAAGACAGCTGACACTGTCTTGTCCTTGGGCTGAAGCTAAAAAAAATTAAAAACCTCAACAATCTTTAGTCTGACAAGGATTTTTCTTTTTTGCCAGGGGAGAAAGACTCAATGATTTTTGACTGCACGGAGAGATACGACCCAGTGACGAAGCAGTGGGCTGCTGTGGCGTCTCTGAACTTTCCTCGCTGTGGAGTTGGCGTCTGCCCCTGCCA